>CM055657.1:13895243-14441938 GCA_029378335.1 Agrilus mali | reverse complement strand
GCTGCAGACTTCAACATAAGTGATTGATAGTTAAGGATAATCAGCCTTATTCATAGTCAGTTAGTAGTGACTACTAGCAAGCTACTAAGAGCGTACTAAGAAAATCGTATTCATAGTGACATTTGGTAGACTACTAAGCTTAGTAGCTACTAAAAAAGTTAGTAGCGTGGTGGCCCGTGTTTAAGTGGCACAAATACGATAAACATAACCTCGAGTGGTAGATCTTAAATTAATCTACGGCTTTTAAGAAGCGGGTTATTGGTACAAAATTAAAAAGAATACCACAAGAATAAGATGGAAAATAGAAAGGATTTATAAAATTGAATTGAAAAATTAAAAATCAAACTGGTACATGTCGTGTTAATTTATTTCAGTGGGCAGTTATCTTTTAAAAATTATTTCAATCGTTTTTTCTGAAATAATTACAAACTTTATTGAATTAACATCTAGTTTGTATATTTTAAAGTGAATTGCGTAATAATGATTCGTAAATGAAAAATAATTGAATTTATTAGTAATTTATTCAGGCTCAGAACATAAGTAAGTTTATTTATTTATTTGCCAGTAAATACATCCCACTGAGAGAAATAAATCCTGTTTGTAAACCGGACAAAATAAAGGTTGTTAATATTAGAAGCTGATTTCTTCCTTCGAGAACATCATTGCATTTTATACAACTCTGGGTTGTTTAAATTGCCCTTTATCGATTAGATATTGTTATATATTCTTCTTTGGGTATTTAGTCCTGGGCAGTTGATGATATATCCCATTGTTTGGATGGAGTTGGTGTTACAGTTTGTACATTGTGGGGTAGTTATTCATTAGGTATACATGTGTTAAATATGTATAGCCAATTCTGAGTATTTTTTGTAATGTAACTTCTTAAATTGATAATTTTTTCGATATTAATTGTGTTACGTCTCGCGTGTATATGTATATACGTATATATCTTTCTTTGTGTATATGTATATATCTTTCTTCTTCTAATTTATAGTTGTATGTGTGTTTATTTATAAACTAACAAAGGAGGCCCTTTTTCTAAAATTACAAAAATAAAAAAAAAAAACCAAATTGTCATGGATAAGAACAATATAAAATAACAACAAAAAAATTAATAAAAAAGCAACAAGAATTCAATTACATTCTGAAGACCAAGAGTTATTAATAATCAACATATATATTTGTAAATAGTTGATTTATAGTGTATTACAATAAAAAGGCAATAAAATTCAAGAAAATCCTTAATTCAATAAAAACAAGAAAAATCCGAACGCATAACAGAGGCTGGATACCAGATACGGCCTCGCATCAAACAAATTGTTATGGGAATGTTGAACGTAAATAACAGCTACACTACTACAAAAATACGTAAAAGAGAAAACACACCAAAAACTCTTCCATGCACTGTATTGAATAATAAGTTAACTTAAAAGTAAGGTTAGGCCGTTACACGTCAAAAATAGACGTTCAGTAGGTCATTTGTTACAATTTCGCGCCGTTGTCAAATCGTTTCGACGCAAACCATTCTACTAGCTAGTAGCGTACTAACTGACGTCTATGAATACGATGCTGATAGTAGCGTCTTAGTAGCTACTAGTTAGTAAACTACTTAGATCCTACTAAACCGTTGACTATGAATAAGGCTGAATAATATGCTATACATACAGAAATCGTTTTTAATGTCTAGATTTATTGTAAGAATTACTGTATGAAATAACATTTGTTTGTTTGTGTGGACTTCTATTTTAAATCACAAGTCAGAGTTTCAATTTTCTTTTACCATTAGAAAGTCTATAATATGGAGAACAATAAACATAATTCCATTCGTGTATTTACATATTTTAATAAATCATTAGCATTGTTATTACTATTTAAATACCTTCTTGGAAAAGAAAAGAATTTGAGCTAAATGAATAAATCTCACAACAAATGGATTCCATCTAATATTGTTGTAATTTAACAGTGGTATTCATAACGAACCAATTACCTAATCTCATGCACGCACTTGTTTAGCATGGACAGCGTGTGCGGCCCATGGTTAGAAAAATACTTATTTATTGTTATGTTTGCATAATTCCATGCACGGCGGTAGCGGTGGCCGAACCGGAAAAACAATTAACACATGTCGGCAAAATAACTACCTATCTATCTACATATGTACGTCTACTTAATGAGGTAATTAGTTACCTGTTCCTTGCTATGTCGTCGTCGTCGTCGTCATCGTCTCGTCCTCGTCCTCGTCGTCCTCGTCGTAAGAAGTCTAAGAAGTCTAAGAAGTTGGAAAGATATGAAAGAAATGATGAATGAATGTTTAGTTAAAAAAAAAAGATTAAAATAAGGGAAAATAATGAGAAATGGTGGAATGAAGAATGTTGGAAAAAAAAGAATACAAGGTAGCGCTAGGAAAATGGAGAAGGAATGAATGTAATGAAGAGTTTTTCAAAGAAAAGAGATATGAGTATAGGGAACATATTCGAGCATATATTAGAAGAAGAATTGGGGAAGAATGAGAGAGAAGAGCGTGGAAGGATATTAAAGGCGAATGGAAGTGGTCTGACCATATTGAAAAAAATATTAGAAAGAAGAAGAAGACGGGAGGAAAGGGGGGGAGGTTAAAATACTAGAAAGAAAAAAAAAAAGATCAGGTGGGAGAGAAGGAAGGGAAGTTTTTTGTTTTTTTTTTGCCTTGTTATATTTTTTTTATGTTAAATAGGTGAAAAAAAATGTTTGTAGGGAAGTAAGAATTATAATTTTTATTTTGTATTTATGAATAATGTAAGTATTGTAACGAATTTTCTAGTCAAACTATTTATTTAAACGATTATTTATTTAACACTATTTATAACACTTAAACACTAACTTAGAACTACCATTTATATTTCAACAATTCACTTATTTATATTACAATTTATTTATATTACTTTGTCTATTATCGGTTTTAATTCGCGCACCGATACTTTCTTCAACTGACTGTTTTTCGGTCCAAAGATGATCACTATATATACACCTTTCGAACTTTCTAGACAGGAACTCGAAGAAATCCTGTGTATTCCCGAATGATGAGTAATAATTAGAAAGTCTTCGATTATTCCAGAATTTAACTTGTTACTTGTCGCCGGAGAATGATTTACATCTTGTAAGTTGATAACACGAAAAGTACCGTGTGCGGTGTAAGCATGTTAGTGATAACAAGTACATGCCACAAATTGTTATCGCACACACGTACTGTGTCACTGGTCGCTACACTACCCCCTCCCTAAGGGTGATTCGTCCCGGATTACATTCTGCCGTTCCTTCAGAGGATCATGTCGGTACTTGCAGGTGGATCCGCTTCGGCATCCGGTTGTCAAGTGGAAATGGCAGTCAACGGTCTTCAATGGTGACGGTCCTCGTCGTGGATTTCCGACGCACACCAAGATTTCTATACCAGTGTATCGGAACAAAACCTCCAGCATGTTTCTGACCACCCTCCAATCCAGCCCATCGAGTCCACATCCGATCCTCGGTATTGCTAGCTTTAGGATGTTAGCATGCAGCAATTGCTCTCTTAGTTCTATAATGGAGTCCCATAAGGAGTGGTAGGTAGGCTTCTCCGACGACTAGATAGAAGATGGATTGGGTCCCATCGAGTAACTGCAATACTTTTCCTCCATCTTTGACCTGGTCGAGTAACATCGGTAGTCGCCCAAACTTCTTCCGAAAGACCGTGGCAATCCCACGGCTCATGTCCAAATCCCTTGCCACACAATGGGCCAGCGAGTATTCCTTCGGGACGGTGAATAAGTCCTGCTGAACTTCGGTGGTGACTCCAAATCGGGCTTTACGGTGTAAGCTCTGTTCGGCCATAAATTCTTCGTACTGGGGCTCTGGCGATCGAGCCTGCACAACTCTAACTCGAGCTTCTTCGTGGTTGTCCCAAGCAAATGGAGCCAGTCGGTTGAAGTGGACTACTCTTGGTTTTCCATTGATTCGTTTGATAGCTTTGTACGGGCCTTCCCAATCTTGTTGCAGCTTCGGCGAAAGACCCCTTTGACGCTTCGGATTATAAAGCCACACCAAATCTTCTTCATAAAATCCTGCATCAGTGGCCTTCATGTCATATGCGTCCTTCATCCGGTCACTGGCTATCTGCATGAGGAAACGTATATCGTCATGGATGTCGTCCAATCGTCTTCGGAGTTCACTGACGTAATCTTCTCCAGCCACGTCTTCGCCAGGTTTGCATCCGAACTTTAAGTCGCATGGTAGTCGCAACTCTCGACCGAACAGTACCCTGGCTGGTGTTTGTCCAGTGGTTTCATGTATGGAAGATCGGTATGCCAAAAGGAACAATGGCAGATAACGATCCCAGTCTCGCTGATGTTTGGAGACCATTTTGGACAGGTACTTGTTAATGGTCCTGTTCATTCGTTCTACCATGCCGTCTGATTGGGGATGTAGGGCTGTAGTTCGAGTCTTATGAATGCCCAATATCTTACAAATATCTTGGAATATGACTGACTCGAAATTTCGTCCTTGGTCGGAATGCAGCTCCAGTGGTACTCCGAATCAGCTAATCAACCCTTTCACGAGCGTTTCCGCCACTGTAGTTGCCGTCTGGTTTGAAAGAGCGTACGCTTCAACCCATTTCGTAAAGTAGTCCATTGCCACTACGATGTACTTATTCCCATCTTCAGATTCTGGGAATGGTCCGGCAACGTCTATGGCAATTCTCTCGAATGGGCTGCCAACGTTATACTGCCGCATCGAAGCACGCTGTCGCTTCTGAGGTCCCTTACTGGCGGCGCACGTCGTGCACTTTATGCACCAATTTTCCACGTCCTTCTTGCAGTTGACCCAGTAAAATCGTTCTCGTACTTTGCCAAGGGTCTTCTTTACACCAAAATGTCCTCCTGAAGGGTCGTCATGGAGGCACTGCAGGACTTCCTTTACCAAGCTTCTCGGTATCACTAGCTGACGTCTGCTTTCGGTGCCATCTTGGTTCTCAACGACGCGCTTCAGGAGACCGTCTTCTTCATCAATGGAATCCCATTGGGCCCACAACGATTTCACTTCTGTTGACTTGGCAGCCACTTCCTGCCAGGTTGGTCTTCTGCCTTCTTTCTTCCAGTCCAGGAACATTTTTAGGAGCACGTCGGAATATTGTTCTGCCTTAATGTTGTCGGGCTGCCACTGCTCGTCCAGGATAGTTATCCTCCTGACCTCTTCGTGTTCCTCGACGCGTTGACAGTGTTTACAATTATCCGGGCAAGGTCTTCTGGATAAGGCGTCGGCGTTTCTATGACTACTTCCCGTTCGGTGTTCTATTTCAAAGTCGTACTCTTGCAGCTTCTCTATCCATCTGGCTACTTGGCCCTCGGGATTTTTGAAATATCAGGAGCCATTTCAACGCGGCTGGTCGGTTCGTAGCAAAAACTTTCTTCCGTAGAGGTATTTGTAGAACTGTTCCACACTTTTTACTACAGCTAACAATTCGCGTCTGGTTACGCAGTAATTCCGTTCGGGTTTGGATAGAGTTCTGCTGAAGTATCCGATCACTTTTTCTTCACCATTCTGTATTTGTGACAGAACCGCGCCAATTCCAAAATTGCTAGCGTCGGTGTCCAGGATAAACTTTCCAGTTGGTAGGGGAAACTCAACACAGGTGTAGCAGAGAGGGTTTTCTTTAGCTGTTCAAAGGCAGCTTGGCAGTCTTGCTCCCAACAATATGGTCTACTCTCTTCTGTGAGTCGTGTCAAAGGCTTAGCGATTTTTGCAAATCCAGGAACAAAACGTCTGTAATAGGTGCAGAGACCAAGGAAGCTTCTGACTTGATGGACGTCAGCAGGTACAGGCCACTCTTGCACGGCCTTGATTTTCTGTGGGTCGACTGAAACGCCGTCTCCGGATACTACATGCCCCAGGTAGTTGACGGTCTCTTGGAATAGCTGGCATTTCTTGTGGCTCAGTTTTAGGTGGACATCACGAAGTCTTCGGAAAACTTCCTCCAAATTTTTCAGATGGTCGGTGAAGTCCTTCCCGACTACGATGATGTCGTCGAGGTATACCAGGCAAGTCTTCCCAATTAAGCCAACCAAGACTGTTTCCATCAGTCGCTCAAAGGTGGCTGGTGAGTTGCACAAGCCGAACGGCATCACCTTGAACTGCCACAGCCCCGTTCCAATGGAAAACGCTGTCTTCTCTTTGGCATCTCTGTCCAAAGCCACTTGCCAGTATCCGCTCTTGAGGTCTAAGGTGGAAAATATCGTCGACCCTGACAGTGTATCCAGGGTGTCATCGATTCGTGGTAATGGGTAGCTGTCTTTCTTCGTCACATTATTTAATTGGCGGTAGTCCACACAGAAGCGTGTCGAGCCATCCTTTTTCTTGACCAGAGCTACTGGCGATGTCCAGGGGCTAGTGGATGGTTCTCTTACCCCGTCCCTTTGCATTTCGCTTATGATGTTTTCAGCTTCTTCTCTCTTGGCCAGTGGTAGTCTCCTGGGTCGCTGACGGATGGGTTGGGCTTCGCCAGTATTTATTTTGTGCAGGACTGCGTTGGTTCGTCCCTTCTTGCCACCTTCTACTTCAAAGACGTCTTGGTATTCTTTTAGTAATCCTTCTATCTGGCGTCGTTGGTTAAGATAACATTTGCCTCCTGCTTCCTGGCGCAATTTTGTCAAGGCTTCTGGTAGGCGTTGCGCGTCTTCCGTTCTTGTTTGTAGCTTTTTGACTTGAGATGTTACAGTGTCCTGAGTAGTTAGCTTGAAGTCTTCTCCGTTTAAGGTCACGACTTTTCTTTGGAAACTCAGGCAAAAGTCGTATTTCCGAAGCACGTCCAAGCCCAGAATGGCGTTGTCTTCAATTTCGGCTACAAGAGCGCAGTGTCGGAAGGAGGTCTTTCCTATGCGGATCTTGACGTAGCTTTCACCATGGACATTTACCATTTCTCCGGTGGCCGTACGTAGCTTCCATTGAGTCGGTTAAAGCTTACTTGTAGTCATCACGTTGGCTCGTATAATTGTCCTGCTCGCTCCGGTATCCAATAGAAACGAACACCGTTTCCCATTTATGCGCCCCGTTAGAAAAAGGCTATCAGCTCTGTCTTTCATGGTTTTTGTCAGTGCAACTAGACCTGGGGCTTCTTGCTCCGGGATCGACGTTTGCCCCGCCGCGCCGACCCTGACTAGTTTTCCTGTACGCGAGGCTTATCTTCTTGAAAAGCAGATCTCTCGCTCTTACAACTGCTTCTCACGTGGCCTAACTTCCCACAGTTCCAGCACCTGGGCTTCCTTTCGATTTTGGTGATTATTCGACGGACCATCTCTTCCAGTTTATCTTCCTCCAGACCGGCTGACTCCTCTTTTAATTCCCGCACTCGACATTGTCGTTGTGACGCCTGTTTGACGACGTCGTATTCCAGTGCGCGGGCCAATGTGTCAACCAAAGTCCTCGGCCGGTCCAGTCGGAGTCGCTGTTGTATTTCGTCGTCCTTAAGTCCGTCAATAAATGCGTCGACGGCCAGTCTTTCCAGTGTATCATCAGCCGTGCCTGGATAGGCGAGACGGACCAACCGAGAAATGTCCGCCTCGTATTCCTGAAGACTTTCACCTGTCTCCTGACGTCGGATCTTTAACTGCACATGGTACACAGCCGTCAGATGTGCTTGGCCGTATCGCATCTCTAATCTTTTTACTAGCCGATGGTAGTCTAGTAATTCTTCCGGTGGCAACGTGTTCAGAATTTTGCCAGCACCATCACGCAGAGCAAGAGCAAGTGAAGAAGCTCTCTCTTCTATCGTCCATTTGTAAGCTTTTGCAGCCACTTCGAATTGCGTCAAAAACGTGGTCCATGATGTTTTTCCGTCAAACGTAGGAAGCTTCATGTGCACTTTGGATGAGATTATTTGCTCTTCTTTCACGTCGGGGATTTCTCTGTCGTTAACCGCGCTATGCCTCTTTTCCGTAAGTTGCTGGCTGGTCTCTCCTCGTTTTTCCGGGTGTAGAACCATTTCTTCCAGCTGGGCTAATCTTTCGTCGTCCCCAGCGTTTTGTTGATTTCTTCTCTTGTTTCTTCTTCGAATTTTTTCAGTTCTTCTTTCAAGTTTCCTTCGAATTTTTCCAACTTTTCCTCCATATTCTTTGAACTTTCGTTTAATTCATTTAATTTTTCTTCCATATTCTTCGAATTTTCCTTTAATTCTTCCAGGTTTTCATTTAATTTCTCTTTCAGGCCCTTTGAATTTTCATTTAGTTTCTTTTCCAATTTCTTTTCGAATTCGTCCTCAAATTCATACGTGCTGGGATCGAAACCTTCTTGTATCAAAGCCTCCTCGAGCCGTTTCTGTAAGATGTTCTTAGTACCAGACGTATCTTCGTCTCGCTCCTCCAGTTCGCTTTTCAATTCGGCGACTTTCAACTCGAACAACTTTTTCGGCATTTTTATTTATTTTGTATTTTTATTACACTAAAAAAATTCTCCGGAGGTCGATTCGCAGACCCCACACCTGACACCAATTGTAACGAATTTTCTAGTCAAACTATTTATTTAAACGATTATTTATTTAACACTATTTATAACACTTAAACACTAACTTAGAACTACCATTTATATTTCAACAATTTACTTATTTATATTACAATTTATTTATATTACTTTGTCTATTATCGGTTTTAATTCGCACACTGATACTTTCTTCAGCTGACTGCTTTTCGGTCCAAAGATGATCACTATATATACACCTTTCGAACTTTCTAGACAGGAACTCGAAGAAATCCTGTGTATTCCCGAATGATGAGTAATAATTAGAAAGTCTTCGATTATTCCAGAATTTAACTTGTTACTTGTCGCCGGAGAATGATTAACATGTTGTAAGTTGATAACACGAAAAGTACCGTGTGCGGTGTAAGCATGTTAGTGATAACAAGTACATGCCACAAATTGTTATCGCACACACGTACTGTGTCACTGGTCGCTACAGTGTGCTATATGTAAAATAACTTTATGTTTAAATAAAAGCTCTTACAATAGACAAAGGGATATAAATAAATTGTTATATAAATAAGTGAATTGTTGTGATATAAATGGTAGTTCTAAGTTAGTGTTTCAGTGTTATAAATACTGTTAAATAAATAATTGTTTAAATAAATACTTTGACTAGAAAATTCGTTACAATACTTACATTATTCATAAATACAAAATAAAAATAATAATTCTTACTTCCCTACAAACATTTTTTTTCACCTATTTAACATAAAAAAAATATAACAAGACAAAAAAAAGCAAAAAATTTTCTAGTGTAATAAAAATACAAAATAAATAAAAATGCCGAAAAAATTGTTCGAGTTAAAAGTCGCCGAATTGAAAAGCGAACTCGAAGAGCGAGACGAAGATACGTCTGGTACGAAGAAAATCCTACAGAAGCGGCTCGAGGAGGCTTTAATACAAGAAAGTTTCGATCCCAGTATGTATGAATTCGAGGATGAACTGGAAAAGAAATTTAATGAAAGTTCAAAGAATCTGGAAGAAAAATTAAACGAAAATTCAAGGAATCTGGAAGAAAAATTAAATGAAAATCTAAATGAAAAATTAAATAAGAATCTTGAAGAATTAAAGGAAAATTCAAAAGTCCTGGAAGAAAAATTAGAAAAATTCGAAGGAAATTTAGAAAAAAAACTGGGAAAATTCGAAGAAGAACAAGAACAAATAAACAAAAAGCTGGGGACTTTCGACGAAAGATTGGCCCAACTGAAAGAAATGGTTCTGAATCCGGAAAAACGAGAGACCCGTCCCCAACCCACGGAAAGGAGGCATAGCGTGGTTGACAGCAAAGAAATCACCGACGTGAAAGAAGAACAAATAATCTCATCCAAAGTGCATATGAAGCTACCTACGTTTGACGGAAAAACATCATGGACCACGTTTCTGACGCAATTCGAGTGGCTGCAAAAGCCTACAAATGGACGTTAGAAGAGAGAGCTTCTTCACTTGCCCTTGCTCTGCGTGATGGTGCTGGCGAGATTTTGAACACGTTGCCACCGGAAGAATTACTAGACTACCATCGGCTAGTAAAAAGATTAGAGATGCGATACGGCCAAGCACATCTGACGGCTGTGTACCATGTGCAGTTAAAGAACCGACGTCAGAAGACAGGTGAAAGTCTTCAGGAATACGAGGCGGATATGGCACGGTTAGCCCGGCTCGCCTATCCGGGTACGGCCGACGATACCCTGGAAAGATTGGCCATCGACGCAGTTATTGACGGACTTAAGGACGACGAAATACAACAGCGACTCCGACTGGACCGGCCGAGGACTTTGGTTGACACATTGGCCCGCGCACTGGAATACGACGTCGTCAAACAGGCGTCACAACGACAATGTCGAGTGCGGGAATTAAAAGAGGAGTCAGCCGGTCGGGACGAAGATAAACTGGAAGAGATGGTCCGCCGCATAATGACCAAAATAGAAAGGAAGCCCAGACAAGCCAGGTGCTGGAATTATGGGAAGTTAGGCCACGTGAGAAGCAGCTGTAAGAGCGAGAGATCTGCTTCTCAAGAAGAGAAGCCCCGCGTACCGGAATTAGTCAGGATTGGCGCGGCGCCGGCGGGGCAACGTCGATCCCGGAGCAAGAAGCCCCCGGCCTAGTTGCACTGACAAAACCTATGAAAGATAGAGCTGACAGCCTTTTTCTTACTGGACGTATAAACGGGAAACGGTGTTCGTTCCTATTGGATACCGGAGCGAGCAGGACAATTATACGAGCCAACGTGATGACTACAAGTAAGCTTCAACCGACTCAATGGAAGCTACGTACGGCCACCGGAGAAATGGTAAATGTCCATAGTGAAAGCTACGTCAAGATCCGCATAGGAAAGACCTCCTTCCGACACTGCGCTCTTGTAGCCGAAATTGAAGACAACGTCATTCTGGGCTTGGACGTGCTTCGGAAATACGACTTTTGCCTGAGTTTCCAAAGAAAAGTCGTGACCTTAAACGGAGAAGACTTGAAGCTAACTACTCAGGACACTGTCACATCTCAAGTCAAAAAGCTACAAACAAGAACGGAAGACGCGCAACGCCTACCAGAAGCCTTGAAGAAATTGCGAAAGGAAGCAGGAGGCAAATGTAATCTTAACCAACGACGCCAGGATTATTAAAAGAATACCAAGACGTCTTTGAAGTAGAAGGTGGCAAGAAGGGACGAACCAACGCAGTCCTGCACAAAATAAATACTGGCGAAGCCCAACCCATCCGTCAGCGACCCAGGAGACTACCACTGGCCAAGAGAGAGGAAGCTCAAAACATCATAAGCGAAATGCAAAGGGACGGGGTAATAGAACCATCCACTAGCCCCTGGACATCGCCGGTAGTTCTGGTCAAGAAAAAGGATGGCTCGACACGCTTCTGTGTGGACTACCGCCAATTCAATAATGTGACGAAGAAAGACAGCTACCCACTACCACGAATCGATGACACCCTGGATACACTGTCAGGGTCGACGATATTTTCCACCTTAGACCTCAAGAGCGGATACTGGCAAGTGGCTTTGGACAGAGATGCCAAAGAGAAGACAGCGTTTTCCATTGGAACGGGGCTGTGGCAGTTAGAGGTGATGCCGTTCGGCTTGTGCAACGCACCAGCCACCTTTGAGCGACTGATGGAAACAGTCTTGGTTGGCTTGATTGGGAAGACTTGCCTGGTATACCTCGACAACATCATCGTAGTCGGGAAGGACTTCAACGACCATCTGAAAAACTTGGAGGAAGTTTTCCGAAGACTTCGTGATGTCCACCTAAAACTGAGCCCCAAGAAATGTCAACTACCTGGGGCATGTAGTATCCGGAGACGGCGTTTCAGTCGACCCACAGAAAATTAGAGCCGTGCAAGCGTGGCCTGTACCTGCTGACGTCCATCAAGTCAGAAGCTTCCTTGGACTTTGCACCTACTACAGACGCTTTGTTCCTGGATTTGCAAAAATCGCTAAGCCCTTGACACTACTCACAGAAGAGAGTAGACCATATTGTTGGGAGCAAGACTGCCAAGCTGCCTTTGAACAGCTAAAGAAAACCCTCTCTGCTACACCTGTGTTGAGATATCCTCTACCAACTGGAAAGTTTATCCTGGACACCGACGCTAGCAATATTGGAATTGGCGCGGTTCTGTCACAAATACAGAATGGTGAAGAAAAAGTGATCGGATACTTCAGCGGAACTCTATCCAAACCTGAACGGAGTTACTGCGTAACCAGACGCGAATTGTTAGCTGTAGTAAAAAGTGTGGAACAGTTCTACAAATACCTCTACGGAAGAAAGTTTTTGCTACGAACTGACCATGCCGCGTTGAAATGGCTCCTGAATTTCAAAAATCCCGAGGGCCAAGTAGCCAGATGGATAGAGAAGCTGCAAGAGTACGACTTTGACATAGAACACCGAGCGGGAAGTAGCCATAGAAACGCCGACGCCTTATCCAGAAGACCTTGCCCGGATAATTGTAAACACTGTCAACGCGTCGAGGAACACGAAGAGGTCAGGAGGATAACTATGGACGAGCAGTGGCAGCCCGACAACATTAAGGCAGAACAACATTCCGACGTGAAAGAGTTAATCAGCCGATTCGGAGCACCACTGGAGCTGCATTCCGACCAAGGACGAAATTTCGAGTCAGCCATATTCCAAGATATTTGTAAGATATTGGGCATTCATAAGACTCGAACTACAGCCCTACATCCCCAATCAGACGGCATGGTAGAACGAATGAACAGGACCATTAACAAGTACCTGTCCAAAATGGTCTCCAAACATCAGCGAGACTGCGATCGTTATCTGCCATTGTTCCTTTTGGCATACCGATCTTCCATACATGAAACCACTGGACAAACACCAGCCAGGGTACTGTTCGGTCGAGAGTTGCGACTACCATGCGACTTAAAGTTCGGATGCAAACCTGGCGAAGACATGGCTGGAGAAGATTACGTCAGTGAACTCCGAAGGCGATTGGACGACATCCATGACGAGATACGTTCCCATATGAAGATAGCCAGTGACCGAATGAAGGACGCATATGACATTAAAGCCACTGATGGAGGATTCCATGAAGAAGATTTGGTGTGGCTTTATAATCCGAAGCGTCAAAGGGCTCTTTCGCCGAAGCTGCAACAAGATTGGGAAGGCCCGTACAAAGCTATCAAACGAATCAATGACGTAATCTACCGAATAAGACGTACTCCCAATGGAAAACCTAGAGTAGTCCACTTCAATCGACTGGCTCCATATGCTGGGGACAACCACGAGCTCGAGTTAGAGTTGTGCAGACTCGATCGCCAGAGCTCTAGTACGAAGAACTTATGGCTGAACAGAGCTTACACCGTAAAGCCCGATTTGGTGTCACCACCGAGGTTCAGCAGGACTTATTCGCCGTCCCGAAGGAATACTCGCCTGCCCATTGTGTGGCAAGGGATTTGGACATGAGCCGTGGGATTGCCACGGTCTTTCAGAAGAAGTTCGGGCGACTACCGATGTTACTCGACCAGGCCAACAATGGAAGAAAAGTACTGCAGTTACTCGATGGGACCCAATCCATCTTCTATCTAGTCACCAAAAGCAAGTCGTCAGAGAAGCCTACCTACCACTCCTTATGGGACTCCCTGATAGAACTAAGAGAGCAATTGCTGCACGCTAACATCCTGAAGCTAGCAATACCGAGGATCGGATGTGGACTCGATAGGCTGGATTGGAGGGTGGTCAGAAACATGCTGGAGGTTTTGTTCCGATACACTGGTATAGAAATCTTGGTGTGCGCCGGAAATCCACGACGAGGACCGTCACCATTGAAGACCGTTGACTGCCATTTCCACTTGACAACCGGATGCCGAAGCGGATCCACCTGCAAGTACCGACATGATCCTCTGAAGGAACGGCAGAATGTGATCCGGGACGAATCACCCTTAAGGAGGGGGTAATGTAGCGACCAGTGACACAGTACGTGTGTGCGATAACTATTTGTGGCATGTACTTGTTATCACTAACATGCTTACGGCGTAAAAACCGCACACGGTACTTTTCGTGTTATCAACTTACAAGATGTAAATCATTCTCCGGCGACAAGTAACAAGTTCAATTCTGGAATAATCGAGGACTTTCTAATTATTACTCATCATTCGAGAATCGTCAGGATTTCCTTTTCGAATTGTCCAGAAAGTTCGAAAGGTGTATATAAAGTGATCATCTTTGGACCGAAAAACAGTTAGTTGAAGAAAGCATCAGTGCGCGAATTAAAACCGATAATAGACAAAGTGATATAAATAAATTGTTATATAAATAAGTAAATTGTTGTGATATAAATGGTAGTTCTAAGTTAGTGTTTAAGTGTTATAAATAGTGTTAAATAAATAATTGTTTAAATAAATACTTTGACTAGAAAATTCGTTACAGTACTTTTGTGTTATGTCGTTATAGCCAACAGGTCGTTACAACCGAAGTCGTTATTTTCACGTAAATGGACGATATACAATCAAATCTGTGAAATTTTTACAAAATTAGGTATCTACCTGTGCACCTATTACAATTCAGTGGACGATATAGGTACAAACAAGATAAAAAATTTATTACAATATCAAGTTTATTTAGTACGTATTTGCAGTAATATGATCTTACATAATTAACCAGGTAGGTAGGTGCTTTCATACAAGATAGAAGAAAAGTTATTTTTTTGACATTAGACAATTGTTCTTCAAGTCCATGTAAACTATTTTTATTTGAAGGCTGGTTCTTTATTCATGCCCGAACGTTTTATACTATTTTCTATTACTAAACAGAAAAATGCAAAATGATAGATGGATAGATACATATGTATAAAAAAGCATCGACTTGACCGACCAGCAGGTTCATGACCGAGAATTTTATTATTAAACTTTTATTTCGTACAATCATTTGCACATTGGATGTGGCTACTTATTATACTTTATACTTCCATGATTTCATCATCGCTATCCTCATATCCTCAAAACTGCAGTAATCGCTCCATCGTCATCTCCAATCAGTTCACCTGTTATTTGCAAAATGTCCTAATTTTCGACTTTGAATAATTCTAAATCTTGTTGACTCTCGAAATACATTCTGCTTATATTTTTCGTATAGTAATCATCATTGCGGACAGAACTTCGCTCTTACAATAGTCGAATGATGCAATAATTTATTTACGTTCGTGCGTGTTTTGTAACTGATGAGAAATATTATATATACATAGGTACCTAATACGTAAAGTTTGGTCAGCTAAATCAGAAAGTTGGATGTTTTTAAGTTTATTATTTGTTGACGAATTCGGATTATTGACTTAATGAAATTTATTATTCTTAAAAAAAAGAAGAAAATATACGTCTGCCCAAATTTAAAATGTGAGTGATTTATACCTAATACAAAGCAACAATGCGAGCGACTACGCTGACGTTGTATTTTTTATTGATAGATAGATAGATACATATTGTAGCGACCAGTGACACAGTACGTGTGTGCGATAACAATTCGTGGCATGTACTTGTTATCGCTAACATGTTTATGACACAGTCACAGCGTACGGTTCCTTTATTGTTATCAACCTACAAGATGTAAAATCTTTATCCAGCGACAAGTAACACGACCAATTCTGGAATGATCGACGACTTTCTAATTATTACTCATCATTCGACAACCGTCAGGATTTCCTTTTCGAATCATCTAGAAACTTCGAAAGGTGTATATAAAGTGATCATCTTTGGACCGAAAAACAGTCAGTTGAAGAAAGCATCAGTGCGCGAATTAAAACCGATAATAGACAAAGTGATATAAATAAATTGTTATATAAAGAAGTGAATTGTTGTGATATAAATGGTAGTTCTAAGTTAGTGTTTAAGTGTTATAAATAGTGTGAAATAAATAATTGTTTAAATAAATAGTTTAACTAGAAAATTCGTTACAATTGGTGTCAGGTGTGGGGTCTGCGAATCGACTTCCAGAGAATTTTCTAGTGTAATCAAAATACAAAACAAATAAAATGCCGAGCGAGACGAAGATACGTCTGGTACTAAGAACATCTTACAGAAGCGGCTCGAGGAGGCTTTGCTACGAGAAGGTTCCGATCCCAGCACATATGAATTTGAGGACGAATTGGAAAAGAAATTAAATGAAAATTCAAAGGGCCTGAAAGAGAAATTAAATGAAAACCTGGAAGAATTAAAGGAAAATTCGAAGAATATGGAAGATAAATTAAATGAAAAACTCGAAGAAAAATTCAATGATAATTCAAAGAATAATGAAGAATTAAAGAAAAATTCAAAAGCCCTAGAAGAGAAATTAGAAAAATTCGAAGGAAATTTGAAAGAAGAACAAGAGAAGAATTAAAAGGAGTAAAGGTTGAACAAGAAGAAATAAACAAAAAGCTGGGGACTTTCGACGAAAGATTGGCTCAAATGGAAGAAATGGTTCTGAATCCGGAAAGACGAGAGATCAGTCACCAACTTACGGAAAAGAGACATAGAGCGGTTGACGGCAAAGAAATCCCCGACGTGAAAGAAGAGCAAATAATCTCATCCAAAGTGCACATGAAGCTACCAACGTTTGACGGAAAAACCTCATGGACCACGTTTTTGACGCAAGTCGAAGTGGCTGCAAAAGCTTACAAATGGACGTTAGAAGAGAGAGCTTCTTCACTTGCCCTTGCTCTGCGTGATGGTGCTGGCGAAATTTTGAACACGTTACCACCGGAAGAATTACTGGACTACCATCGGCTAGTAAAAAGATTAGAGATGCGATACGGCCAAGCACATCTGACGGCTGTGTACCACGTACAGTTAAATAACCGACAACAGAAGACAGGGGAAATTCTTCAGGAATACGAGGCGGATATCGCACGGTTAGTCCGGCTCGCCTATCCGGGTACGGCCGACGATACCCTGGAAAGATTGGCCGCCGACGCGTTCATTGACGGACTAAAGGACGACGAAATACAACAGCGACTCCGACTGGACCGGCCGAGGACTTTGGTTGACACATTGGCCCGCGCAAACAGGCGTCGCAACGACAATGTCGAGTGCGGGAATTAAAAGAAGAGTAAGCCGGTCGGGACGATAGACTGGATAGACTGGAAGAGATGATCCGCCGAGTAACGACTAAAATTGAGAGGAAGCCCAGACAAGTCAGGTGCTGGAACTGTGGATGTTAGACCACGTGAGAAGCAGCTGTAAGAGCGAAAGATCTGCTCCTCAAGAAGATAAGCCCCGCATACAGGAAAACTAGTCAGGGTCGGCGCGGTGGGGCAAACGTCGATCCCGGAGCAAGAAGCCCCCGGTCTAGTTGCACTGACAAAAACCATGAAAGACAGAGCTGACAGCCTTTTTCTTACGGGACACATAAATGGGAAGCGGTGTTCGTTCCTATTGGATACCGGAGCAAGCAGGACAATTATACGAGCCAACGTGATGACTACAAGTAAGCTTCAACCGACCCAATGGAAGCTACGCACGGCCACCGGGGAAAAGGTAAATGTCCATAGTGAAAGCTACGTCAAGATCCGCATAGGAAAGACCTCCTTCCGACACTGCGTGCTTGTGGCCGAAATTGAAGACAACGTCATTCTGGGCTTGGACGTGCTTCGAAAGTACGACTTTTGCCTGAGTTTCCAAAGAAAAGTCGTGATCTTAAACGGAGAAGAGTTCAGGCTTACTACTCAGGACACCGTAACATCTCAAGTCAGAAAACTTAAAACATCAATGGATGACACGCAACGCCTACCAGAAGGCTTGTCGAAATTGTGCCAGGAAGCAGGTGGCAAATGTAATCCCAACCAACGACGACAAATAAAAGGATTACTAAAAGAATACCAAGACGTCTTTGAAGTAGACGGTGGCAAGAAGGGGCGAACCAACGTCGTCATGCACAAAATAAATACTGGCGAGGCACAACCCATCCGTCAACGACCCAGGAGATTACCACTGGCCAAGAAAGAAGGCTGAGAACATCATCAGTGAAATGCAAAGGGACGGGGTAATAGAACCATCCACTAGCCCCTGAACATCGCCGGTAGTCCTGGTCAAGAAAAAGGATGGCTCGACACGCTTCTGTGTGGACTACCGCCAATTAAATAATGTGACGAAAAAAGATAGCTTACCACGAATCGATGACACCCTGGACACTCTGGCAGGGTCGACGATATTTTCCACCTTAGACCTCAAGAGCGGATACTGGCAAGTGGCTTTGGACAGGGATGCCAAAGAGAAGACAGCGTTTTCCATTGGAACGGGACTGTGGCAGTTCAAGGTGATGCCGTTCGGGTTGTGCAACGCACCAGCCACCTTTGAGCGACTTATGGAAACAGTATTGGTTGGCTTAAAAGGGAAGACTTGCCTGGTATACCTCGACGACATCATCGTAGTCGGGAAGGACTTCAACGATCATCTGCAAAATTTGGAGAAAGTTTTCCGAAGACTCCGTGATTTCCACCTAAAACTAAGCCCCAAGAAATGTCAGCTATTCCAAGAGACCGTCAACTATCTGGGGCATGTGGTATCCGGAGACGGCGTTTCAGTCGACCCACAGAAAATCAGGGCCGTGCAAGAGTGGCCTGTACCTGCTGACGTCCATCAAGTCAGAAGCTTCCTTGGGCTCTGCACCTACTATAGACGTTTTGTTCCCGGATTTGCTAAAATTGCTAAGCCTCTGACTCGACTCACAGAAGAGAGTAGATCATTTTGTTGGGAGCAAGACTGCCAAGCTGCCTTTGAAGAACTAAAGAAAACCCTCTCGTCTACACCTGTGTTGAGCTATCCCCTACCAACTGGAAAGTTTGTCCTGGACACCGACGCTAGCAACATTGGAAATGGCGCGGTTCTGTCACAAATACAGAATGGTGAAGAAAAAGTGATCGGCTACTTCAGCAGAACTCTATCCAAACCAGAACGGAATTACTGCGTAACCAGGCGCGAATTGTTAGCCGTAGTAAAAAGTGTGGAACATTTCTGCAAATACCTCTACGGAAGAAAGTAGAGGGGGATAACGGGTTCACGCTCTGAGGAGGAGAGGATGACGTAACATTATTGAAATGTGAATTAATTGTGACGTAACATTATGTATTAACGGGTTCACGCTCAGAGGAGGAGAGGATGACGTAACATTATTGAAATGTGAATTAATTGTGACGTAACATTATGTATTAACGGGTTCACGCTCAGAGGAAGAGAGGATGACGTAACATTATATACAATTTTCCATCTTACTTCGTTACATCGAGCAAATATGAATTGCAGACGCAGCATTAGCTCGACGTTGAACACTTACCTTTTTTACTAATACGTACACACACACCTGCGGTCTTTTGTTTAATGCATACGTCAACAACTTTATCATCGTAATCGACAATCGTCGATATCACACACACATGTCTGTTTTACATATACCTGTACCCGTTCTTCTATGTCTATGTATTCAAATTTGAATTCACGCGCTTTAGGTCTTCCATCTTACTCCGTCTACATCGAGCAAATTGCAGACGCGGCATTAGCTCCACGTTACTTTTGTTGCTAATATGTATACATACATACATATATACACACACATATACACACACTACTTTAACTTTTGTTTTCGAGATAACCTACCACAACATTCATACCTACCAATAATTCTGCAAGCTATCATTTTACATGTGTAAGTTCATCACATACAGACATCACTTGTCGTCGACGGTGAACACCTACAGTTATACATATACGCAAACACAAAGCAATTTTACCTAGCATCTATACAACCGACAACGAGTACACACACACGCTTATTGTTTAAACAATATTTCGACACACATGAACCGATGAACATTGACTCGATTAATAATTATATATATAAAAGGTATATACACTTGAATATTTTATAGTATCTGCTCTATGTATACATTGTACCTTGTCAAGCTTCTGGAACAGAGAAGTGAGTGAGAGGATATTGATTTGTAACGATTGAAATGTGATTTAATTGTGACGTAACAGTTGTTGTATTCTAACGGAAAGTAGGTCAAGGTCATAAATGTTTAAAAAGGAAGGGAAAGGGAAGGGAAAAGAAGATATTGAAATGGATAGCTAAGTAAAAGATGATTGCATCATGATAGACATAAATAGTTAACGCCTTAGAATGGAGAGGAAGACGATTAGAGTGGTGTGAACTCTTCGGTAGAGTAAGCGTCTAGGTCATGACGAGCCTGTTCTCTCTCGTACCATGATGTACAAATGTAGCACTGCAAGACATAATACTGCGAGGACTGATGAAACATACCAGTCTTATCACAGAGGTATCCTTGTCTACAATTAGAACAAGTTCGATTCAACACATCCATCAAATAAATTTTACAGCTGACACAGTACTGAAGGGGTTCCATAATGCGACATGGAAAGCAAACAAAGCCTTCTGTGTGCTGACTCAGGTAAAGACACCGTTGGCACTGAAACTTTGTAGTAGCAGTGGATTGTAAGACTTGACGAAACGGTTGGACAACGATGGTAGCATGTCCAGGCAAGGAGTAATTCTTTTGGAGGAGTGTACATTGTGCATGGTTTGTAAACACCAATAGCAAATGTGATTTGCAGACGCAGCATTAGCTCGACGTTGAACACTTACCTTTTTTACTAATACGTACACACACACACACACACACCTGCGTTCTTTTGTTTAATGCATACGTCAACAACATTATCATCGTAATCGACATTCGTCGATATCACACACACATGTCTATTTTACATATACCTGTACCCGTTCTTCTATGTCTATGTATTCAAATTTGAATTCACGCGCTTTACGTCTTCCATCTTACTCCGTCTACATCGAGCAAATTGCAGACGCGGCATTAGCTCCACGTTACTTTTGTTGCTAATATGTATACATACATAAATATATACACACACATATACACACACTACTTTAACTTTTGTTTTCGAGATAACCTACCACAACATTCATACCTACCAATAATTCTGCAAGCTATCATTTTACATGTGTAAGTTCATCACATACAGACATCACTTGTCGTCGACGGTGAACACCTACAGTTATACATATACGCAAACACAAAGCAATTTTACCTAGCATCTATACAACCGACAACGAGTACACACACACGCTTATTGTTTAAACAATATTTCGACACACATGAACCGATGAACATTGACTCGATTAATATCATATATATAAAAGGTATATACACTTGAATATTTTATAGTATCTGCTCTATGTATACATTTCGCCTTGTAAAGCTTCTGGAACAGAAAAGTGAGTGAGAGGATATTGATTTGTAACGATGGAAATATGAATTAATTGTGACGTAACAGTAGTTGTATTATAATGAAAAGTAGGTCAAGGTCGTAATTTATAAGAAATATTGGATTCATTAAAATTATCGATTCTTTATTTTGATATAAATAATGTAAATAGGTGCTACAATCAAAATACTGAACAAAAAAATTATATCAATAATGTTAACCACTTGTAGAAATAGGAATGAATCGGTGAAGTAACCCATAGCCACAACACCCTCTCTGTTCTCATCCGTATAAAGTTAAATCCATCGACTCTCAATGTATCTTCGAGACTGTCCATCTTTTCCAACAAACGCAAGTTTTACAGAGTAAAGGTCTTGTATGTTTTCAATAGTAAAGACGTTTGTTCCATTCACATTTTTTAAAATAATAGATTCCCAGTTTTTCTTCCCCATACATGGCACATCAATATCTTTATTAAAATTTTTACAAACATAGGTTTAATAACCAATCGTATTATCATGTCGTGAAATGTAGAGAGTATTGTTGTACAAATATGTTGAAATTAGTAATGATGACACACTGATCATGATTGCTTTTCCATTACAACTGAGATGATGAATATTAGCAACATATTCTTATTGTATAACCCTCCCCCTCCAAAGATATGTTGTAGTGGAAGGGGGTTTTGCATAAGTTGTTCGAACGAGCGAAGGAGCGATTGATGTTTATCAGAGGTCAGTGTGGTTAAATTAGTAAAACATGGAAACCTTTATTGAAAAGTTTAATAGTGTGCGAGTGAGTTATGAACAAAAAGAAATACGTGCTCTGAATTCATTGGAATTGAACCATCCGTATCCCATACAATCCTTCAAAAAAGGGACCTCGTCTGATGACCGATTTGTACAGCTTCGTTGTATTTCTTCCATCCAGACATGCAAAAGCTTTTACAGAGGCAGAGATCGAGGATATGAATGATAAAATTGATAAACAAGTGGGTCAACCATCGATCTGTCTCAAAGGATTTATAGGAAAATCAGCTGATATTGTAATACAAACGTAAAATGTATAACAAAAAGTAAAATGTATAGGAACGTTTAATAAAATGAAAACCAATTTTATATTTTTACTTTGTTTTGTTTGTTTAAATGAAAAATACATCGTATTTATAAGTGTAAAGAAAACCAATATTTTAATAAAAGAACATTTTTGTAAGCACAAATTGGTTCAACAGTTGTTTTAAATTAATGATAAGAACACACCTTAGCTTTGAAACCAGTTTCTATATTTGAGAAAGAAGGACAAATGATGTCTTCAATGTTAACAAAGTTAGCATTAGGATAGTATTTTAGTAGCCACACATTCTTTTGTAATCTCTTGACATATACAACTGCTGACTCCATCAGTATAGGATGAATACTATTGTAGCGACCAGTGACACAGTACGTGTGTGCGATAACAATTTGTGGCATGTACTTGTTATCGCTAACATGCTTACGCGTAGACACCGCACACGGTACTTTTCGTGTTATCAACTTACAAGATGTAAATCATTCTACGGCGACAAGTAACAAGTTCAATTCTGGAATCATCGAGGACTTTCTAATTATAACTCATCATTCGGGAATACTCAGGATTTCTTCGAGTTCCTGTCTAGAAAGTTCGAAAGGTGTATATAAAATGATCTTTGGACCGAAAAACAGTTAGTTGAAGAAAGCATCAGTGCGCGAATTAAAACCGATAATAGACAAAGTGATATAAATAAATTGTTATATAAATAAGTGAATTGTTGTGATATAAATGGTAGTTCTAAGTTAGTGTTTAAGTGTTATAAATAGTGTTAAATAAATAATTGTTTAAATCAATAGTTTAACTAGAAAATTCGTTACAATTGGTGTCAGGTGTGGGGTCTGCGAATCGATCCCCAGAGAATTTTCTAGAGTAATAAAAACACAAAATAAATAAAAATGCCGAAAAATTTGTTCGAGTTAAAAGTCGCTGAATTGAAATGCGAACTCGAAGAGCGAGACGAAGATACGTCTGGTACGAAGAACATCCTACAGAAGCGGCTCGAGGAAGCTTTAATAAAAGAAGGCTTCGATCCCAGTACGTATGAATTCGAGGATGAACTGGAAAAGAAATTTAATGAAAATTCAAGGAATCTAGAAGAAAAATTAAATGAAAATTCAAAAGTCCTGAAAGAACAATTAGAAACATTCGAAGGAAGTTTGAAAGAAGAACTGGGAAAATTCGAAGAAGAAACAAGAGAAAAATTAAAAGGAGTAAAGGTTGAAGAGGAAGAAATAAACAAAAAGCTGGGGACTTTCGACGAAAGAGTAGCCCAGCTGGAAGAAATTGTTCTGAATCTGGAAAAACAAGAGACCAGTCATCAACTTACGAAAAAGAGGCATAGCGTGGTTGACAGCAAAGAAATCACCGACGTGAAAGAAGAACAAATAATCTCATCCAAAGTGCATATGAAGCTACCTACGTTTGACGGAAAAACATCATGGACCACGTTTTTGACGCAATTCGAGGTGGCTGCAAAAGCCTACAAATGGACGTTAGAAGAGAGAGCTTCTCCCTTGCTCTGCGTGATGGTGCTGGCGAAATTTTGAACACGTTGCCACCGGAAGAATTACTAGACTACCATCGACTAGTAAAAAGATTAGAGATGCGATACGGCCAAGCACATCTGGCGGCTGTGTACCATGTGCAACTAAAGAACCGACGACAGAAGACAGGGGAAAGTCTTCAGGAATACGAGGCGGATATCGCACGGTTAGTCCGGCTGGCCTATCCGGGTACGGCCGATGATACTCTGGAAAGATTGGCCGTCGACGCATTTATTGACGGACTTAAGGACGACGAAATACAACAGCGACTCCGACTGGACCGGCTGAGGACTTTGGTTGACACATTGGCCCGTGCACTGGAATACGAAGTCGTCAAACACGCGTCACAACGACAATGTCGAGTGCGGGAATTAAAAGAGGAGTCAGCCGGTCGGGACGAAGAAAAACTGGAAGAGATGGTCCGTCGAATAATCACCAAAATCGAAAGGAAGCCCAGACAAGTCAGGTGCTGGAACTGTGAGAAGTTAGGCCACGTGAGAAGCAGTTGTAAGAGCGAGAGATCTGCTTTTCAAGAAGATAAGCACCGCGTTCAGGAAAACTAGTCAGGGTCGGCGCGGCGGGGCAAACGTCGATCCCGGAGCAAGAAGCCCCCGGTCTAGTTGCACTGATAAAAACCATGAAAGACAGAGCTGATAGCCTTTTTCTAACGGGGCGCATAAATGGGAAACAGTGTTCGTTCCTATTGGATACCGGAGCAAGCAGGACTATTATACGAGCCAACGTGATGACCACAAGTAAGCCACAACCGACCCAATGGAAGCTACGTACGCATACCGGGGAAATGGTAAATGTTCATGGTGAAAGCCAAGTTAAGATCCGCATAGGAAAGACCTCCTTCCGACACTGCGTGCTTGTGGCCGAAATCGAAGACAACGTCATTTTGGGCTTGGACGTGTTTCGGAAATACCACTTTTGCCTGAGTTTCCAAAGAAAAGTCGTGACCTTAAACGGAGAAGAGTTCAGGCTAACGACTCAGGACACCGTTACATACCAAGTCAGAAAACTAAAAGCACCAATAGAAGACACGCAACGCCTACCAGAAGGCTTGTCGAAATAGTGCCAGGAAGCAGGTAACGAATGTAATCCTAACCAATGACGTCAAATAAAAGGATTACTTAAGCAATACCAAGACGTCTTTGAAGTAGAAGGTGACAAGAAGGGGCGAACCAACGTCGTCCTGCACAAAATCAATACTGGCGAGGCACAACCCATCCGTCAGCGACCCAGGAGACTACCACTGGCCAAGAAAGAAGAGGCTGAGAACATCATTAGTGAAATGCAAAGGGACGAGGTAATAGAACCAGCCACTAGCCCCTGGACATCGCCGGTAGTTCTGGTCAAGAAAAAGGATGGCTCGACACGCTTCTTTACCGCCAATTAAATAATGTGACGAAAAAAGACAGCTACCCCTTACCACGAATCGATCACACCCTGGATACACTGTCAGGGTCGACGATATTTTCCATCTTAGACCTCAAGAGCGGATACTGGCGAGTGGCTTTGGACAGAGATACCAAAGAGAAGACAGCGTTTTCCATTGGAACGGGGCTGTGGCAGTTAAAGGTGATGCCGTTCGGGTTGTGCAACGCACCAGCCACCTTTGAGCGACTGATGGAAACAATCTTGGTCGGATTAATTGGGAAGACTTGCCTGGTATACCTCGACGACATCATCGTAGTCGGGAAGGACTTCAACGACCATCTGAAAAATTTGGAGGAAGTTTCCCGAAGACTTCGTGGAGTCCACCTAAATCTGAGCCCCAAGAAATGTCAGCTATTCCAAGAGACCGTCAACTACCTGGGGCATGTAGTATCCGGAGACGGCGTTTCAGTCGACCCACAGAAAATCAAGGCCGTGCAAGAGTGGCCTGTACCTGCTGACGTCCATCAAGTCAGAAGCTTCCTTGGGCTCTGCACCTACTATAGACGTTTTGTTCCCGGATTTGCTAAAATTGCTAAGCCTCTGACACGACTCACAGGAGAGACTAGACCATTTTGTTGGGAGCAAGACTGCCAAGCTGCCTTTGAACAACTAAAGAAAACCCTCTCGTCTACACCTGTGTTGAGCTATCCCCTACCAACTGGAAAGTTTATCCTGGACACCGACGCTAGCAATATTGGAATTGGCGCGGTTCTGTCACAAATACAGAATGGTGAAGAAAAAGTGATCGGCTACTTCAGCAAAACTCTATCCAAACCAGAAAGGAATTACTGCGTAACCAGACGCGAATTGTTAGCCGTAGTAAAAAGTGTGGAGCATTTCTACAAATACCTCTACGGAAGAAAGTTTTTGCTACGAACCGACCATGCCGCGTTGAAATGGCTGCTGAATTTCAAAATTTCCGAGGGCCAAGTAGCCAGATGGATAGAGAAGCTGCAAGAGTATGACTTTGACATAGAGCATCGAGCGGGAAGTAGCCGTAGAAACGCTGACGCCTTATCTAGAAGACCTTGCCCGGATAATTGTAACCACTGTCAACGCGTCGAGGAACATGAAGAGGTTAGGAGCATAACTATCCTGGACGAACAGTGGCAGCCCGACAATATTAAGGCAGAACAACATTCCGACGTGCTCCTTAAAATGTTCCTGGATTGGAAGAAAGAAGGCAGAAGACCAACCTGGCAGGAAGTGGCTGCCAAGTCAACAGAAGTAAAATCTTTGTGGGCTAAATGGGATTCCATTAAAGAAGAAGATGGTCTCCTACAGCGCGTGGTCGAGAACCAAGATGGCACCGAAAGCAGACGTCAGCTAGTGATACCGAGAAGCTTGGTAAAGGAAGTCCTGCAGTGCCTCCATGACGACCCTTCAGGAGGACATTTTGGTGTAAAGAAGACCCTTGGTAAAGTACGAGAACGATTTTACTGGGTCAACTGCAAGAAGGACGTGGAAGATTGGTGCAGAAAGTGCACGACGTGCGCCGCCAGTAAGGGACCTCAGAAGCGACAGCATGCTCCGATGCGACAGTATAACGTCGGCAGCCCATTCAAAAGAATTGCCATAGATGTTGCCGGACCATTCCCAGAATCTGAAGATGGAAATAAGTACATCGTAGTGGCAATGGATTGAAGCGTACGCCCTTCCAAACCAGACGGCAACAACAGAGGCGGAAACGCTCGTGAAACAGCTAATTAGCCGATTCGGAGTACCACTGGAGTTGCATTCCGACCAAGGACGGAATTTCGAGTCAGCCATATTCCAGGACATCTGTAAGATATTGGGCATTCACAAAACTCGTACTACAGCCCTACACCCCACACCTGACACCAATTGTAACGAATTTTCTAGTTTAACTAGAAAATTCGTTATACTATCGTAAATCGCAGTGTACGGAAGATCACCATTATCCCAATATAACCCATGAAAATTTCTGGTTAACCAACGATTTTGACTTCTGTAACGAACCGGGAGGGTGTCCCACGGAAAGGGTGGTTCAAATGTGAAATGATAAACTGGTTCTTCTTTTAATGCAACAATAGCTGCTTCTTTGAAAACAAATCGATTCTCACTACATTGAAAACCTTGTACGTCTAGTAAGAAAGTCATCGTGCTCACTGTTCAGTATCGGAAAAGAAAGTGAAATGTGGTTGTGGTTATTGGGTTTTATACTTCTTGAACCAAGTTTGTAGAGGGATTGTAACGTATCACACGATCATGAATGATTAAACAGTAAGCTGCTGTTTTATCTGGTACATTATGTTTAGTGTTAAATTCTAAACGAATATCGGTACTACCGGATTTCACAAT
Source organism: Agrilus mali (assembly GCA_029378335.1). Classification (NCBI taxonomy): domain Eukaryota; kingdom Metazoa; phylum Arthropoda; class Insecta; order Coleoptera; family Buprestidae; genus Agrilus; species Agrilus mali. Next base: position 14,414,309 of record CM055657.1, on the reverse strand, counting down.
TTCATTCTGATAAGAACAATCTACTATTACAAGAGGAGCAATCGTTAGAAATTCCTTAGGATCGAATAAGGGTTCACTCACATTGCCATAATACGATTATTGAAAGTTAACATACATTTCATATAAAACAGCAATCTGGAAACATCGAAATCTAAATTCAAATTATCGTACGGGTACATAGTGGATCCTAAGTGAACTTTAAAGTTGTTTAGGTTACAGTGATATCATTTCCTTTACCGGTTTGAAATCCGAAAATAATCAAGCGAGGTTTTTCCAACTGTGATGTAGTTTTCACAATCCAGTTGTGAGAATACGATTGATTAAGTATAGGATATTCATGTAGTTCCCAACTACGGAACGAAAGTTCCATATTTAAATTGCGATCAACGTAACGTAATAATTTCAAACGTTCAGCATCAGCAACAGATACATGAGGAATTTTCCAAGATATCTGATTCAATTGTACAACTACCTCTTCAACCGTTTCTGCTGAACAAAAGAGAGCATTACTGTCAGTACTGCTGCGAACTAGAACTAATTCTTGTCGTATGTTGAGTATTATCTTTCGAAAGTCTTCACCAAATCCTAGAATCATACGAAGAGAAATACAAACGTTGAAGTAACCGTTTGTATCAATCAGATTCCTGGTATGAAGGGTAACTCCTTGTACAGCGCCTAAAGCAGGAGGTAACCATCCACTATTAATGAGACGTTTACTTTCATTTTCACTGTAAGACGCGTAAACTTTCATCGTTGTAGTGATACCAGGATTACGGACTCGATCAATAACTTTCCCACCCAATTCATATCGAATTTCGTCAAAAAGGTGTAGAATTCCATTATTGATAAAAGTAATTGCGATAGGTACAGCTCCATCCTTTTTCAGCAAACGTCCTTCTATGTATATAAAACTATTGGAAGGTAGGGTGTAAACATCTTCATTTTCTATCGGAATTCGTATGGTATCATTATTTATAAAGTTGAATTCGCATAAGGTTGATGGGTATGTCTAACAGCATTGACAATAGCGTTATCGAAGACAGGTTTCTCGGTGTCATTCAGTATTTCTACCACCATTTTGCGTTTCGTCTTTTTCAACCGCAACCCCAAAGATTTAAGGAACTGTTTATTGGACGGTGTTAATCGTTGAATGGGTGTAAGAGAAATGAGCGTCTGAGAGTGTGGTAATCGTTTTATGGTATTGTTCTTGTTCGAATATCGTTGGATACAGCTATATCGTGTAACCATACTATACTTTTCGTAAGTGAAGTCTTACTGTGACACGCTCTCCACGGAAATTAACAAGATTACCGTCTTGATCAACTATTTTAAGGGAAATGTAATCAATGATACGTGTGTTGATAGATAAGTATATAAGATTTGTAGGATTCTCTACAATTTTAAATCCGGGAGGTACATTGGGAAAGAATTGATGTAGTACATGTCCATCTTGTCCTTTAGTACCATCATTGGTATGTATGTAAGAGTTAGATACAAGGTTACACATTACTGAAATTGCGTTTACCTTGAAAATGTCAGCTACATGGTCAGACTCCTCTTCAGTCGATGGTAGAAGCTTATTATCAAAACCTAATATCTTTGCTGGAGAATATGTCGGAGTGAAATCAACTTTTCTGGTGCTCTTTACATGACTTTTTAATGTAGTATTGTCTCCAGGCAGGTGAATACTGTCATCAGTCCCTTTCAATTTCTCCTGAAGAAAATTATTAATATCATCGATTTCATAGGATCCTTCTGGAAGAACTACGACTGGTTTGTTAGAACCTTCAAAATAGAATTTGTTGTTATTTTCATCAATATTTGGAATACTGTTATAGGCTTCAAAATTTAATAACGCTATTTGATATTCTTCATCCTCGTTTAAAACAATCGGTGGACTTATTATCATTTGTAGCTCTGTCTTCGTATGAGTCAAGGCGAATGTGTAAGACATGTTTTCGGTTTAACGTTCTGTTTAATACAGAGAAGTTACTGTGATGGTTTGTTTTAAAAACGGGTTTGCGTAATTTGTTGTAGGAATTGGAGAAATAAATGACCACAGTTAAAATCGGTGGGGTTCTGAACACGATCGTAGTTGTAATAACGCAAGGACCAGCAGATTGTAAATAATGAACCAATTCTTTCGGTGGACGGAGATCACCAAAACTATCAAAATAAATAGCTTTGTTGTTTCGTTTTACGTATGCTGTCCAATATCTAAATTAACGATTCCACTTTCACACCTGTGAACTATTCCTGGTAATTCGTTACGCATGAAGATTCCACGAAAATATGGAATTTGTAAATAGTGAATGTATTTATATAAATCTAAATTTGTTAGAGGACGATTAGGTAACTTCATGAAAAATTTGTTGTTTTTTTTTTTGTTGAAAGGGTTTTAGGTATAAACCGAAACCTGTACGAGAAGGTTGAATCGAAATATTTTTTCCAAGAGCAATGGCTTCCATCGAATTGTTATGACGTTTAGCTTCTTGTAGTTGCTGCTGCGCTGATTTAGCATTTTGTACAGCTTTAGCTATCCCAGCAGCACCACCAGAGAGAGCCCCAAGGGCTGATAATCCTGCAAAAATCGGAATTAATGGTAGAAAACCACCTGTCTTTGGAATTGGAATGATTCTAGGATATTTAGATCTCTTTCCAAGTCTTCTAATTTTATTATTTAATGCAATTTAGCAGCATCTAACAGCTGCATAGGCTTATTTTTCTTAAGAACAAGTTTTGCAGTTGTAACTAGTTTATGAAACGGTATAAGTCCTCCTTTTCTTGTTCGTTTTCTCTTATTTATTTTCACCAGCGGAATCGAACCACCTTTTTTACGATGACATCGTCGTTTATGTCCCATTCCAAGTTTCTCCTTAATCTTCATAGCTGAAGCAACTGTGAGAGCTGCTAAGCGTTCATCTATCGACGCGTCTGACGACTTTAGTCTTCGTAAAGATTGTTGTGCTAAAACCTTGTCTGCTATTCGACGTTGCGAAATGTTTGGTGAAATTGTGTATACAATATCATGTAATTTACAATATTCGTCGAGAGGATTTATACCAATATCACCTCGTGCTAAACGTTTGCTCAATCGTGTCCCTGGACCACAAAAGTTATAGCCTGGGAGATGTAATTCAAAAGGTAATCTATCTATAAGACTATTCAGAACGTTGTGTTTCATGTAACAGGTTTGGTGTGAGTGCTTTCACTATTGTGTACCAACTGACTATATAAGCAATGTAAACTCTGAATTTATATATCCGTAGGTAACACATCGAAATCGTTTAATAATGAATAAACATGCGGATAGTACAACACCCATCTGCTCTACCGATAACCAATCGCGACTTCAACATCGCTACAAAAAGAAATCGTCATGGTCCTTTACTACCATCCACAATAAGATGCATCGTTACTGGACCTTCAAACTGTGGGAAAACAAATGTGATTATAGGACTATTGGAGCAACCAAACGGTTTACGGTTTGAAAACGTGTATGTTTATTCAAAGTCGTTATATTAACCAAAATATAAGTATTTAGCTGAATTATTACAACCAATTTCTGGAATTGATTATTTTCCCTATAAAGATTCTGATGAAGTAATTGGTCCATCAGAGGCGAGACCTAATTCTATATTCATCTTTGATGATGATGCGAATGAAAATCAGAATAAGATAAGGGAATACTTTAGTATGGGAAGACATAACTCAATCGACACTTTTTATTTAAACCAAACATATGCTCAAATCACTAAACATTTAATTAGAGATAACGCTAATTTAATAATACTGTTTAAACAAGATGAATTAAATCTCAAACATGTTTTTTCTGATCATGTCACTGTAGACATGACTTTTGACCAATTTAAATGTATATGTGGAGAATGTTGGAAAGAGAAATTCGGATTTCTAGTGATTAACAAGGATTGTGGTATAAATGAGGGGAGATTTCGTATAGGATTCGATAAATATATAGTAATGTAAGCGATAGAAATGAAATCAGTTGTTAAAAGACGACTATAACAACAGCATGGATGTGAAAGCAAAGAAAGAACTGATCAAAGTTAGGAAAGCAGTAAAGAGGAAATTGCAAATGTTGAAGGAATCGATGGTGGGACAGAATCTCCTATTGCAACAAGCATACCAACCAATTACAAAATCGCTTCTTCACTTGAAATCTGAGCTGGGTGAAGAGATCAAAAAGGAATTAAAACCAGACATTACTAATTGGTTGAAAAGTGACGTTCCAGCATCATCAACTCCAATAAAAATTAGAAAACTTGATCCTTCGAATGCTCCAGGCACCATACTTCAAGGTCCTCCTTCCTTCTTAAGGGAAGAAAGTGTATATGAAGTTAACCCATCAACGCATGAGAGCGTGTTCGAACAAGCAAAAAAAGAATACTTAGATTATGTCAATAGCTCTCGATTTGGAGAATATTTAGAGGAATTCCATCCTCTACCTCGAGATTATATAGAAGGAATTATCAGAGTATGACAGTAGTATATTTAACATTGACATTGTGAATCCCCGTTTTGATAAAGTTCGATTCGAATGGGACACAAATAAATTTTTTATCGGTGACTCTGAAGTAGATTTTGATGGATCAGACGTTGTAATCAATGGAAAATTTAAATACACAGGTACTGTAGGATTATATGAGCAACTGTTTAAATTAAGTTCTGAATATCCAACATCAATTAAAGAACGGAGAGACTATGCGGATATATTAAAACGTTCGGGAGCAGTCTACAATTTAAGACAGCAAACAACGAAGCCTTCTGAAGGTAGAGGCTTATCGTTGTTGACTTACAACGAAAAACCGATAGAATACAAATATTTTGATGATGTTAATGAATTGTGTGATCGTTTAAAGTTGTTGGTTGCTTCTCAACAGGCAGGTAACACAAACCATGAAAACGAAATCCAATCAATTTTAGAAGAGTTGCGTGAGTGTAATATAATGGAATAAACAAATTGTTAGAATGGTTAGTTTGACGATGATGGTTGATAAATTCGGACGAGGGTTAGACAAAAAACGATTATATTCACGAGCATTTAGCAATGCTCACGATTTTAATCATAACCGCTTAAGTAGAATAGGGGATCCTCAGCAGGAGCATGATGCTGTTAATGTACGATTTTTGGAGAAAAAAATTAAACTTCTTTTATCACAAGATGATGTGGTGGATATTAGAAAAGCATTTGATAAAGTGTTATACTTTGTCGATGTGGCTAATATGACAGGTTAACAAAAGAGCATATAAGAATCGAATGTGAAAGGGTAAAGGAAACTGCTGTTAGTGATGGTGATAGAAAGCTGAACGATTTAAGAAATGAATTCACAACAACTCTCTCTAAAGTTGGTATAAAGTTGACGAGTAGTTATAAGAATACTTTAGAGATCATGATGAAAAATTTGCAAAGAGAAATTGAGAACTTGAACAATGAAAGGGATAAGCACATAACAAACTGGGTGAATGATTTAATAGAAAAGAATGGTGGTATAATCATGGACTCTCTTTCAACAAAAATAAAACTAGAGTGTAAAGATGTAGAAGCGTTTGCTAGAAAAGGTGATGAAGAATTGTTGAAGAAACTGAAGACTGAGATTGAACAAGGCATGAAAAGAGATATAGATACGAGCGTTGAATTCATAAAGACCTTCATTCAAGATGAGTGTAAAAAAGTTATGGAGTTTGCAAAGAAAGAAATTCAAGGAACCAATAAAAAGAAAGAAGACCTTTTAACAAAACTATTACTTGGTTTTGAAATTATTAATAGTTTGTTTTTAAAAAAATTTAATTATCATGAAATATTAAAAAGAAAACGTGCTCGGGCGCCACCTTGTCAAACAAAGAAAAGAATGAATGAAACGAAAACTTTATTGAGCACCGGGTAGTGCATCGGTGGTTCCTGCAGAATCCTGTAGCTTTAGAGAGCTCGAAGCTCTCTTAAAAAAACAAAAAAAACTTGAAGAGTATATTAATAAAAAAAATTACACACAACAAAATAAACTTACTAGACAAACACACCCACCCAAAACGTCCCTGCGACAACGTAGGGACTGTCGCTGGATTCCGGGTATTTAGGGGACTTCTAAACTGCGTGAAAGGTCAAACAAAAGGGAGAAATTTGGAGACCAACCTTATTAGGGATTACAGGAGCCGCCTGCAGGTACTAATCGGCTCGTTATTGGCTGGTTCAATAGAAATAACTATGTTTCCCTTGGCCTTATAGAAAGTCTTATGAGTGTCTTCACCCCGCCCCGTCCTCCAGCTTCACAGTCCGTCTGGAACCTACTATGAAGTATGGGTGGGCGACAAATATAAGAAACAAACAATTGAAGATTTTCTAAAAAAAATACAAAATATTAATTATAAATTAAAATTTTAAATGGCATTGAAGATGCTTATCTAAGGAAGGGTTAAAGGGAAGTAAAGGGGCGTCTGTAGTCAAAATGGCTGTCAAAACAGACTTCAAACATTCAACAATTATTCGACACCGATACCATATGAAAAATTTTATATAATATAATATAAAAGGAAGAATGGTTAATTAAATATTTGCAATTACAAAATGGCCTCAAGTGCCTAAAAAATTACCAAGTGGTATAAGGTAATAAAAGGAAATTGCCTCGTGGCAAATAAAAAAATTTGACAAAAAAAATTAATTAGTATAAAAATGAGTGCATACCAAAAATGAGTTTAAAAGAAATAATTAATTTAAATGAATCTACAGAAACTATTAAAATGAAAAGGTAACTGGATTAGAAACAAAAAAAAAACCCTAACAGAAGAACACACACACACACGTCACGTCAGTGTCAAGGATCGAGGAAGAAGACCTCGAGCACCGACCGGAAAATTTCATCGATCCCTCCATCGATCGCCTAGTCCTGCGCGAAGGTTGTTAGCCTTGATGATAAGAAGGAAGGTCGATCAACATTAAGAAATAATCAACAAAACTGAACCAAGACAAAGACAAACTGAATCAAATTAAATAAAACTTCAGTAACGGGATTTTTCATAGAAAAAAACGTTACAACCTCAAAAAGGAATTAGTGGTAATGGTAGAATCACTAAAAAAAGAAGGGAGGGAGATTAAAGTAAGGTGAAATACTTTAGAACAAAGAGCAGTAGGTGACGCAAAACCGAGCAGTTCTAAATCAACAACCATAGTTCACGATTAGAAAAAAAAAAAAAATGTCAGACGTAAAAGAAGAAGTTGTAAAAGAACTACACAAACCCGCTAGGATTAATTTCACACATCGTAAGGTAGTTGTTAAAGGATGGATGATCTTCATCAAGCCGATTTAGTTGAAATGATTCCGTATGCAAGAGAAAATAAAGGTTTCCGATACATTTTAGTTATAATAGACGTTTTTTCAAAATTCGTATGGGCTCAAGCAGTAAAACGCAAAACAGGTGAAGATGTTGGGAGTTACAGTTAATTCTCAAAAGAAGTAAACGTATTCCTGATAATATGCAAACTGACTTAGGAAAAGAATTTTATAACGAACAAGTGAGAAAAGTGATAGAAAAATATAAAATTAATCATTACTCAACGTATAGCACGAAGAAGGCATCAGTTGTGGAACGAGTAAATAGAACACTTAAATCAAAAATGTGGCAACGCTTTAGTTTACAAGGATCCTACAAATAGTTGAATATATTACAAGATATAGTAAATGAATACAACAATAGGGTTCACAGAACCATCGGAATGAAACCAAACAAAGTCACTAAACGAAACGAATAAACACTTTTGAAAAGTGTTTACAACAACCCAAAAAAGATGGATTTACGAAAAATTCGGTTTAAAGTGGGAGACCGGGTGCGAATAAGTAAATATCGTGAATTGTTTAGGAAAGGTTATACACCGAATTGGTCCAACGAACTATTTACAATAAGCCGTATAAAATTATCTGATCCAGTTATGTATTACTTAAAAGATGATAATGGGGAAGACATAAAAGGAGGATTTTATGGTATGGAATTACAGAAAGCTACTCATCCAGCCGTGTTTTTAGTGGAACGAGTATTACGACGTAGAGGTGATATGGTTTACGTGAAATGGTTAGGGCTTGACACATCTCATAATAGTTGGATTCATAAAAGAAGCGTTTTCTGAGATGTAGGCTTTTGTATTCATAAATGGTAACATGTTTACAAATTTATGTACCCCCTCCCCCAAAAAAGTATGATTATAAATAGGATGAAACGCGGTGAGTGTAGTCACCGTCACCGAGTCCGACCGCCGAACAGATCAGACGCATCCAAGTACGCAGATTCTAGCCAAATCATCGCACTCGACTTACCGCTTGTTGTTGCCGTTTTCTCGGACTTGTTACCTGCCAGAGGTTCAAGGCCGATCGTCACTACAACGTGCTTTTTAGCACGACAGTAACTGGATAGTCCACCGGCAGTTTTCACTGGCCACACCGTCGCCGCCCCAACCACCTGGTTCAAGGTTCTTCTTCAAGGTCATCGATTGCCCAGCCGTTTCTAGGTAAGAAATCTTTCTTAATTAACTAACCAACAGTCTTGGGGACCGAGTACGCAACTTCCCCTTGTACTTCTACGTTCTCTACACACCCCACCCCCCGTTACTAACAATCTTCGCATTTTTTTTTTTTAATTCAACCACGCCCACCCAAGGACAGTTTTCGTTCTTATCGCCAGCCATTCTCGAAATGGCTACCTCCGAGAGCTCCGCACTCTTGGAGGGTCTTTCCTACGCGGAAGTAATGGCCGCCATCAGCGACCTTCAGTCGAAGATCGCAGTCTTGACAGACTACGCGCGTCGGCTTTCTAGCGACGCATCCCCTACCCCAATGGTAGAAGACTCATCCCCGAGTACTTCCGCCACCCCCACCACCTCCCAGGCTACTGATAGTTCAGTGCCGCCCCCCGCCACCGCCGACGGCTTTTCCGCCGATCCTGCCGTTCTTACTGAACTCAGCTCGGACCACTACCCTGTCCTAATCGAAATCGGCCGCCCAAACTTTAACCCCCCAAGGCTTACAACCTCGTTAAACTGGCTACATCTCCGTTATATCCTTGAAACATCTTCTTTTAAGTGCACTCAAATTCGCACAATACCGGAACTCGACGAGGCTGTAAATCTCCTTTCAAACGAGATTACCAGCGCAGTCGAGCGCTCCACGACCTCCCGCCCCCTCTCTGCCCCCGCCAAAGACCTTCCCGCAGACATCCTTGACCTCCTTAAGAGGAAAAACAGGACTCGCCGCCTGTGGCAAAGACACCGAATTCCCGCACATCTTGCCGAACTAAACGCCCTTCAGCGAGAACTCAAAACTCGCCTAACCGAATTCCGCAGCGCATCCTTTGACGACTACATCGCTCAGGCGGAAACACATCCCCAAAGCACTTGGAAAGTCATCCGTTCTCTGCGAAATAGAGCTCCCCATCTCCCGCCACTTAAACACAACGGCTCCACCTATACCTCAGACGAGGAAAAAGCTGCAATCTTCGCAGACTCCCTCTGCCTCCAGTGCTCCCCATTACCAAGTCCTGTGGATCTAGCCGACTCTCATGAGCGCATCAAAGCCGTCTCTCAAAACTTCGCCCCTTCTGTTCTTGATTTCAAACACACCACCCCCCGCGAAATCTCCCTTACCATCCGTTCTCTGAAAAAGAGAAAAGCCCCTGGCGCCGACGGAATTCCCAACGGAGTCCTGAAGGTCCTGCCCCCAAAGCACTTAACAGCACTGTGCAATATCACTAACGCTATCATGCGGCTTCACCACTTCCCTCTGGTCTGGAAAGAAGCCACTGTTATCTGTCTCCCCAAAAAAGGGAAGCCCCTAAGCTCTCCCTCAAGCTACAGACCCATCAGCCTGCTTAGTTCGTTGAGCAAAGTGGTCGAATCAATCCTACTTGACCGGCTCTTAGACCACGTGGAGCAAAACAACCTTCTCCCCGACTTTCAATACTGTTTCCGCAGGAAACACGGCACCGGTCACCAACTCCTCCGCGTAAGCGAATTCATCTCTGATAACCTTAACAAGCGTCGTCACACCTCCATGCTTCTTCTTGATGTCCAACAGGCCTTCGACCGAGTCTGGCACGAAGGCCTTATCTCCAAACTCATCGCCCTTAACATCCCGCACTTCCTAATAGGGGTTATCAGATCCTTTCTCACCGACAGTAGCCTTCGCGTCCGCGTTGGCTTTGCTCTATCAGTCAGCAAACCAGTCACAGCCGGTGTCCCGCAGGGCTCCAAACTATCCCCCATTCTCTTCAACCTATTTTGCGCAGACATGCCCTCCCACCCCTCAATTCTGACTGCTCTTTATGCTGACGACATTGCCCTACTAAACTCCGACCGAACCATTCTCAACAGCACCTCCCGAATCAACAAATTTCTACCCCTGCTCCTAAACTGGTATCGAAAGTGGAAACTCTCCATTAACGAGACCAAATCGTAGGCAATCTTCTTCTCACACAGAACTCGGAAACCCCCTTCTATAGTAATCAACAACCGCCCTATCAAATGGAGCAACTCCGTAACCTACCTAGGCGTCGTTTTCGACCGAACCCTGAACTGGAGACGCCATATCTCAGCCACTCGATCCAAGGTTATAGGTGCATTCATCGCACTCAAACCTTTCTTCCGGAACAAATCCATCTCCCATCAGACCAAAATCCGTGCGTTTAACGCAATCATAGGAAGCATTTGCTCCTATGCCATTCCCGTCTGAGGTAGCGCCCTTCCCCACCGCCTTCAACTCCTACAAGGCACTTACATGCGGATCCTTCGCTCCGTATTAGACTATCCCTGGTTCGTCAGAAATATCCAAATTCTGAAGGAAACCGGTTTAACTTCTCTCCCCGAGGCCGCAACTAGATTCGCGGCAAACCTCCGGGCCTCAGTGTCAGGCCATCCAAACCCGTCCATCTCGACACTTTCCAACTACGCCCCGAAACCAAACGACCGTTTCAGAAGGCCCTGCCACCTTCTAACTTGAGCCGTCCTTTTTAGCTCGTTCGACGCTTCATCCCTAGCTTCGCGTTTTAGCGCGAGTGCCCACCCAACTTTTAGTGGTAGGCCACCGACCATCTTCAACTACTCCCAAACACTCCCGTCTCACAAACAACCCTCCTCCCAACTCAATCCATTCCCCACTCCCCCCACTTTTCCACGTCTCTCCCGGGGAATCAGAACCTTCTGGTTGACCTTCCCTCTCGAGCAGGGTTTTTAGTCAGTAAGAATCTGACACTACCCCCCTTCAGGAGGTGCCTATGCAAGGTTTTTCCTGCTCGAGACAAAACTAAACAAAAAAAAAAAAAGTGAGTGTAGTCAGTTGTGATAGTTAGTTAGTGCATTGAAAGTTAAAGACGTAGTAATGGTTGAAAGTTATGTAATTGAAGTGAAAGTTTTGTAAGACGGCTTCTTATCTGAAAGAAAACATTCGGTTGCATCAGAGTTAGAAAACGTGGTACAAGAATTTGAGTTGAAAGGTGGATACGATAAACTTGTAATAACAGGTTATTTAGAGGAGAGCGATCCAGACGATTTAGAAATCGAATTTTCATAAAAAAATGGATTCCTTATCCTATGAGTTGTATGAAGCAGAAAGACAGGTCCTCATTACGAATTTGCGAAGAGCAATATTATCTAATGATTTAGACAGAGTCAAGGTTGTGTGTTCGAAGTTGGGAGTTGAAGTACCAAAGGAAGTATTCAAATGGTTAACATTACCACAAGATACATCGTATGATATTTTGTATTTCGTTCTCGAAATAAAACAGCGGTGCGACACCTTCGTTAACGACTTTTTAAAAGCTTGTAGTGAAAAAGTGGAGATAACCGGTGATGATGTCCAAGGGATTTTAAATGAAACAAATTATAATTACATGCGAAATGATATATATTTTCTAAAGCAAATGCTAACAAACGGATCAGTTCTAGTGAAGAACAAAAAATTCTCCATCATTAACATAAAGAACGCGTACACACCATTATTGAAGTGTGTAGATGATTTAATAATGAATGTGGTATACTATGCGCAACCGAAATATTTGGAAAAGTTTATTAAGTTAATAAACTTGTTCAAGATTCCATATATTTTAAGTCCAAGCATTAACGGTCGTCATCAGACAGTGTTGCGATGGATAGAAGAAAACATTTTACGACAAGGAACGGAAAAGGTTCCAGGCTGGCGAAATGGTCCTGACTCAGACAAAAAATGGCCATCCACTAATATTGAAGATTATAATAAAGTTTATTCATTGTTACAGCTATTAATTCAATAAATTGTAACTGCAGAAACATTTAGGGTTTTCTTTATATATTTAGGAAAATAACACAATTTTTAAAATAATAAAAAACAAACGTAGGTCAAAACGTTTATTTATTTACACAGACAAGAGTATACAATCAATAATAAAGATAAAGTTTTAAAATATAGCATTGGAGCATTATTTACATATTCATACAAGTGATTATTACAGAAGTTGTTCATAAACAGTATCAATAGATTCTTGTGGAAGCGAAGAAGCCTCGAAAAGTTTTGGTTTTATAGCATATGTATGGTGTAATACACTTTGCAGAAAATCATTATGTATGAGATGTTTGTATTATAGTTATGTTAAAAATTAAAAGAAGGAAAGAAAGTTAGAAGTACTTACATGAACAGTTATACACGTATATATAACAATGTTTATGAAATAGAGAAATTATTTATATGAAACATCTCCAAAAGAATGTATTGTACGTTACCACCCCTCATGCAATACATCCGATGGATGTGTTGTTTTAAGTGGTGATGGAAGTCTGATGGATGTTGTAACATATCTTTATCACATTTTGAAGATATTAATTATGTACAAGATCACTGGGTTGTAGATTGGTTTAAAAATAAAAAAGAAGGATGTATTTGTAAAAAGTTTATTAATAGTATTATTATATTTATTCCATATACTTATATACTTACACACTACACTTATACTTATATACTTGTAAACTATACATACATTATTTCTTAAATTCTACTACTAAATACTATTGTACTACACTACTCAGTGTGGAAGTTCATCTCCATCAACAACGACCTGAAACCGATGTACTGTATAGATCCTTTTCCATTTCACTTCATCTGGCGGAGTAGTTTTTGTAACTCGCAGCAGAAGTCGTTAGGGTGCTTCTTATCCTTCACCGTTAAAATCGTTACCTCGCCTTCACATGTTTGAAGAACCTTTTTATTCAAAATATTGTAGTAGGTCTGGATTATTGATGCAGAATCTCCAGTTATCATAATGAAGTAATACATTTTTCCAATGTTTGTTAGTGTAAGTTTGTAATGAAATTTAAACTTATGCAAAGATAGAAGTCTTCTGCTGAACGAAGGGAAGGTTTAGGTATTTATATGAGTTGAAAGAAGTGGAGTGAAAAGATTTGGAGGAGGAGGTGATGAACTTGCAAACGTAAAATGATAGCTTGCAAAATTATTGATAGGTATGAACGTTGTGGTAGGTCTTCTCGAAATGATTGTATATGAGGTTGTTTATTCAAAAGTTAAAATAGAACGCTGTGGAAAGAAGAAACGTAATTGTTTGATGTGAACAGAGTAAGATGGAAGACATAAAGTATGAATTCAAATTTGTTTACGTAAAAGAACGGACACAGGTTTAAGACGTATGCGTAAAGTGGACATGTGTGCGCGACATCAGTGTATTTTGGTTATAATAACAAAGTCGCTGACGTATGTATATAACAAAAACATAGGTGTTCACCGTGGACGACAAGTGATGTCAGTGTGTGTGATTAACTTGCAAACGTAAAATGACAGGTTGCAGAATTATTGTTTGGTTGTGGTAAAAGTGATTGATATGAACGTTGTGGTAGGTCTTCTCGAAATGATTGTACATGAGTTTGTTTATTCAGAAGTTAAAGTAGAATGGAGTGGAAAGAAGAAACGTAGTTGTTCGATGTAGACGGAGTAAGATGGAAGACGCAAAGCGCGTGAATTCAAATTTGAATACATAGACATAGAAGAACGGGTACAGGTATTGTAAAATAGACATGTGCGTGTGATATCGACGAATGTCGATTACGATGATAAAGTTGTTGACGTATGCATTAAACAAAAGAACGCAGGTGTGTGTGTGTGTGTACGTATTAGTAAAAAAGGTAAGTGTTCAACGTAGAGCTAATGCTGCGTCTGCAAATCACAATTGCTATTGGTGTTTACAAACCAAGCACAATGTACATTCCTCCAAAAGAATTACTCCTTTCCTGGCTATTATTTTAAAAAATGTGAATGGAACAAACGTCTTTACTATTGAAAACATACAAGACCTTTACTCTGTAAAACTTGCGTTTGTTGGAAAAGATGGAAGTCTCGAAGATACATTGAGAGTCGATGGATTCAACTTTATACGGATGAGAACAGAGAGGGTGTTGTGGCTATGGGTAACTTCACCGACTCCTTCCTATTTCTACAATTGGTTATTGATATAATTTTTTTGTTCAGTATTTTGATTGTAGCACCTATTTACATTATTTATATCAAAATAAAGAATCGATAATTTTAATGAATCCAATATTTCTTATGAATTACGACCTTGACCTACTTTTCATTATAATACAACAACTGGTACGTCACAATTAATTCATATTTCCATCGTTACAAATCAATATCCTCTCACTCACTTTTCTGTTCCAGAAGCTTTACAAGGCGAAATGTATACATAGAGCAGATACTATAAAATATTCAAGTGAATATACCTTTTATATATATAATTATTAATCGAGTCAATGTTCATCGGTTCATGTGTGTCGAAATATTGTTTAAACAATAAGCGTGTGTGTGTACCTGTTGTCGGTTGTATAGATGCTAGGTAAAATTGCCTTGTGTTTGCGTATATGTATAACTGTAGGTGTTCACCGTCGACGACAAGTGATGTCTGTATGTGATGAACTTACACATGTAAAATGATAGCTTGCAGAATTATTGGTAGGTATGAATGTTGTGGTAGGTTATCTCGAAAACAAAAGTTAAAGTAGTATGTGTTTATGTGTGTGTATATATGTATGTATGTATGTATACATATTAGCAACAAAAGTAACGTGGAGCTAATGCCGCGTTTGCAATTTGCTCGATGTAGACGGAGTAAGATGGAAGACGTAAAGCGCGTGAATTCAAATTTGAATACATAGGCATAGAAGAACGGGTACAGGTATATGTAAAATAGACATGCGTGTGTGATATCGACGAATGTCGATTACGATGATAAAGTTGTTGACGTATGCATTAAACAAAAGAACGCAGGTGTGTGTGTGTGTGTGTGTGTGTGTGTACGTATTAGTAAAAAAGGTAAGTGTTCAACGTCGAGCTAATGCTGCGTCTGCAAATCACATTTGCTATTGGTGTTTACAAACCATGCACAATGTACACTCCTCCAAAAGAATTACTCCTTGCCTGGACATGCTACCATCGTTGTCCAACCGTTTCGTCAAGTCTTACAATCCACTGCTACTACAAAGTTTCAGTGCCAACGGTGTCTTTACCTGAGTCAGCACACAGAAGGCTTTTTTTGCTTTCCATGTCGCATTATGGAACCCCTTCAGTACTGTGTCAGCTGTAAAATTTATTTGATGGATGTGTTGAATCGAACTTGTTCTAATTGTAGACAAGGATACCTCTGTGATAAGACTGGTATGTTTCATCAGTCCTCGCAGTATCATGTCTTGCAGTGCTACATTTGTTCATCATGGTACGAGAGAGAACAGGCTCGTCATGATCTAGACGGTTACTCTACCGAAGAGTTCACACCACTCTAATCGTCTTCCTCTCCATTCTAAGGCGTTAACTATTTATGTCTATAATGATGCAATCATCTTTTACTTAGCTATCCATTTCAATATCTTCCTTTCCCTTCCCTTTCCCTTCCTTTTTAAACATTTATGACCTTGACCCACTTTCCGTTAGAATACAGCAACTGTTACGTCACAATTAATTCACATTTCAATCGTTACAAATCAATATCCTCTCACTCACTTTTCTATTCCAGAAGCTTTACAAGGTAAAATGTATACATAGAGCAGATAGTATAAAATATTCAAGTGTATATACCTTTTATATATATAATTAGTAATCGAGTCAATGTTCATTGGTTCATGTGTGTTGAAATATTGTTTAAACAATAAGCGTGTGTGTGTACTCGTTGTCGGTTGTATAGATGCTAGGTAAAATTGCTTTGTGTTTGCGTATATGTATAACTGTAGGTGTTCACCGTCGACGACAAGTGATGTCTGTATGTGATGAACTTACACATGTAAAATGATAGCTTGCAAAATTATTGGTAGGTATGAATGTTGTGGTAGGTTATCTCGAAAACAAAAGTTAAAGTAGTGTGTGTATATGTGTGTGTATATATGTATGTATGTATACATATTAGCAACAAAAGTAACGTGGAGCTAATGCCGCGTCTGCAATTTGCTCGATGTAGACGGAGTAAGATGGAAGACCTAAAGCGCGTGAATTCAAATTTGAATACATAGACATAGAAGAACGGGTACAGGTATATGTAAAATAGACATGTGTGTGTGATATCGACGATTGTCGATTACGATGATAAAGTTGTTGACGTATGCATTAAACAAAAGACCGCAGGTGTGTGTGTACGTATTAGTAAAAAAGGTAAGTGTTCAACGTCGAGCTAATGCTGCGTCTGCAATTCATATTTGCTCGATGTAGACGTCATCCTCTCTTCCTCTGAGCGTGAACCCGTTAATACATAATGTTACGTCACAATTAATTCACATTTCAATAATGTTACGTCATCCTCTCTTCCTCTGAGCGTGAACCCGTTAATACATAATGTTACGTCAAAATTAATTCACATTTCAGTAATGTTACGTCATCTTCTCCTCCTCAGAGCGTGAACCCGTTATTCCTCTCTACTGAAGAAAGTTTTTACTACGAACCGACCATGCCGCGTTGAAATGGCTGCTGAATTTTAAGAACCCCGAGGGCCAAGTAGCCAGATGGATAGAGAAGCTGCAAGAGTACGACTTTGACATAGAACATCGAGCGGGAAGTAGCCATAAAAACGCCGACGCCTTATCCAGAAGACCTTGCCCGGATAATTGTAAACACTGTCAACGCGTCGAGGAACATGAAGAGGTTAGGAGGATAACTATCCTGGATGAACAGTGGCAGCCCGACAATATTAAGGCAGAACAACATTCCGACAGGCTCCTAAAAATGTTCCTGGACTGGAAGAAAGAAGGCAGAAGACCAACCTGGCAGGAAGTAGCTGCCAAGTCAACAGAAGTAAAATCGTTGTGGGCTCAATGGGATTCCATTGAAGAAAAAGATGGTCTCCTGAAGCGCGTCGTTGAGAATCAAGAGAGCACAGAAGGCAGACGTCAGCTGGTGATACCGAGAAGCTTGGTAAAAGAAGTTCTACAGTGCCTCCATGATGACCCTTCGGGAGGACACTTTGGCGTAAAGAAGACCCTTGGCAAAGTACGAGAACGATTTTACTGGGTCAACTGCAAGATGGTGCAGAAAGAGTACGACGTGCGCCGCCAGTAAGGGACCTCAGAAGCGACAGCGCGCCCCGATGCGGCAGTATAACGTCGGCAGCCCATTCGAGAGAATTGCAACTGATGTTGCCGGACCATTCCTAGAATCCGAAAATGGAAATGAGTACATCGTAGTGGCAATGGACTACTTCACGAAATGAGTTGAAGTGTACGCCCTTCCAAACCAGACGGCAACTACAGTGCAAAACCAAGAGTAGTCCACTTCAACCGACTGGCTCCATATGCTGGGGGCAACCACGAGGAAGCTTGAGTTAGAGTTGTGCAGACTCGATCGCCAGAGCCCCAGTACGAGGAATTTATGACCGAACAGAGCTTACACCGTAAAGCCTGATTTGGAGTCACCACCGAAGTTCAGCAGGACTTATTCGCCGTCCCGAAGGAATACTCGCTGGCCCATTGCGTGACAAGAGATTTGGACATGAGCCGTGGGATTGCAACAGTCTTTCGGAAGAAGTTTGGGCGACTACCGATGTTACTTGACCAGGCCAAAGATGGAAGAAAAGTATTGCAGTTACTCGATGGGACTAGATCCATCTTCTACATAGTCACCAAAAGCAAGTCGTCGGAGAAACCTACCTACCACTCCTTATGGGACTCCCTGATAGAGCTAAGAGAGCAGTTGCTGCACGCTAACATCCTGAAGCTAGCAATACCGAGGATCGGATGTGGACTCGATGGGCTGGATTGGAGGGTGGTCAGAAACATGCTGGAGGTTTTGTTCCGATACACGGAAATAGAAATCTTGGTGTGCGCCGGAAATCCACTACGAGGACCGTCACCATTGGAGGCCGTTGACTGCCATTTCCACCTGACAACCGGATGCCGAAGCGGATCCACCTGCAAGTACCGGCATGATCCTCTGAAGGAACGGCAAAATGTGAGCCGGGACGAATCACCCTTAAGGAGGGGGTAGTGTAGCGACCAGTGACACAGTACGTGTGTGCGATAACAATTTGTGGCATGTACTTGTTATCGCTAACACGTTTATGACACAGTCACAGCGTACGGTTCCTTAATTGTTATCAACCTACAAGATGTAAAATCTTTATCCAGCGACAAGTAACACGACCAATTCTGGAATGATCGACGACTTTCTAATTATTACTCATCATTCGAGAACCGTCAGGATTTCCTTTTCGAATCATCTAGAAACTTCGAAAGGTGTATAAAAGTGATCATCTTTGGACCGAAAAACAGTTAGTTGAAGAAAGCATCAGTGCGCGAATTAAAACCGATAATAGACAAAGTGATATAAATAAATTTTTATATAAATAAGTGAATTGTTGTGATATAAATGGTAGTTCTAAGTTAGTGTTTAAGTGTTATAAATAGTGTGAAATAAATAATTGTTTAAATAAATAGTTTAACTAGAAAATTCGATACAATATGTATAAAAAAGCATCGACAAACTACTACAGTTCTCTCGCCAGCTCCAAAGGTTGCAATGGATGCATATTGCGTTTACTTTAAAAATATTCGCAGGATAATCAGAAACTTCATGACTATTAGCTTTACGCTAATTGTGTTGATAGAAATGTTAGCATTTTAAAATGTTGGTTTCAAGAGGCATAATTAATAACAACCATGTAAATAGAAGTCTAAGAAATAATTTTTTTGTATAATATAAGCAAATTAAATAAATTTTTGTTTGCTGTTATCCACGACTTCCTTTAGTAAATAAAATTCATATTGTAATACCTATCACCTAAGCACTTTTTTCTATCTTGTATAAAAGTACCTACCTACCTAGTTAATTATGTAAGATCTTATTACTGAAAATACGTACTAAATAAAATTGATATTGTAATAATTTTTTTATCTTGTTTGTACCTATATCGTCCATTGAATTGTAATAGGTGTATAGGTAGATACCTAATTTTGTAAAGTATGTTTTAATATCGTCCATTTATCTGAACATACGTAAATAAATATTGATATTGTAATAAAAACTTTTTTTGTCTTGTTTGTGTATCGTACCGTTACTTATGTGTAGGTGCGTGAAAATACGTAAATAAATTGATATTGTAATAAGGGCATTTTTGTCTTGTTTATTATTATTATTATAACCACCATCAACACCACTCTTCTTTCACCCTTTATCAGAGGTAAGTAGTTAGGTATATGTAACTTATTATTTCATACACAACAAATATTAGTGATTAAAAAATAATAATAAGCAACTAATTATAAAAGTTCAACTAAGTACCTATTTATCTATAGGTATAAGGGGTCAAACATTTTGCAGGCAAGTAGGTATAGATATGTAATGTATTAATACCCATCTTGTAAGATTTTTAACGACTGTTTGTGCGTTTTGCGTAATGTAGGTATTATTTCATACACAACAAATATTAATGATTAAATAAATGTAAAAAGGTTTGACTACGTGTTTACCTTTAGGTATGTTGTAGGTAGTATAATATCCACCTATATAATAGATATTTATTTGTTTGTTTCTGGTATGTTTATATGTAATGTGATATCAATCTTGTAGGATTTTTAGCGATTGTACGTTTTATACAATTTATTATTTCATACACAACAAATATTAATGATTAAAAAATGTAAAAAGTTCTACTACCTATAATAGATATTTATTTGTTTGTTTCTTTTTTTTAATGCTTACGATGCAACATTATACAAGCTCCTTTCGTAGGTGATTGGTTTACGTGGTTGCATCCCAAACAACATTCCTATGCAGCGACGGTTCGAACCGCGGCGCGTACAAGTGAACTTTTTTCTCTAATATACATCTTGCTATTATAGGAATAAAAAAAAAGAAATCACAAAGATAGCCGACATCAGCTGATGATGATGGGGCGCAGTGAAGCACCCGACGAAGGTAGCGAAGCACCCGGCGAAGGTGGCGGAGCACCCTCGAACTAACCTAACCAGGATGGCTGACATCAGCTGATGATGGTGACGTCACGACGGCGAAACCGACCAATAGGAAACGAGGGGGAGGGATTAAAAAAAAAGTGAGGGGATAAAACAGCTGATGATGACGTCATTCACCCACAAGAAATACATTGGGGGGGTTATTTGTAATCAAGTGCCCCATTTACTACTTAGAAAATTTAATGGAATCTCAGAAAGAGTATGCGTATTGGAAATTGAACTTGGAAACCGACCCTTTGCAATAATACAGGCATATGCACCCACCGAGAGCTCGTCGCAAGAAGATATAGATAGTTTTATGAAGATTTGGCTAAAGCTTACAACTCTATCGACACGGAATACATAATCTCTATGGGTGACTTCAATGCACAGAAAGGGGTTCCAAAAGAACATGGAATGGAAATAAAAGTGCACGCAAAGAAAAACTCATCCAGTATATTTTCGAGTATAAACTGAAAATTATAAACACAATGTTTTAATTACAAAACAAAACCAGCTTCACGTAGACGTTTCCAGACAAAATCACAAAAAATGACATTGACTATATTGTAACCACCAGTGACACCGTACGTGTGTGCAATAACAATTTGTATGCGTGTACTTCTTATCGCTAACATGTTTACGACACAGCCCCAGCGTACGGCTTCCCTTTATAAATGTAAACTTACAAGCTGTAAATCTTTCTCCAGCGACAAGTTACAAGATCAATTCTGGAATCATCGACGACTTTCTAATTATAATTTATCATTCGGAAATGATCAGAATTTCTTCGAGTTCCTGTCTAGAAAGTTCGAAAGGTGTATATAAAGTGATCATCTTTGGACCGAGGGACAGTAGTTGTGAAAAAGCATCAGTGCGCGAATCCAAACTATAAAAGATAAAAGTGATATAAATAAGGAAATTGTTCTCATATAAATAGTAGTTCTAAGTTAGTGTTAAGTGTTATAAAAATAGTGTTAAATAAATAGTATATTAAATAAATACTTGTAACGAATTTTCTAGTCAAAAAATCACTTTTGTCTATTATTTATCGTTTTGATTCGCGCACTGATGCTTTCTCCCAACTACTGTCCCTCGGTCCAAAAATGATCACTTTATAAACACATTTCGAACTTTCTGGATGATTCGAAAAGGAAGTCCTAATGGTTCTCGAATGATGAGTAATAATTAGAAAGTCGTTAATAATTCACAGAATTGATCTTATTACTTGTCGCAGGAGAAAGATTTATAGCTTGTAAGTTGCTTAAGATAAAGGAGCCGCACGCGGTGACTACGCCGTAAACATGTTAGCGATAAGAAGCACATGAACAAATTGTTATCGCACACACGTACGGTGTCACTGGTCACTACACTACCCCCTCCTTAAGGGTGATCCGTCCCGGATCACATTCTGCCGTTTCCTCAGAGCATCATGCCGGTACTTGCAGGTGGATCCGCTTCGGCATCCAGTTGTCAGGTGGAAGTAGCAGTCAACTGTCTGCAATGGTGAAGGTTCTCGACGTGGATTTCCGGCGCACACCAAGATTTCTATTCCAGTATATCGGAACAAAAACTCCAGCATGTTTCTTACTAACCTCCAATACAGCCCATCTAGTCTACATCCGATCCTTGGTATTCCCGCAGAAACTTCTCTCTTAGCTCTATCAGGGAGTCCCATAAGGAGTGGTAGGCAGGCTTCTCCGACGACTTGTTTTTGGTGACTAGATAGAAGATGGATCGGGTCCCATCAAGTAAATGCAATACTTTTCTTCCATCTTTGACCTGGTCGAGTAACATCGCTAGCCGCCCAAACTTCTTCCGAAAGACCGTGACGATCCCACTCATGTCCAAATCCAAATCCCTTGCCACACAATGGGCCAGCGAGTATTCCTTCGAGAGGGCGAATATGCCAAAAGGAACAATGACAGATAACGATCCCAGTCTCGCTGATGTTTGGAGACCATTTTGAACAGGTACTTGTTAATGGGCCTGTTCATTCGTTCTACCATGCCGTCTGATTGGGGATGTAGGGCTGTAGTCCGAGTCTTATGAATGCTCAATATCTTACCAATGTCCTGGAATATGGCTGACACGAAATTTCGTCCTTGGTCGGAAAGCAGCTCCAGTGGTACTCCGAATCGGCTAATCAACTCTTTCACGAGCGTTTCCGCCACTGTAGTTGCCGTCTGGTCTGGAAGAGTGTACGCTTCAACCCATTTCGTGAAGTAGTCCATTGCCACTACGATGTACTTATTCCCATCTTCAGATTCTGGGAATGGTCCGGCAACGTCTATGGCAATTCTCTAGAATGGGCTGCCAACGTTATACTGCCGCATCGGAGCACGCTATCGCTTCTGAGGTCCCTTACTGGCGGCGCACGTCGTGCACTTTCTGCACCAATCTTCCACGTCCTTCTTGCAGTTGACCGAGTAAAATGGTTCTCGTACTTTGCCAAGGGTCTTCTTTACACCAAAATGTCCTCCCGAAGAGTCGTAATGGAGGCACTGCAGAACTTCTTTTACCGAGCTTCTCGGTATCACCAGCTGACGTCTGCTTTCTCCGCCATCTTGTTTCTCAACGACGCGCTTGAGGAGACCATCTCCTTCTTCAATTGAATCCCATTGAGCCCACAACGATTTTACTTCTGTTGACTTGGCAGCCACTTCCTGCCAGGTTGGTCTTCTGCCTTCTTTCTTCCAATCCAGGAACATTTTAAGGAGCACGTCGGAATGTTGTTCTGCCTTAATATTGTCGGGCTGCCACTGTTCGTCCAGGATAGTTATGCTCCTAACCTCTTCATGTTCCTCGACGCGTTGACAGTGGTTACAATTATCCGGGCAAGGTCTTCTAGATAAGGCGTCAGCGTTTCTACGGCTACTTCCCGCTCGATGCTCTATGTCAAAGTCATACTCTTGCAGCTTCTCTATCCATCTGGCTACTTGGCCCTCGGAAATTTTGAAATTCAGCAGCCATTTCAACGCGGCATGGTCGGTTCGTAGCAAAAACTTTCTTCCGTAGAGGTATTTGTAGAAATGCTCCACACTTTTTACTACGGCTAACAATTCGCGTCTGGTTACGCAGTAATTCCTTTCTGGTTTGGATAGAGTTTTGCTGAAGTAGCCGATCACTTTTTCTTCACCATTCTGTATTTGTGACAGAACCGCGCCAATTCCAATATTGCTAGCGTCGGTGTCCAGGATAAACTTTCCAGTTGGTAGGGGATAGCTCAACACAGGTGTAGACGAGAGGGTTTTCTTTAGTTGTTCAAAGGCAGCTTTGCAGTCTTGCTCCCAACAAAATGGTCTAGTCTCTCCTGTGAGTCGTGTCAGAGGCTTAGCAATTTTAGCAAAGCCGGGAACAAAACGTCTCTAGTAGGTGCAGAGTCCAAGGAAGCTTCTGACTTGATGGACGTCAGCAGGTACAGGCCATTCTTGCACGGCCTTAATTTTCTGTGGGTCGACTGAAACGCCGTCTCCGGATACTACATGTCCCAGGTATTTGACGGTCTCTTGAAATAGCTGGCATTTCTTGGGGCTTAGTCTTAGATGGACGTCACGAAGTCTTCGGAAAACTTCCTTCAAATTTTTCAGATGGTCGTTGAAGTGCTTTCCGACTACGATGATGTCGTTGAGGTATACCAGGCAAGTCTTCCCAACTAGGCCAACCAAAACAGTTTCCATCAGTCGCTCAAAGGTGGCTGGTGCGTTGCACAACCCGAATGGCATCAGCCCCAATACAATGGAAAATGCTGTCTTCTCTTTGGCATCCCGGTCCAAAGCAACTTGCCAGTATCCGCTCTTAAGGTCTAAGGTAGAAAATATTGTCGATCCTGACAGTGTATCTAGGGTGTCATCGATTCGTGGTAAGGGGTAGCTGTCTTTTTTCGTCACATTATTTAATTGGCGGTAATCCACACAGAAGCGTGTCGAGCCATCCTTTTTCTTGACCAGAACTACCGGCGATGTCCAGTGGCTAGTGGATGGTTCTATTACCCCGTCCCTTTGCATTTCACTTATGATGTTTTCAGCCTCTTCTCTCTTGGCCAGTGGTAGTCTTCTGGGTCGCTGACGGATGGGTTGTGCCTCGCCAGTATTTATTTTGTGCAGGACGACGTTGGTTCGCCCCTTCTCACCACCTTCTACTTCAAAGACATCTTGGTATTCTTTTAGTAATCCTGTTTTCTTACGTCGTTGGTCAGGATTACTTTTGCCACCTGCCTCCTGGCACAATTTCGACAAGCCTTCTGGTAGGCGTTGCGTGTTCTCCATTGGTGTTTTTAGTTTTCTGACTTGGGATGTTACGGTGTCCTGAGTAGTTAGCCTAAATTCTTCTCCATTTAAGGTCATTTATATTTCCGAAGCACGTCCAAGCCAAGAACGACGTTGTCTTGAATTTCGGCTACAAGCACGCAGTGTCGGAAGGAGGTCTTTCCTATGCGGATCTTGACGTGGCTTTAACCATGGACATTTACCATTTCCCCGGTGGCCGTACGTAGTTTCCATTGAGTCGGTTGAAGCTTGTTTGTAGTCATCACGTTGGGTCGTATAATCGTCCCTGCTTGCTCCCGTATCCAATACAAACGAACACCGTTTCCCATTTATACCTCCCGTAAGGAAAAGGCTATCAGCTCTATCTTCCATGGTTAGTGTGACTAGACCTGGGGTTTTTTGCTCCGGGATCGACGTTTGCCCCACCGGCGCCTCGCCAATCCTGACTAGCTCCGGTACGCGGGGCTTATCTTCTTGAGAAGCAGATCGCGGACTCTTGCAGCTGCTTCCCACGTGGCCACAGTTCCAGCACCTGACTTGTCTGGGCTTCCTTTCTATTTTAGTCCTTATTCGGCGGATCATCTCTTCCAGTCTGTCCAGTCTATCGTCTCGACCGGCTGACTCTTCTTTTAATTCCCGCACTCGGCATTGTCGTTGCGATGCCTGTTTGACGACGTCGTATTCCAGTGCACGGGCCAATGTGTCTACCAAAGTTCTCGGCCGATACAGTCGGAGTCGCTGTTGTATTTCGTAGTCCCTTAGTCCGTCAATTAACGCGTCGACGGCCAATCTTTCCAGGGTATCGTCGGCCGTACCCGGATAGGCGAGCCGGACTAACCGTGCGATATCTGCCTCGTATTCCTGAAGGCTTTCACCTGTCTTCTGACGTCGGTTCTTCAACTGCACATGGTACACAGCCGTCAGATGTGCTTGGCCGTATTGATCTTTTTTTAAAATTTTTTTTCCCGGTGGTAACGTGTTCAAAATTTCGCCAGCACCATCACGCAGAGCAAGGGCAAGTGAAGAAGCTTTTTCTTCTAACGTCCATTTGTAAGCTTTTGCAGCTACTTCGAATTGCGTCAGAAACGTAGTCCACGATGTTTTTCCGTCAAACGTAGGTAGCTTCATATGTACTTTGGATGATATGACGTGTTCTTCTTTCACGTCGGGGATTTCTTTGCTGTCAACCACGCTATGCCTCTTTTCCGTAAGTTGGTGAGTGGTCTCCCGTTTTTCCAGTCAGAACCATTTCTTCCAGCTGGGCAACTCTTTCGTCGAAAGTCCCCAGCTTTTTGTTTATTTGTCCTTGTTATTCGAATTTTCCCAGTTTTTCTTCTAAATTTCCTTCGAATTTTTCTAATTTTTCTTCCAGGACTTGAATTTTCCTTTAATTTGTCTTCAAGATTTTCATTTAATTTTTCTTCTAGATTCTTTGAATTTTCATTTAATTTTTCTTCCAGATTCTTTGAATTTTCATTTAATTTCTTTTCCAATTTTTTTTCAAATTCGTTCTTAAATTCATATGTGCTGGGATCGAAACCTTCTTGTATCAAAGCCTCCTCGAGCCGCTTCTGTAGGATGTTCTTAGTACCAGACGTATCTTGGTCTTGCTCTTCGAGTTCGCTTTTCAATTCGGCGACTTTTAACTCGAACAATTTTTTTTGGCATTCTTATTTATTTTGTATTTTTATTACACTAGAAAACTCTCCGGAGGTCGATTCGCAGACCCCACACCTGACAACAATTGTAACGAATTTTCTAATCAAAGAAGATATTTATTTAAATAATTATTTATTTAACACTATTTACATCACACTTAACACTAACTTAGACTACTATTTACATTTATTAGAACAATTGACTTATTTATATAAGTAGTAAGGGGGACACTAGAATACAAATTAACGCCAACCCCCCATGTATTTCTTATAGGAAAATGACGTCATATTCAGCTGTTTTTCCCCCACTTCTTTTTTTTTAATCCCATCCCTCGTTTCCTATTGGTCGGTTTCGCCGTCGTGACGTGCCCACCATCTTTGTTAGGTGCTCCGCCCCCTTCGCCGGGTGCTCCGCTACCTTCGTTGGGTGCTTCGCTGCGCTCCCCATCATCATCATCATTGTCGGTCATCTTTGTTTGGTTAACTCGAGGGTGCTCCACTACCTTTGCCGAGTGCTGTGCTACCTTCGCCGGGTGCTTCGCTGCGCCCCATCGTCATCAGCTGATGTCGGCCATCTTTGCGATTTGTCTTTTTTTTTGTTTAATTTTTTTAATCATTAATATTTGTTGTGTATAAAATAATAATAAATTGCATAAAACGCAATAAAACAATCGCTAAAAATCCTACAAGATAGATATAACATATCTATTATACATATTTTTTAATCATTAATATTTGTTGTGTATGAAATAATAGGTATCTACCTGCCTGCCTGCCTGCCTGCCTGCCTACATTGCAAAAAAAGGCACAAACAATCGCTAAAAATCCTACAAGACAGGTATGTACATAATGTACATATCTATACCTGTCAATAACAAACAAATAAATATATATACGCAGCATTAGCTCCACGTTACTTTTGTTGCTAATATGTATACATATGTACACACACACTATTTTAACTTTTGTTTTCGAGAGAGAGAGAGAGAGAGAGAGAGAGAGAGAGAGAGAGAGAGGGAGAGAGAGAGAGATAACCTGCCACAACATTCATACCAAACAATAATTCTGTAAGCTATCGTGTGTAAGTTCATCATACACAGACAAACATCACTTGTCGTTCAGTACCTATACATCTATACATTCGCTGATGTCGCACACACACACACGTCTTAATTAAACCTGTACCCGTTCCTCTATGTCATATTCACGCGCTTTCCATCTTACTCCGTCTATATCGAACAAATTACAGACACAGCATTAACTACACGTTACTTTTGTTGGATACCTTCACCCACACATACATTCATACTCTGCTTTACATTTTGTTTTACCAAACAATAATTCTATAAGCTATCATTTTACATATGTAAGTGCATCATACACAGACAAACATCACTTGTCCAGCAGTATACGTACCATCTATGTCTATGTATTGATATTCACGCGCTTTCCATCTTTTACTCCGTCTGTATCGAGCAAATTGCAGACGCAGCATTAGTTGCACATTACTTTTGTTGTTAATACGTATATGCACACACACTACTTTAACTTTTGTTTTCGAGAGACACAGACATCACTTGTCGTCGACGACGGTGAACACCTACAGTGTATACATATACATCGACAACTTTGCAATACGCTGATGTCGCACACATACATGTATACTTTACGCACACGTCTTAATTATTTAACTTTAACCTGTAACCGTTCCTCTATGTCTATATATTGATATTCACGCGCTTTCCATCTTTTACTCCGTCTATATCGAGCAAATTGCAGACACAGCATTAGTTGCACATTACTTTTGTTGCTAATATGTATACATACATACTTATCCATATACACACTACTTTAACTTTTATTTTCGAGAGATAACCTACCACAACATTCATACCTACCAATAATTCTGCAAGCTATCATGTGTAAGTTCATCACATACACAGACATCACTTGTCGTCGTCGACGACGGTGAACACCGACAGTTACGCCAATAATTTGCTGATATCGCACATACATGTCTACTTTACATATACTTACATCTGGAACAGAGGTGTGAGGATATTGATTTGTAACGATTGGATTTAAACCTGTACCCGTTCCGCTATGTCAAATTCACGCGCTTTGCATCCTACTCCGTCTATATCGAGCAAATTGCAGACACAGCATTAACTGCACGTTACTTTTGTTGCTAATATGTATACATACATACATACATATACATATACACACTACTTTAACTTTTGTTTTCGAGAGATAAACTGCCACAACATTCATACCTACCAATATTTCTGCAAGCTATCATGTGTAAGTTCATCACATACACAGACATCACTTGTCGTCGACGACGACGGTGAACACCTACAGTTATACATATACGCTTTCGATACACATGAACCAATGAACATTGACTCGATTAATAATTAAAAGGTATATACAATTGAATAATTTACAGTATCTGCTCTATGCATAATACATTTCGTCTTGTAAAGCTTCTGGAACAGAAGAATGAGTGAGATGATATTGATTTGTAACGATTGAAATACAAATAAATTTGTGTATAACATGTTATGTCTAATGGATAACTATCAGTTTTACCGAATATCATGCTTAAATTTATAATAATCAAAGTATCACCACACCTAACATAACCATATATACATTTTCTAGAAACATGTGGCAAGGTTATTAATTCTTATATGCTAAATAAAATGTTTGTATGTATGCATAACGGCGTGTATGTGTGTCATTCACGATTATAATGCTACTAGACAATCAATTACTAACATACACACACACGCTTATTGTTTAAACAATTTCAATACATATGAACCGATGAAGGTTGGCTCGAGAAATGCTCTTACAATTGAAGACGGTTACATTATTATTAAAAAGAGTAAACAATTACTAAAGTGAAAAATTAAAACTAATGCATTAAATATATGATCGATAATTACAAATACAAACGTAAAGGTATAGATAAATCTATTTCGTTGAAATAATAATAAAACAAGATAAAAATGCATTTTTTTTTACAATATCAATTTATTTACGTATTTTCGCGTAAATGGCCGATATACAAACATATTTGTTATATTTTTACAATTCAGTGGACAATATAGGTACAAACAAGATTAAAAATTTAATAAAAAAAAAAACAATTTTATTAGTACGTAGGTATGTACTCAGTAATAAAATCTTACATAATTAACTAGTAGGTACGCACTTTTATACACGATAGAAGAAAGTTCTTAGGTTGTATTACAATATAAATATGATTTGTTATATTATTATACAATGAAATTATTTATATATATAATATATATATATATAAACCATAGCGTTCTGTTAAGAATTTGTGGTTTGCATATGTACTATTTGTGTTAATAATATATAATAACCATGTAAATAGAGGGGAGTAGTGATGGGCACTATCGAATGAAAACTATCGAACTATTCGATAGCTCACTACTATTCGAATTATTCGATAGTTGAAAAGTATTCGAATAAAAATAGTAGTTACTATTTTTATTCGAATAAAAAAGTAATGAATAGTTTTAGTAACTGAAAGTAGTTACTGAAAATAGTAGTTACTTTTTTTATTCGAATACTTTTCAACTATTGAACTGAACGTTGGAGTCGTGGTTGGAATGGGTAAATGATACGTTTGCGCATTGTCTACTACTTCGCTACTTCCTCGTAGCAGAGCCGAATAATATAAACAATTCTATAATTATTAGACGTTATCAATACATACATACATACTTTAAAAACATAATTTTCTATGGCACCAATTTATACTAGTTAAATATGAGGCAAAATAAAATGCAAATAAAGAATTAATAATTTTTAAATTAGTGTAGTGATGATTTGAGTCATAAATACTTAGGTACTATATGTTTGTACTGCGTACTTATAATTACCCAAAAAAATAATAATAATAAGTGCAGAAACATATAAAAAAAAGTAGTTAAATGTAAAAATAAAAAACTCTTTATTCGTCGCCCTCTAACAAATACCTGGATAAGAACAACAGATGTTTCTAAAACACTTATTTTAGTTCAATAACAATAAAGTACGTATAGCAATAAATAATACAAAAAAAGATCGCTTACCTAAGTAAATAATAATTTTATCAAAGTAATAAGAATTAGAAACCATGTTTCAAGTCGAGGTTATTTATTATTTTCAGCATAGCCTGTTTGTTTTTTATCCATACTAGCATATTAATCGTATATTTGTCTGTTGGTATACACGTTCGTATCAGTATATTTGTATGTTAGTATGGACCGAGCGATTGGATAACCGTCTGCTGCCTGACTATCGTGTAATTGAAAAAAATAGTAATTACTAAATTCATTCGAATGAATTCATTCGAATGAATTGAAAAAAATAGTAATTACTAAATTCATTCGAATGAATTCATTCGAATGAATTCATTCGATAGTTAAAAGTATTCATTTAGTAATTATTCGATAGTTCAATTTATTCGATAGTGCCCATCACTAGAAATATTGGTAGGTATGAATGTTGTGGCAGTTTATCTCTCGAAAACAAAAGTTAAAGTAGTGTGTATATGTATATGTATGTATGTATGTATACATATTAGCAACAAAAGTAACGTGCAGTTAATGCTGTGTCTGCAATTTGCTCGATATAGACGGAGTAAGATGCAAAGCGCGTGAATTTGACATAGCGGAACGGGTACAGGTTTAAATCCAATCGTTACAAATCAATATCCTCACACCTCTGTTCCAGATGTAAGTATATGTAAAGTAGACATGTATGTGCGATATCAGCAAATTATTGGCGTAACTGTCGGTGTTCACCGTCGTCGACGACGACAAGTGATGTCTGTGTATGTGATGAACTTACACATGATAGCTTGCAGAATTATTGGTAGGTATGAATGTTGTGGTAGGTTATCTCTCGAAAATAAAAGTTAAAGTAGTGTGTATATGGATATGTATGTATGTATACATATTAGCAACAAAAGTAATGTGCAACTAATGCTGCGTCTGCAATTTGCTCGATACAGACGGAGTAAAAGATGGAAAGCGCGTGAATATCAATACATAGACATAGATGGTACGTATACTGCTGGACAAGTGATGTTTGTCTGTGTATGATGCACTTACATATGTAAAATGATAGCTTATAGAATTATTGTTTGGTAAAACAAAATGTAAAGCAGAGTATGAATGTATGTGTGGGTGAAGGTATCCAACAAAAGTAACGTGTAGTTAATGCTGTGTCTGTAATTTGTTCGATATAGACGGAGTAAGATGGAAAGCGCGTGAATATGACATAGAGGAACGGGTACAGGTTTAATTAAGACGTGTGTGTGTGTGCGACATCAGCGAATGTATAGATGTATAGGTACTGAACGACAAGTGATGTTTGTCTGTGTATGATGAACTTACACACGATAGCTTACAGAATTATTGTTTGGTATGAATGTTGTGGCAGGTTATCTCTCTCTCTCTCCCTCTCTCTCTCTCTCTCTCGAAAACAAAAGTTAAAATAGTGTGTGTGTACATATGTATACATATTAGCAACAAAAGTAACGTGGAGCTAATGCTGCGTATATATATTTATTTGTTTGTTATTGACAAGTATAGATATGTACATTATGTACATACCTGTCTTGTAGGATTTTTAGCGATTGTTTGTGTCTTTTTTTGCAATGTAGGCAGGCAGGCAGGCAGGCAGGCAGGTAGATACCTATTATTTCATACACAACAAATATTAATGATTAAAAAATATGTATAATAGATATGTTATATCTATCTTGTAGGATTTTTAGCGATTGTTTTATTGCGTTTTATGCAATTTATTATTATTTTATACACAACAAATATTAATGATTAAAAAAATTAAACAAAAAAAAAAAGACAACTACCTCTTATAATATACATTTATTTGTTTGTTTCTTTTTTTTTTAAGCGCTTACGATGCAACATTATCCAAGCTCCTTTCGTAGGTGATTGGTTTACGCGGTTGCAACCCAAACAGTATTCCGACTAGGCAGCTACGGTTCGAACCGCGGCGCGCACAACTGAACTTTTTTTCTCTAATATACATATTGCTTATTATAGGAATAAAAAAAAAAAAACGACAAATCGCAAAGATGGCCGACATCAGCTGATGACGATGGGGCGCAGCGAAGCACCCGACGAAGGTAGCACAGCACTCGGCAAAGGTAGTGGAGCACCCTCGAGCTAACCAAACAAAGATGACCGACAATGATGATGATGATGGGGGGCGCAGCGAAGCACCCAACGAAGGTAGCGGAGCACCCGGCGAAGGGGGCGGAGCACCTAACAAAGATGGCCGACATCAGCTGATGGTGGGCACGTCACGACGGCGAAACCGACCAATAGGAAACGAGGGGTGGGATTAAAAAAAAAGAAGTGGGGGAAAAACAGCTGAATATGACGTCATTCTCCCATAAGAAATACATGGGGGGTTGGCGTTAATTTGTATTCTAGTGCCCCCCTTACTACATTATAACAATTTATTTATCACTTTTGTCTATTATTTATCGTTTGGATTCGCGCACTGATGCTTTCTCCCAACTACTGTCCCTCGGTCCAAAGATGATCCCTTTAAATACACCTTTCGAACTTTCTAGATGATTCGAAAAGGAAATCCTGATGGTTCTCGAATGATTAGTAAAAATTAGAAAGTGGTCAATAATTCACAGAATTGATGTTGTTACTTGTCGCAGGAGAAATATTTATAGCTTGTAAGTCGCTTATGATAAAGGAGCCGCACACGGTGACTACGCCGTAAACATGTTAGCGATAAGAAGTGCATGAACAAATTGTTATCGCACACACGTACGGTGTCACTGGTCGCTACAGTATATATTGTTACGTAATTTAATTATCGTATTTTTCCACCACTTTTTGTTAATTAATTCGAACACAAAATAACAACAATTTAATATCTATTTCGCTTTTTCTTCACTTCTCACTTATATCTGTCACTCTTCTGTCAAAAACTTGTCAAACTGTTCATCGCCGTCGCTTATATAGTGTTGTGGACGTTGCTAGGTGACTCTCGAACATTCCAGCAACTATTTCTCGAGCCTCCTGAATCGCGGCTCCGTAAATTTTACTCAATTTTCGCAGTCGGCGCGTGTTAATTTCATCCAAAACGCCACGTCCGTCACACTGCCACCCCTCTAGCGCTGATCGTCTTGATCAGTTTCTTCTACTGTGTAAAGAGCCAACCGGTCGAGAATTCCCAATTCCGTTGTAATTTAGGGCAACTTCCTTTCTTGCGAACTGGGTTATAGAGCTATACACGATCGCTCTCCCTGAATCCAGTGGAATTCGGTCGCTAATCGTAGCGGGTCTTCATTCGGTCACTTTCAAATTTTATTCTTGTTCTGACGGCTTTATGGATGGTGTTTAACCGCTCGCGTAGTTTAGACACATGATCGTCCGTGGAAAGCGAAGAATCTTCAGGTCGGCTAAACATCAGATCAGCAGGTAGTCTCAGTTCTTTCCCGAATAGCACACAGGAAGGGGTCTGTCCGGTAGTCTCGTGTATGGATGTCCTATAGGCCAGAAGGAATAAGGGAATGTGGCGATCCCAGTCGGTCTAATGATCGTTTACGGTCACTTTCGAATTTTATTCTTGTTCTGACGGCTTTATGGACGGTGTTTAGCCGCTCGCGTAGACACATAATCGTCTGGACTTTCCCAGATTCTTTTAAGGACTCCATTCTCGAACTTTAAGGAATCCCATTGGGCCCAATAACATTTCGTCGTAGTACTAAGGGGGCTAACGTCCGCCCACGTTGGCCGAGATTCTCCTGTCTCCTTCCATTTCATGATGGGTCCTAAGTCATCATAGGTCGTTGTTCCTTAGCCAGAACTGTGTCTTCCCAATTCACTTGTCTCTCCACGGTGGTATGTAGGCATGGAACATGTTCTAACCCTTCTTTTCGTTCCACAGGAGAACAATGCTTGCAATTCCGTGGGTATGGTCGTCTTGATAAAGCGTCGGCATTACCATGATGTTTCCCTAGCAGATGTTTAATCTTGAAATTGTATTCTTGTAAACGCTGTAACCATCTGGCCACCTGTCCTTCAGGGTTTCGGAATTGCAGCAACCATTTAAGAGAAGAATGGTCAGTTCTCAGCAGGAATTCTCGCCCATATAGATATTTGTGGAAGTGTTCAATACTTCTCGGCGGGTCACACAATAATTCTTCTCGGGTTTTGACAGTGTCTTGCTAAAGTATGCGATTACTCTTTCTTTACCGTCTTAAACTGGGGAATAAACCCCTCCAATACCCACATTGCTCGCATCAGTGTGGACTATGAATTCGGGATAAGTCAAAATCGAGGTGTTACACAACTTATTTTTCAGAACTTGGAAAGCTTCTTGACAGGTGATCGTCTAGTCAAATGGCACTCCATTCTCGGCAAGTCGATGCAAGGGGCGAGCCACATCCGCAAATCCCTTCACGAATCTTCTATAGTACTCCTCAATTCATGCTGATTCGTTGGTTGCGGCCAGTTGCGAACTTGCCTCGGTCTTGTAAGGATCTGTACCAACGCCTTTACTTGATATGACATGGCCTAGGTGTTTCACTTCACTTCTAAACAACGCACACTTTTTGGGATTAAATTTTAGCTTTGCCGCTGTAAATTTCTGAAATACTCTGCTCAGATTTGCTAGATGCTCTTCAAACGTTCGCCCAAACACAATGACGTCATCCAAATAGACCAAGCAGATTTCCCAATTCAGTCCTTGTAAAATGCTTTCCATTAATCTTTCAAAAGTAGCTGTTGCGTTGCATAGGCCGAGGGGCATCACATTGAATTGCCAGAGACCGTTCCAAGTAGTAAACGCAGTCTT
The DNA here is from genome assembly GCA_029378335.1 of Agrilus mali. NCBI lineage: Eukaryota > Metazoa > Arthropoda > Insecta > Coleoptera > Buprestidae > Agrilus > Agrilus mali. The sequence continues at coordinate 14,379,048 of CM055657.1, read as the reverse complement.
TTCTTTGTCTTCAGGATGTACTTCGACTTGCCAATATCCGCTCTTTAGGTCCAATGTCGAGAACCATTTAATTTCCCTTGACAGACAATCTAACGTGTCGTCGATTCGTGGCAATGGGTAGCTGTCCTTATGTGTTACTTCGTTTAATCGTCGATAATCAACACAGAATCTCATTGATCCGTCCTTCTTACGTACCAAAACGATAGGGGAAGTCCATGGACTTTTCGATGGTTCTATTATCCCTTTCTCTTGCATGTCTTTGATCAATGAATCGACTTCTTCTCGTTTGGCCCATGGTACTCGTCTGGGTGGCTGTTTGATAAGGCTTGCGTTTCCTGTGTTGATTCGGTGGTACGCTAAATTGGATCTTCCATAATCGGTGTCATCAATCGCAAACACGTTCTGATACGTTCTAATTAGGTGTTCTAGCTTTCGAGTTTCATCTTCAGTAAAATGTTCAGTTGCCTTGTTGGTTAATTCTTGTAATGCTTCTGGCAGCTTCCCGTTTTCTTCCCTCTGTTCTCTAAATTGGTCCAAATGATTTATGGTAATGGCTGGTTCTAATGTCCCTATTGGTGTTCCCTTCGTAAGTTTTTGTTCAAAGCCTTTCAAATTGACATCTCTGATTGGAATCGTGGTGAAGCCGGTTTGTACCACAGTTCTTCCGACAAGGATAGCCTTCTGCCTCATTTTTCGTTGTCTTGCTCTATGACTCCAGTAATTTCATAAGGGACATTACCCTCTGTTATAATTCGGGCAACAGCTTCGGAGTGTCCAGGTAAAATTAGGTCTTCAGCAACGACAACCCGTAGTTTTCGGTGATCAATCCCATTTCTTTCTAGTGGTAGTTCTTGATCTCCTACGCGTAAAGATTTTGTTATCATGTCTAGCTGGATTCCGTGTCTTTCCATGAAGTCGAGTCCCAAAATGATGTCGTCGGTGATATCGGCCACCAGCCCTTGTTGGTGTAGGCTTGCGTCTCCAAAACCGATCACCACTTCGCATTCTCCATGAAACGATGTTGGTTCCCCTGTCGCAGTGGTTAAGACAGCATTTAGCGATTATTCTAGGGTTATCAGTTTTAACTTCCTGCCATCCACAGTAAGTGAATTAGCAGTGGTTATTTTCGATACGGAGATGATGATTGGGGTTTGGGGACGCAAAGCCGGCTTTCGCCCCGTATTCTAACTATTCTTAGTTTCCCTGCTTGCTTCCTTCAGCGGCTGACGTCTGTCTTCTTCTAGACGGACAACCGCTGCTCCAGTGCCCCATACGTCCGCAATTCCAACATGTAATTTCTCGCTTCCTTTGGACGCAATCGCGTGAAAGATGCCAATTTTTGTCGCAGGTCCAACAGCGTAGACGCTCACTCACCCCTTCCTTCGGTTTTGAGGACATGACTTCTTTGGCTATTTTCACCATTTCTTGTCGAACTATCTCGCCATTGTCATTAAAATTCAACCCCGCCTGCCGGATTCTAACGTGTCCTCTGGATGCTTGTTTGGCTGCTTCGTATTCCAGCGCGTGCGACAATGCTTCGCCTGCAGTTTTATGTCAAGACATGCGCAGGGCTTGCTGTATTTCGACATCTCGCACCCCATCGATAAACATTTGGGTGGACAGCTTGTCTGTAAAGTCTTGAGGGGCACTAGGATAAGCCGACCGCACAAGCCTTTCGACGTCCGCTTTGAATTGTTGGAAGCTTTCGCTGCTACGTTGATAGCGACTCTTTAACTGAGCCTGATACATTTGCTGTAGGTGTTTATCACAGTAGCGCATCTTCAATCGGTCTACCAGAATTTTGAAATTGTTTTGCCGCATTTCTGGTATACCTTGCAAAACGTCTAGAGCTTCCCCACGTAGCCCTATGATCAGGGCAGTGGCTTTCTCCATTTCATTCCACTCATTTGCCTTGGCAGCAGCGTCGAATTATTTGAGATAGACTGACCAAGAGACCTTCTCATCGAATGTTGGTGGTTTTATTCTCGACATTCTTACACTGCCTTCTTCGCTTTTGTTTGGTTTTGGGTATTCTTGAACGTCCAGATTGGCCTTAATTTTGTCTAATTCCTTTTGAAACTTTTTGTGCACATCTGCTCTTACTTCTTTTAACTCTTCCTGAACTTCTACTCTTACTTTCTTTAACTCTTCTTTTAATCCTTCCCAAAATAACAATTTAATAACTATTTCGCTTTTTCTTCACTTCTCACTGTCAAAAACTTGTCAAACTGTTCATCGCCGTAGCTTATATAGTGTTGTAGACGTTGCTAGGTGACTCTCGAACATTCCAGCAACTGTTTATCAAACCTCCTGAACACTCAATTTTCGCAGTCGGCGCATGTCAATTTCATCCCAAACGCCCAGCAGTTCGCGAGAAGACTCTAGATAGTCTTCGCGACGCGTGTGTGTGTTCGCATGTTGGTGAGCTGTGCACGGGTGCTGCGTCTGGGATCGATCCTTCCGCGAAAGACCGTCCCAATCCGGTGGACTATATAAGGAGATCGGTCGCTAGTAAGTAGAGTAGTGCAGTTCGAGACCTTTCTGGCGAATAAATAAATAGCAAACAGTAGTGACAGACAAATAAATTGTGTAAAATAAATTAGTGACCAAAGTATATAGAAGAATTTATAGACTCTAGACAGTTGTTGTTGATTTAGTTTTAGTTCCCGTTTGTTAATTTAGTTCTAGTTCCCGTTTCATTTTGTTAATTTTAAGTCGTATTCAATAAATAATTTAAGACTTCGCGTGTTTTTACCCCCACAGAAGCGTTACAATATATATACGTTAATAGCACGCCAAATAGGATGCGTACTATCTTACTTCGCGATCACAACTTTGATTGTATGTACCTAGTTTCTGCTTATATTTCTAGTTCTCTTGAGCATATTTCGTAATATATTCAGGACCGTACTGTCATATAATCAGAATGGCGTTTATTGGATGGATTTGGCAGTTACTCTGTAACGTAACGATTAAATAAACAACACTTAACTTCGTTTTTATATCACTTTATTTTCTTCACAAAATTTGCGATTATTGCAATTTAAGAAATATGTTATAATTTTATTAAAAATTACACCCACAATGTTTGAATATTAATTTTTTACTTACTACTTAAGCGTTAAGTTCTTAGCAGGCCTTTTTAAACAAAATCAGTATTGTTAACTGTTGAGTTAATATATGAAAATGTATTCCATCTACCCTTATTCCATGCTTGCATGGAAGTCCTTAAAATTATAGTACCACCTGAGCCTTCAGGCTCTGAATGTATCTAATACTTATGCGTAGGTTATGAAATAATGTACGGAGTAGGTACCTATAAAATAAATAAAAAAATATTTAAGCCGCACATTTTTATACTCGTATTCTTCACTTCTGTGTAGATTGAAGGACCAAATTTTAAAGCAACAATGGCAATTAATCACAAATTGAGAAATTAATTTATTTAGGCAGAGAAAACTAAATGTTTAGCATTAACACATAATTACACATTTATATTAAAATATAAACTTCCACCAAAGATCACACAGATTGTCTAAGAAAAACGTTTAACATATACATAAGTTGACGAAATTGTTATACATAGGTACTTAATGTTTAATGTACAATGTGACAAACATCACTAACTTTATTTTGATTGGAAGATGAAAACGACAATTTTATTTATTTTTTTGTAATTTTAATCGTTTTAGTATCTTTTTGTACTCTACAAGATATTAAACTATACACAATTACCAACACATTTTCATTGTGTTCATAAAACAGTGTTTTATTTTACTTTGTTTATTCGTTCGAGCAAGTAGTACTGCCAGAAAACGAAGAACAAAACAGAGTAGATACATACATATTAAAAGTGAAAGTGTATACTATTGTCAAAAAATACTTGAAGCATTATTTGAGTGTGAGACGTATATTTATGTACGTAATAAAGCATATTATAATATTAACTTCAATAAGACCGACAATCCATAAGATGCATATAAAATTGGTTATGTTTGTTAACAAAATAACAATAGTATTACAGTAGGATTATATTACTAACAGCCTATCACCCATGAAATGGTGAATACATTTTTAAATAGCTATTGACATCAATAAACACCAGTCTTCAATACACACTAATAAGTAATTAATATACAAGGGATAGGAGCGACTTTTTGTATCAAATTAGTTAACTACATTTTGTTTTTATTAGTGCCAGTATTTCATATTATATTTAGAATTAATTAATTACGTTATTAATTGTCACTTTTTATAATGCACCTATTTATCTTATTACGTTTTCAGTGCTACGCTCCTACCCCCTACATTTCCATATATATACTTATATATGTTAATTTTATAGTAATATATTTTATAATTTTTTTCTAACATTATTACTTCTGTCGTGCAGCCTTTTGTATCAAAAAATCTAATAATAGTTTACTAGAGGACCAATATTAATTTTGAAGTGCCTCTCGAAAATTGCCTCACTATCGTTTACTGAAAAAAATTATAAAAATATAATAAAGAATGTGGACAGCATTAATAGGAAAGCGAATCAAACCAAGTAAAGGCAACATTTGGTAACTAAAGGCTAATATTGTACACAAGCAGTATATACATATACATACATACTAACATTTAACATTGAGTGTCAATAAAATTAGTTAAGATGTGTGTGATTAAACAGAGAGACAGTAAGAGAAGGAGATCGACTTAATTTATATGAGGTACTTGGTTATATTATTGTGCAATTTTTTTCTACATTTATTTACGTGACAAATTTTTGAAGAACAAATTAATGATGAAACATTAAACAAAATACTGGTTGTTACTATTGCAACACTATTAGATAATACGACAAAACGGAATGTAAAAAAAAACAAAGCGCACCTAAGAACATCATATTAACAATGAAATTTCCTTTAAATCTTGACATTCTAATAACGGCTAAAAGTAGAGTAGCAAACATCTCTTTTTTATTAAAAGTACATATTAAAAATGCTGAAATTTCATCACATTATTCAATATAAATATTTATAGTTACTTTTTTATGTATATGTAATTACAAAGAATGTAAGACACCTTTCTACGATTTACAACAATAGCAATATTACTACATGTCCATTAAAAAAAAAAATAACCCCACTTTAAATAGATATGCTTAAAAATTTGATTGCATTTATATTGTTTCTAATTAATTAACGGGTACATATAAAAATGTACATCCCATATAATAGTCAGTAAACACCCTGTAACACTGGAAGTTATTTTGAAGCGAGAAATAAAACCAATCGAAATTAATAAAGCAACGTGATCGATACCTAGCAATAGAATATGTACTACAATTTTAATTAGTGTACTAAAATGAAGTAATTTTTTAATTTTAAAGGATAAATGATAGATACGTGCATTGCTATTAATAAGTTATATTTAGGAAAAATGAAACCGATTTTTCATATATATATTATAGTATATGCGAATAAGTATGTATTAGTTTTTTTTAGATTTTTACTATTATAAGAAAAAATTTTAACAACCCCATACACCACATCTATACAGATGACGGTTAATTTTATGCATATAATAAACAAATGAATCTTAATAAATAAGGATAAAAAGTATATACCATATCACTTTATTAGTGATTATAATTATTTTTTTAAAACGAATATGTATACACATTTAATTAATGGTTTTCCTATTTTCATGTGCTAATGAATAATATGTTCTAGTCAGTGTAAACGTTAAAAATATTATTTTTAAAATTTGTACAAATATACATTACGACATGCTATAAATATATAAATATTGTACATGCTAATGAAACAAGGGACCCATTATTCTTTATTATTCAACTGCGCGGTATGGTACGGCGTCATAGAACAGAAGATACCTTCTTCAGAATTTAATTCAATAAGTATAGTTATTATATTAGTAACATTTTATGTATAGGCAGATTAACAGGGAAGCAAATATTTACAAATCTAATAGATTAATATTATTATGATATATATCACAACTATGACCGTAACTCCGCTGACGTCGATATACTGTCTACGATACAAAATGAACATGATGTGAACAGTGTGACCGTATAGTAGTTTCTAACGTCAATCGTAGAGCACGTTTGGACAGTCCGTGTCAGGCAGGCACATCGATTTATATGATTAGAAATACATTCAATTAAAACATGTACGTGGGATAAACAAAAAAGTCCAAATAAAACCTAATTTAACATTTCTTTTTTTTTTTTTAATTTTAATGAACTTTTCAAAAATGATTCCAATTACGCACATCTATCAACTAATATACATAAAACCTTCGATTATAATTCTTTATATATAAATATATATGTATATGTACGTACATACAATTAATTCCTGTATTTTGACATTATCTCTAGTGTATTTTATTTTTCGATCAGACTGTATAAAAACGAGCTTTATTGCTCTTATAAACCGAGATTCCGAACTTAATGAATTTTAAAATTTTTAAATCTGGCCACTAAAAAATCGTGGAAACTGCTGTAACCACTAACGAATCGATCAATTTTGAACAGGTCATGTGATTACTGACATTTTTAAATTAATTAACAATTACATAAATCACGAAATAATTAGTAATTTGTAACATATAAAATAAATTGTTAGTTTAATTGCAACTAAAATGTAGGAAAATCGGAAAACAAGTGTTTTTTGCTTTCTCATTCTACAAAAAACAAATTTGTACTTGTGAAAATTAAACACGTTACACTACAATTGTTATTCACCTCAATAACTTTTGATTAGTTATAAAAAACTTAAATATACAGACAAACACGATGTATTTATGTTAATATAAATAAGCAAAAGCTCCGCTTTATATGAATGTTATTACGCAAATTTAAATTAAAAAATAAAACACAAACTAAAATTATAACAATAATAAGCATTTTTACTGAAACTTGTTTAGGTGAATATTATCAGGATCCTCGAAAGAAATTTAACCGCAAAATCTATATAATATAAACAAGTATTTTCACAGCCATTGTTAATGATGAACTAATATTTTTAATAAATTGAAAAATGAACTAAACTAAAAGATTTCTATTAAAAACATTGTTTTGTTATGAAAATGAATATGCCCTTTCTGCTTATTATTGTTAAAGGAAACCCAGGAAAAAAAAAACAAAAGGTCACCATTCGACAATAAAAGCTAGTAAATAACATTATGAACTATTTTTTTTTTTTAATAAAATTAATAGAATTAGTAATTCCTTTTTAAACTACATTCCCCACTTTTTAAAATAAATAAGATGGTAACAATACTAATTACGAAAAAAAAAAAACATCTTATGTATTTACAATTATCTAAGAAATATACAAGCACTTGAATATTTACATGAAAAATAGCCAATGCTACCTTGCCAAACACTAAATAACAATAAAACAGTAAAGAAAGCACATTCAATGACAGATAATACGTTGACATTGTAATGTTTTCACTTTCTTCAATTGCATATAGTAATGTATATATTCATTATTCCTGAAAATAGTTCCAAGATGGCGCATGAACGCTTTGTAATATCCACATCATTAAAAAAAAACAAATAAAAAATAAAACCCTTCTTTTCCTTCTAATTGAGAAAAAAAATGAAGTCCATATCCAGAAAGTTCAAAAAAATAAATACCCTATTTATTAGTTTACTGCTAATATGAAAACCTATTTATCATATCATAGTTTTTAATCAGCAAACCAAAGACTTGTTTGGTATTGGTGCGTTTTTGCAGGACTCAAAGGTGCAAATCCGTACGAAGCGGCTACCTGAGCATGCGAGGGGAATTGTAGATGAGCAGGCAACGGATGACTCGCATGACTTGCAATTACCGGCCTTGCGTTAGAATGATGCGCAGGAGGAGGAGGTAATCCTCTGCTGTAATAATTAACCATCATATCATATCCTTGTTGAGAAATGATAACAAGAAAACACAATGATCAAAGGAAAGAGAAAAAATCAAAACAATAAAATGAACGAAAAAGCATCACAATGTAAATAAATATTTGCACAATTGTGTGATTTGACTTACCCATTAGGCGCTACTTGGTGTGTAGCAGGCAGATAAGCAGGCTGCGTAGTGGTCACATAAACAGCCGGTCGACGATAAAGATCGGTTTGGTGATAAAGAGGCTGACCAGCAGCAGCAAGAGGATGTTGGGGTGATAAACGTGCAGTACCAGCCAAAGGTTGTGGCGAAATGTGCGTACTGCTGTGTCTACAATCAGTATTATGAATTAACCTGTTCACAAATAAAATCAAATTGATATTATTTATTATCGTAAAAAAATAATAATAAAATAAAACCAAACAACTCTGAAGTTTATAATTTACTCAAAATATATGTTAATTTCTTTCTTTTCTACATTTACATTGTTCTAGTTTTTACTTTATGACCAATCATAATTTTCTGCACTGTCACTCAACTCATTATAATCTACACCGATATCTTTTTTTGCGCAATATATCCGATATTTGACTAAATCTCTAAAGAATACATCAGATTCACACAGGGTGCCGGCGTAATCCAAAATTAAATGAAATGGGGAATACAAGTTGGACATTTTAGTTTAAAAGTTTACATCCCGTTCCGTCCTTTCATTATACATAAAGGTAATAATTTAACAAAAAATAAATCTGCTTACCTGTACGTTTGATGAACAGTTTGTGTTGGGCCCCAATTTTTGGAAGGTGCTAGCAAGTTATCTCGTGTGCTGTGAGCAGCGGGTGGTTGCACATACTCCTTATGCTGTTGCGCTGCTAGATTGTAGTCTCTCAAATTTACAACAGGTACTGCTGAATGTCTCCTGTGAGATGAACTTGGAACATGGGCAGTCGGGGGTGCCCATGATACTCTTTTATCATTCGAGGAATAGATAACGTGTTGCTCCTGTAATTATTAATGAAATAACCAATACGGCTAACCAATAAATTAAAACAACTATAAAATTCGCACTGAACATTAGTTACACATTTTCATTTAAAAAAAATATGTAATAATCGTTTACTTGTCCGACACCCCCGTTCGATGAATTAATGTAGTGGTACTGGGTCAGCTCCTTGCAGGCAGAGGTGCAGTGTGAACTGGAATGAGCCTGCGATTGTGACTGAGGAGGCATAAGATAATCGTTTGATTTGTGCTGCTGATGGTATTCGACCGGTTCCTGTTTCGTAGGCACATTTAACATACATTCTGACTGCGCTTTCGCAAGAAGCCGTTTTTTCTGCGACTGTGCATAACTGCTACCTGAAGACGAAGTCGCTATTGACGATTGAGTAGGAGGCTCATGTTTAATAACTTGTTGATGGTAGCCGTTGTTGGATTGATGCTTTAAAATAAAAAAAGACAAAATTATTACCATACCTGTACGCAACGTAATTTTTCAATCGATGTAAATGCAATCATCTTAGTATATCATAATAAACGCATATAGAGCGATGTGGCGTACGGGAGGTATAATATAAATCTTGAAAATATCGCTCGGTCGGTCGAAAAAATAATTCTGGTTTGGAAGATAATAATTATGTATTATATGTTATTGTAAACGATTACATTTCAAAGTAAAAGGAGCGACATTAATTTATATCTTAAGATGTAATGTATATTACATTATATTATATTCTGCAGAGCAAAGCCGGCTTTATTATTGTTATGTAACGAATCTGTTCAATTATTAGCAACACGTAATGTAGTTTTAATTAAGGTTCCCATATTTGCATATATGTATTTTTCCGAATTTCGTTTCTTGGAATGTAAAAATTGTCGATCCTCTGGGATGCGTTGCCGTTCATTTATTTATATTCGTTATTAAATTTTCTACTAACCAACGCAAACTAGATTATTGAAAAACTTTTTTTTTTTTGCATAATTATAGTGCAAAAAGGGTAAAAATTATAATTTACGGTTTTAATGTTTAGGCATCTGTAACTTCAACATTTCCAATGAAAATATTTAAAAATTTCAGGTTTAGTAGTTCTTACAAGGATGTTGGGTCATGTTAAAGGGTTTAGCTGTAATGACAAAAATGACGTCTCAAAAAAAAATCAATTAGAAATTCATTCGACTGACCTAACCGTAAAAATAATGATGGGAAAATTTTAAAAAACATGCTGTAAAAAGCACGAATAAGTTCAACGTCATTTAAGAAAAAAGTTTTGGATTTAATTTTTATCCCTATTTTTTACAAAAGTGGATTTCGTTGTATAAACAAATTCAAATAACTAAAGCAATTTTTAATATAAATTTCACGTAAAAGAGCACAATTTTACACAAATTTTAGAAAAAAGACGATACGATTTTGTTAAAGTTGATATAAACAAAAAACTGTATATACTGTATGCCATAAGGTTGTAAACATCTACTTGTTTGGTGTTTTTATGTATGGTTTTCTTTTTCTAAAAACGTCACTTGGGTAAAACGGGAAACCTTTACACACCATAACATAATGGAACCTCGACTACAATAAGAATGAAAATAAACATTATTTTAAGTCTTAGCGTCTTGAAACAACACCTTAATGTTTTCTTAACTTAATAATACATTGTCTAATATTTTTTTACTTGATCTATAATATTACAATAATACCCTAATATGGGAATCACTTAAATAATAAACACCTGGATCGGCCGGGTGTCAATTCGCCCCTCGCTTTTTCGTAACCTTTTCCTAAGTATTATCGGGTCCTAGTTCAGCTCGGCCCAAGTTGAATTGAGTCACTAGGAAATGCGATTCCTTTTATTTAAAACCTTCCCGTTTGTTTTGAATAAAAGGAATCGCATTTCCGAGCATTGAACTAAACTTTATTAACTTATTTTTAAAATTCATATAGACAAAATAGTCTCAAGTTTATCTGCTTCAATATGTATTTTGTTTTCTGCTGAAACTTATTCAAAATGAAGCCAAATTATTACACTGATTTATTAAGTTCTAATTCAGTTGGTATTTCAGTTTAATTTATATGCTATTGTCATTTTACAGTTTGAATAATTCGATTTGATTTTTTTAGAATTATTATAAAAGTATACCGGGTATGCATATGAAATAAATAAAGTGTGGTTTTTATTTATTATTTCTTTATGTCTTTTGGTATATAACCAATGCCCTGCTAGTTTGATACTGCAAGCGCTGCTTACACTATCGTGACAAATTCCGCCTTCGTGCAAATAACGAATATCTGAAGAATTATATCGTTGCTTTTTATTTACGGGTGTGAAGACAGCCACATCCACAGAATACGTATGAAGTACACTCCGACATACGTCACTAGGCCAAGACAAGATTAACATTATCGTATAAAAAACGTTACAAAACGATATTATTCCGAACAAAGTAATAAAAACTCATCACATCTGATATTCGCTAAATTATAAAAAGGCAAAAAGGGAGAAGGGGTGACCACGAACTCATTTAGGTGAGAAAAAGTCCCGTTTGACACTTTCATCGAAATAAAACATTTTAATGTACAGAAACTACAGTTTAATCTGCATTTTCACTTATATACATATACAAAATAGTCCCTGTTGGTGAGGTAACTTTGGAGTAAGGGTTTGTGAAAGGGTTAATTATATTGTGCGAAACCCTTCTTAATTCAATCATCATTTTTCACTTGAAGTTTTTCTTGTCCTACAATCATTTTTTGTATGTACGTTCTAGGATACGTATAAAGTAAGATTATACCGATGAAATAGTTTGTCAGAGGGTCTTACGGTTATTTATGGGGTGCGCGACACCCTTCAAAATCCAATCACCAGTTTTCACTAGAAGTTTTTGTTGTCCTACAATCATTTTTTCTGTGTACGTTCTAGGATACGTATAAAGTAAGATTATACCGACGAAATAGTTTGTCAGAGGGTCTAACGGTTATTTATGGGGTGCCCGACACCCTTCAAAATCCAATCACCAGTTTTCACTAGAAGTTTTTGTTGTCCTACAATCATTTTTTCTGTGTACGTTCTAGGATACGTATAAAGTAAGATTATACCGATGAAATAGGTTTTCTAGAAGACTTAATTTCTTAAAATTCTTATATATGCCGCGCTATTATCAACAATATCTGATTTTTGTTTATTATTTACGAGAAGCTTGTCTAGAGATTTTTTGTTTGAAATAACAGCTTGGATACCGTTTTTTCAATTTTTATTTAATTTTTTGACTTGTTAAGGGTACCTACATATTATAATGAATGAAAAATATGTTTTGGTTTTTGCCTTTTTACTTTGTATAGTTTGGGGGGCTTCTGTTTGATTAAGTGATCTCCTAATTTAGTGTGATATCCATTGTTTTGTGCGATCTGTTTAATAGTATTAACTTCTAAAACGAAATCGTTTTGACTGAGCCAGATATTGAATATTGACCAACCTATGTATAGTACTGTGGAAAAAGGCCTTTTTAGTATTGTTAGACTGATTCGAACTAAAGGGAATGATAGTCTGTTTCCGATTTATCTTAAAATTAAGTTTATTATTATTATTTCGAGTTACCGTTAAATCAAGGAGTTAATTGATTGATTAATTTCTTTTTCAATGGTAAACTATATTTTTTTATTAATGTTATTTAGAAAATTTAGGAATTTGTCTAAAAGTCTTTCTGTTCCGCACTAAACACAAAAAATGTCATCAACGTACTTATGCCATTTGAGGATGTATTTTGGAAGATAATTGTTGGATTCAACAAAAACATTTTCAAATTCGTCGTAACAATATTGTCGAGGTTGATAATTATATTTGTGAAAATTTACCAAGTGTTTGTTTTTTACCATTTATTTAATATGCATTTTTCCGATGAAAACACCGCACAAAACTTAAACTGGGAATGTTTTAGTTTGTAAATTGGCTTCAATTAAACATCAATGGTTTCTGTTAACATGTAAAAAGCATGATGATACTATCTGCATTGAAAAAACCCGGGTTATCGAAACAAAAATTGATCGTTGCAGTTTGTCTATAAAATACAATTTGGCAAAGGACTGTTCAATCAAGATTACTTCAAATTAATGAATTTATAATCATACAACCATCAGACCCTTTAACAAATCATTTCATGGGTATAATCTAATTATATACGTCTCTTAGAACGCACACACAAAAAATGGTTGTAGGACAAGAAAAACTTCTAGTGAAAACTGGTGATTGAATGTTGAAGGGTGTCGCACCCCATAAATAACCGTTAGACCCTCTGACAAACTATTTCATCGGTATAATCTTACTTTATACGTATCCTAGAACGTACATACAAAAAATTTTTGTAGGACAAGAAAAACTTCTAGTGAAAATTGGTGATTGAATGTTGAAGGGTGTCGCACCCCATAAATAACCGTTAGACCCTCTGACAAACTATTTCATCGGTATAATCTTACTTTATACGTATCCTAGAACGTACATACAAAAAATTTTTGTAGGACAAGAAAAACTTCTAGTGAAAACTGGTGATTGAATGTTGAAGGGTGTCGCACCCCATAAATAACCGTTAGACCGTCTGACAAACTATTTCATCGGTATAATCTTACTTTATACGTATCCTAAAACGTACATACAAAAAATGATTGTAGGACAAGAAAAACTTCTAGTGAAAACTGGGGATTGAATGTTGAAGGGTGTCGCACCCCATAAATAACCGTTAGACCCTCTGACAAACTATTTCATCGGTATAATCTTACTTTATACGTATCCTAGAACGTACATACAAAAAATTTTTGTAGGATAAGAAAAACTTCTAGTGAAAACTGGTGATTGAATGTTAAAGGGTGTCGCACCCTATAAATAACCGTTAGATCCTCTGACAAACTATTTCATCGGTATAATCTTACTTTATACGTATCCTACAACGTACATACAAAAAATTTTTGTAGGACAGGAAATGCTTCTAGTGAAAACTGGTGATTGAATGTTGAAGAGTGTCGCACCCCATAAATAACCGTTAGACCCTCTGACAAACTATTTCATCAGTATAATCTTACTTCATACGTATCCTAGAACGTACATACAAAAAATGATTGTAGGACAAGAAAAACTTCAAGTGAAAAATGATGATTGAATTAAGAGGGGTTTCGCACAATATAATTAACTCTTTCTCCAAAGTTACCTCACCAACAGGGACTATTTTGTATATGTATATAAGTGAAAATGCAGATTAAACTTTAGTTTCTGTACATTAAAATGTTTTATTTCGATGAAAGTGTCAAACGGGACCTTTTCTCACCTAAATGAGTTCGTGGTCACCCCTTCTCCCTTTTTGCCTTTTTATAATTTAGCGAATATCAGGTGTGATGAGTTTTTATTACTTTGTTCGGAATAATATCGTTTTGTAGCGTTTTTTATACGATAATGTTAATCTTGTCTTGGCTTAGTGACGTATGTCGGAGTGTACTTCATACGTATTCTGTGGATGTGGTTGTCTTCACACCCGTTTTTATTTTATTAACTTAATTTGTAATAAAAGACAACCTTCAATGAAAGTCATGTTAGCTGGCATCATTCATCAACTTGGCGCGTGTACGTATAAAACTCATTCGTGAGGAGAGAAATTTTAGACCCATTCATTCATTTTTGAAAATAATACTTGGCATTAATCTTTTTAAACATAAGTTAAAAGTTATTACCGAACAAAAAAAATTGGAAAATTCCTAATTGCGACTGACACTTTTTGTAAATACCGCGTCGTTCTGGCAGAAAGATTTCATATTTACCATTTCCACACACGTTATCAACACACAGAAGATATCAGGCACAGTTGCCGATGAAACATCTGAACTTAATCATTAATTATGATGGTACACCATCCCAAATTTTAGTTATACTATTCACCACACACTTTTTAGCTTACCTTGTCGGGACTGCGATTATCAACTTCGTTGTCACTGTCCTGTAAGGTAACGCAATTTACTACATTTTTATGGTGGTTACTTCCATTTCCAGTGGAATGGCAATTTCCTTCAATATTGCCGGTAGGTGGAGGCACACCACTATTTGTACTTGTGCCATTTGATTTTGAAGATGAAGCTACAACCGTTCTTGAGGCCGAAATCCCTCCTGCGCTACCGTTGCTACCGCCACTGTTATCATCTTCACTATCTGATATAGTTATCACTGATACAGCTGGCGAAGGAGTATCATTTATCGTTATCGTATGCTGACGATGGTGGCGGTGATGATGGTGATGATGATGGTGGTGGTTATTATTATTATTATTATTAATCGAAGACGACTGCGCATGATTGTGATTGTAAGAATGCGAGTGTTTACTATTGTTCTGAAAATTGAAAAGATCAATGTTAGTAATATAAATCTTTATCATCTTCCATATCAGACAATAAATAATTCTACATATAATATATTGCTTTATAAGTGTTTATATGTGCACTTTCAGAATACTATTGTAACTGCGTTACGCCCCTGTTGAATAAAAATAACAATTACTGGAATAAATGTGGTTGAAAACGTAAAGCAACTAAATTGATTAAAAATTTTACATTAACAAGCTCATAGTGTTGACCATTATTTTTTTATTTTCTAAAAGGGTTGGTATGTAAAACCAAACCGTTGGGCACCTAAAAATATGCTATAAAAATTCACTCCAATATTGTAGAATTTTCTTTCGTTTCACGTTTTACGTACACAATAGAGAAACAAAAATGAACACGACGTGCGTCGCGATTTATCAACATCTTTTTCGAGTTTTTTTCAATTTTAATGAAGTTTCGACGATTATTACATCTGAACTCGATTCAATTAATTCTCTTCAAGCATTTTTTTCTGAAAATCATCAGTGAAAAGTAATTTTAAAGAGGCAAGTTCATTTTGATGATATATATAGATGGTGAAAGGTCATGCGTTTGTCATTATGGGCGTATCGACAACCAATCCAATCGGCAATTTTGAACTGTACTTGTTTTTCCAGATGGATTTGTTCGTAATTCTATGAAATTCTATTTTCAATAGTGATTTGCAAACGGAAAATTACCTTCGAAAAGGCTCATTTTATAAGGTTGTCACATTTGTGATTGTGCGCGCGTGCATCATTGCTTTATGTAATTTTGAATTGTGTGATCAATTTTTCAGTTGTATTTACCATTTAATTCAACTAATAAGTTAACCAAACATTTATCGATTCTGAGGCGGTACGAAATTTGCCACCACTTCTTTTGTCTGATTACTCAGTATTTTGCTCTTCCCAATATTATTCATTTCGAATACGATTTACAAACAACCACTTCTCTACTCTGTTAATTTGCAACTATTTTGCAACTACTTATTTGCCACTACGCTACTGAATTTTGGTGTGCAATTATCATTCTGCCTATCGGCCGATTATCCCCGCCCTAAAGAGGCTAAGTTTGCTAGTGCGCATCCGATGATTTATGGCTTTTGAATCTCCTTAGCTGCCGGCCACTATACGTGCTTTTTCTCTATTGTGTTCAATACTATTGTATTTGTGTACATCACCAGCCTTATTATAATCAACGGTTTAGTATGATGTTAGTAGCCTACTAAGTAGCTGCTACTAATTGTAAATGTGTTGTATTAATAGACGACAGTGTAAATGCTACTAGCTAATAGAATGGTTTGCATCGAAACGATTTGACAACAGTGCGAAATTGTAGCAAAATGACTTCCTGAACGTGTAAACATCGGTATTTTTGACATTTAACCTTACTTTTAAGTGAAATTATTAACAATTATTATTATCAAATAATACAATGCAAGGAAGAGTTGTTGTTGTATGTTTTCTCTTTTACTTATTTTTGTTGTGGTGTAGCAGTTATTTACGTTCAACATTCCAATAACAATTAGCATCGAAACTATTAGTAATTTAAGAAGTTACAATATAAAAAAGACTCAGAATTGGCCATACTAATTTAACGCATGTACACCTAATGAGAAAGAACTATGTACCCCCACAATGTACAAAATGCAACACCAACTCCTTCCAAACAAACAAATATCATATATATACATATATATTATCAACTGAAATAAAACTGCAATGAAGTTCCTGAAAGAAATCAAATTCTAATATTAACCACCCTTAATTTATCCAGTCTATACATAGGGATTCATTATTCATTTTCCTCAGTAGGATGTACTTACTGGCAAATAAATAAATTAGTTAATATTTTCGGAACTTATGTACCCAGTCTAAATAAATAAATTCATTCATTTTTTATTTACGAATCATTATTACCATTATTTTAAAAATAAAATTTTACTTGTTCACACAATTAACTTTAAAATATACAAACAAGAAGTTAATTTAATACAATTTGTAATTATTTCAGAAAAGTAGCCAATATATTAATAAAAACAATTGTAATCATTTTTAAAGGATAACTTCCCATTGAAATAAATTAAAAGAACATATACTAGTTTGATTTTTAATTTTTTAATTCAATTTTGCAATTCCTTTCCATCCTATTCACGTGATATTGTTCTTAATTTTGTACCAATAACTCCCTTGTTAAAAGCCGTATATTAGTTTAAGATTTGCCACTCGAGGTTATGTTCATCATATTTCCTGCTTAAATACGGACTACCAGGCTACTAACAGACTACAGGAAAAAGCACATTTACATTGGTGCTGACGCACATGCGCTCTTGTTAGACGAATAGCGCGCAAACTGACATAGCCCGCGCGCGCTTTCAAAACTTTTACCTATGCTTCTAACTGTTTCTAGCCTCAAATTATATAGGATTCTGAGCGAGCGATTTATGAGATTTGTTTGGTGAAATGTATGTGCATTTGTGCAATATTCTAGGATAAATGGAAAAGCAAGAATACTTTCCTACTAAAAAACGTTCAAGAGTACATTTAATTTTTTGTTATTCAAAATAAAAGTAAAAGACAAAAAAAGTTCCAGACTCAGGATTTGTGAGGTTTATAATTTAATTATTGTTACAAGAAAAAAAAAATATCCATATAGGTAATGGTGAAGGTATATATATATATGTAGATAATGGTGATGGTGTAGGTATGTCTTTAAAATGTATATAATTTTAATTAAAAAAAAATAAAAAGTCCGTCTAAATAAAGGCTAAAAAAGTAATTATTTTTTAATGAAAACATAATTTCTAACAAAAACGTTTGTTTTTTTTTATTTGTAGAAAAAAAAACATTAGGTCTCGTCATCGGAAGCCTTTGTAGAAAAGAATAATTGTTACAAAAGTTATACCTAGTTTTATATTAATTATTAGTATAGCCTACACTTTGTCTTTAATTATTTGTTTTGCGTTAATGTTATATATTACAATAAAACTATAAAAACTGAGGGAAAAAAAACAAAAGTTTTGTTAGAAATTATGTTTTCATTAAAAAATAATTACTTTAGCTTCTACTTAGACGGACATTTTATTTTATTTTTAATTAAAATTATATACATTTTAAAGACACCTACACCATCACCATTACCTACATATGTAAGGAAGTGAATGATGATTGTCGCCAATCTTATCAAGACGCTAGCCAAAACAAAAGAACAAAGAATTCATTTTTGTTTTAACTCGATATTTCGCGAATGTATATTGACTGCCTTATATACTATATACATATTATTCTACATTATATATAGACATTAAGAGATTATGCTGTTATATGTTATATAAACTTAGTCAGAACCATAGACAAAATAGATCGGGAGCTTTAAATTTTGAACGATTGTGCTGCCCACTGTAGCAAATGTCAAAAAGGTCATACGGGACGCAGCTACTATGTGCTACTAAAATATAGGACATTGACCTTCTTTTGGTGCCATCTAACAATCAATAGAACATTAAAATATGGCGGAAAATTTGAAATTTGTAGCAACGCATGGGGTTTCCTTTTCCTTATTTTTTGTTAAAAAAAAAAAACAAAAGTAAAATGTGGTTTTTTTATTATAATTAAAATAGGAATACTTAAAATTATTACAATGTAAAACAAAGGACAAAGGAAAATACAAACAAAATTGAAAATTATTCAAACATAAAGATGAAAGAATAAACTAATGACCCTATACTAACTATAAAATACTAAAATATAAATAATACCTAATGAGGGTAAAAACCTGTTTTTTTTCCTTTATCAAGATATACTTCTTTGAGACATATGTATTACTTTTCATCACAGAGGTGAAAGTTGACTAGATAGGCCAGCTACTCTTGCTTGGTATAATCTAAAAATATATTAACAGTATTTCAACTGCCAGTATGTAATGCATATTATTATTTACAAAAAACGGGAACACACCACTTTTAGCTTTATCAACGAACCGACGAATGCACAATGTTCGTTTATTCTTCTTACAAAAGTTTTAACGTTCTTTTAAGTTTTTAGCACTTGCACATTAAATAGATCCAACGGAGAATTTATTACACATTTTACAAACTTTAAGTATGCTAATCATTTCTTAATTCACATTTTCACATTGTAAAATAAATATTTTCTTTGAGCGCCAAAAATTTATGGGGAATTACAATTAACCAAAACAATATGAACAAAGCGCTTCTTTTTTTTTAAATCAATTTTCGGAATTTATTGATTGCCTTTTCTAATCATATTATTCCCAACATTATATATGACATTTTTTGACATTTGCTGGGGGAGATGTTACATCCCTACAGGGCAGAACTGAATCTACCTTCGTAGCCAACACTTGCTTATTACAATTAAAATCTTTTCTCAAAAATAAATAGATAATTAATAAAACGAAAAACAGTATTATTATTTAAATACAAATTTCGCTTTATCTTGACTGGCGCAGTCGGTAGGATCTCTGGGGAGGAAATAAGATTTTCTTTTTCGATTTTGATCGATTCACCAGAAATAACAAATCACCATCGGTCACCTGTGTGGGAATCTGAAATACTATATTGGGACTAACAACAAGACAAGATGTATGGGCTTAGGCGGGAGATGCACGAATGATACGACCAAGTCGAGCGTATGCGAACCCGCGTTGAGCCTGCGTGCTAGGCTGGGGAACCCCTTTTGGGGTGTCGAAAACAGTAATTACTACACCGTGTCCCTTTTTTTTTTCAACACACTGTTTCAACACAATTTTAATATATAAAAGACAAAATAAAACTATTCACAAACGAATCGAGTTTTTTAAAAAATTTTTTCTGAAACCCGGCTAAATTTTATCCAAGCGACACGTTTCTGTGATACGATACCGGGGGATATTCGTTTTCTTTAAAAGGGTTGTTGAGGCTCAGGAATTCTTTTACTAAAATTTACAATTGTTTGAACTCCGAAAAATTTTTTTACAAACCCCCAAAAAGTAAACTTAAATTTGTGTTAAAAAAATTAAAAGTGTGAAACTTGTTAACTTGAAATAAAAAAATAAAGTATAAATACTAAGACGGATTATTTATTTACTTATACCTACATAAATAAAATATTGTTTTGCATTATTGTTTCTTGTCAGTTTCACATATCTATGGTTTCATCTTTTTAACCCACACTTTTATTATCTATGGGACTGGTTTAAAGTTGATTCGTTCGTAACTTGTAAGTAGGGAAATTCCCAAAAAAAATGAAAATAAATAAATAGTTATAATAATAAACAAATAATCAGTTCTTCGCTGGATATCAATTAAGGCAAATAAAAGCAGTAAAAAACCAAGACTCATGTACGTTTAGAATTAAAATTACACAAATTTGTTTTACATTTTTAATTATTAAAATTACATTTAAATATCAATACAAAAACGTTAACAATAAAACAAGGAATATAAAACAAAAAATAATAAAACATTGAATATAATACTAATCTATCTATACAACTACAACTAATAATAAATTAACTATACAACTACAATTAATAATAAAATTTAGATAGTGGTATAACTACTAAATATGGCACCAAAAAATGCATACACGCACAAAGTACATAATGGCTACAAATATTATTAAAGAGATGAGGGTAACAATAGAAACAATCATACTTACTATGTGGAAAATAAATAAACATCCCGAAACTGCGATGACAAAACCCATAATTTTTTTAATGAAAACAACAATAATAGGTATATTACGTTCTTCAACATACGCACGCTACAAATAAAAATAAGGATAAGGACCATATAACTATATAAGTATAAGGACAAAGTCAAAAGACAACGAATCGCAAAACTGCGCAAAACGCATACGCACATTTGGTTGGTACAAAACAACGCACAGCGCAAGCTTGCGACTGTCTGATACGAAACGACAAACCGCGAAAAACGACACCAACCGATACAACACGACACAATGATACACTCTATGGCATCTGAAACCGTCTAATGGTCTAATAACACTGACGACACGATGACACCCAACGATACCCACCAATACCCACTGATTCCCATACAAGCGAACCTCAGCTCGCTCGTGTGTCGCAACTGTGTTAAGTGTCATTCGGTGTCATTGGTTTCATATGAGCTGTTTCAACACACCTGACACACTGAAAAGTGTCAACACTTTTGTGTGATACGACACTGTGTTACCCATACCTACTGCGTGCTCATTGGCTGGTTCCCCTAGCGTGTCGCTCGACCCATCGACCGTCACATTCACTACATCTTTCCCCTTTTTATTTTAACATCATTTTAATGAATACATGTAAATATATAAAATTGTTTACAACATACTTAGCAACTATTTACAAACGAATTGAGAATCTTTTGCACAAACATTTTCTCTTAATCTATTTCCGGAACATAATCTTTCATCCAAGTCGGAGGACGCGTTTCTGACTGGACGATCACCGCGATATTCGTTTACATTTACAATCGGTTGTTGAGGCTCTGGAATCTCTATTCACTACAATTTCATTCTGACCAACCTCTCGCTCTTGTTCCACAGGCTCCGCAATAACATTTTCGTTTACCAATATCTCGTCGGCCGGCCAACAATTCGTACGCAACTTAAGATCTTCTTTTACAGATCTGTTCTCCTTTTTATATGGAGCTTCCATCAAATGCCATCTGTTTCTACGATATTTCGTTTCACCTCTCCTAATTATAAATGAATTTGGACTTTCGCTATGCCCAACTACTGTTCCATATTTCTTTTTATCTACAACCCACACCGCATCCCCTATTTTTAATTCTGACAAATTATTCGACCGATGTCTCTTATTATAATTTTCTTTCTGTTTCTGTTTTAGTTCTAATTCTTTCACTCGGATTTTCTCGTCGTGTAGGCAAGTTCCGAGCTCGGTCGGATGAACCGGAACTGTTGACTTTGTCTGTCTCGAGAGCATCATTTCAGCTGGACTAAATCCATTCTCTAAAGGCGTAGTTCTATAAGCTTACAAACCAAGATTAATGTCATCTGATTTTAACAAAATTTTCTTCGCAATCTTCACCGCATTTTCAGCTAGACCATTACTTTGCGAATAATACGGAGAACTAGTCACATGTTTGAAACCGTAATTTTTTGCAATTTTACCAAACTCTCCTCTAAATTGAGGACCATTATCACTCCGGGCCTCGTCGGGGATACCGTATCTCGCAAAAATTTCCTGGCATGCCACAACAACGTCTTTTTCTCCAAGTTTTTTCATCTCAACAATTTCAAAAAATCTTGAATAATAATCTGTAACTACTAAAAACCACTTGTCTAATTTAAACAAAACCAAAGCTACTTTTTGCCATGGCCGCGTTGGAAAATCTCGCATCACAAATTCTTCCTTATGATTAATTCTATTTTCTACACATTTGGGACAAAATTTAATAAATTTCGTTAGTTGCGCACTTAAACCTGGCCACCACACCGATTGCAAAGCTCTGGCTCTGCATTTATTAACGCCTAAATGTCCTTCATGAAGCCTTTTCAAAATTGTTTCTTGTAACGACGCCGGAATTATTAATCTTGAATTAAACATCAAAATTTCCTGTACTAATGATATGTCATTTCTAAAAGCATAATAAGGTTTTAAATTTTCTGACAGGTGTTTTACAGCAGGCCATTCGCCAACACAAAATTCTTTAATTTTAACACAAATTTGATCTTTTTCTTGTTCTGACTTAATCAAACTCACCATATCATCAGTCGCAGGAATGTTTTCAACGACAAATCTAACATATTTTGCATTTTCGAATTCTATTTCTGAATCTGTTCGTTTTCCAACTATAGGGTTTCTAGATAACGAGTCTGCTAAGACCAATTGTTTTCCCGGTACATATGTGACTACGTAATTATATCTCATCAAACGCATTCTGATTCTTTGCAGTCTCGGTGTTAAATCATCCAACGGTTTGCTCTGCAAAACTTGAAGTAGCGGCTTATGATCAGTTTCTAAAACAATGTTAATACCAGTTACAAAATCTTTAAATCTCTCTGTTGCATGTACTAAACTTAGAGCTTCCTTTTGGATTTGGCTATATCTTTTTTCTCCATCTGACAATTTGCGCGAAGTATAAGCCACTGCTTCCCTACCCCCAGAAAAATTTTCCTGAATAAGTACCCCTCCTATTCCATAGCTGGAAGCATCGGCCTGTACAATAATTTTCTTTTTATAATCAAAATGAGCCAACATCGGAGCCGTTTGTAACAATCTCTTTATTTCATCAAACGCTTTTTGCTGACTTTCGAACCAAACGAACTGCGCATCATCTTTAATTAACGCATTAAGTGGGTTTATAATTTCAGACTTATTAGGAACAAATTTCGCCGCGAAATTTACCATGCCTACAAACTGCAAAACATTTAACTTATTTTTTGGAACCGGAAAATTTACAATCGCTTTAACTCGATCTGGTAAAACACTTATACCATCTTTTGAAATTCTATGCCCTAAAAAATCTACCGTGTCAACTCCAAATACACATTTTTTTTGTTGATAGTCACTTGTGCCTCTTCTAGTCTTTTCAAAACTTGTGTTAATATGCGGTCGTGGTTTTCCATTGAATCCGCGAAAACTAAGACATCATCTGCATGGACCTCTACCCCTGGAATTCCTGCAAGTATTTCAGAAAATTTTTTTGAAAAATATTCGGGCGCACAATTTACCCCAAAGGGTAATCTATACATAAACCTTCCAAAAGGTGTAATAAATTTTGTCAACGGCTTACTTTTTTTTTCTAACTCGATTTGATGAAAACTCGCATTTGCATCAAGTTTGGAAAAGACTTTTGCATTTTTTAATTTTGCTAACGTGACATCTACTTTTGGTAACGGAAAAACGCTTCTTTTAACACACCGGTTTAATTCTGTAAAATCGCAACAAAGCCTAATACCTGATCCTTTGGGTACACAGACTATCGGACTGCACCAACTTGTCGGAAAATCTACCGGTGTAATCACTTTCAATTTTTGTAGCCGATCTAATTCAGCTTTAAGTTTGTCTAACAATGGTAACGGAACCACCCTAGGAACATTTTGACAGAATGGCTTTGCATTTTCTATAAGTTCAATTTGACATTTTTTTTTCCATTTTCCCTAGTCCATTGAACAACTTTGGAAAGGATTTAAACGGCTTTACATTTGACTTTGCCTCCGCTGTGCTAATTTGATAAATTCTTTTCAATAATTTTAACCTACTAATTTCAATTTTCCCGAGCAAAGTAATTTTCAGATTTTTTATAACGTACATTGGAATAGTAAAATCTTTGTTTTGAAACTTTACTTTAACATGAATTAATCCTACTACTGAAAACGGTTGTTCATTTGGACCGTAAATGCACAAATTTGTTTTACTAATTTCTCGTTGAAATTGTTTTGGAACATGACTGAACGGAATACAAGTTATATCCGCGCCTGTGTCTATTACAAAGTTTGTTTTGTTACCAAATGTCACATTTTCCAAACTAACCTCGAATTCTGATTCGCCCTCTTGCCTCGACTGGTAACTTATGAACCTGACGTTAGCGCCATCTATCTCTTCTTCGTTCAACTTCTTAACTGCATGCACCGATCTGCCACTGTTGTTCCCGCCAAAACTGCCGCTGTTGCCGCCATCACTGCCGCTGTTGCCGCAAAAACTGCCACCTCGGTTTCTTCCTCTGCACACTCTCTGCCAATGTCCTACCTTGCTGCAACCTCTGCAGGTAGAATTTTGTGCTGGACACGGTTTTCCCATTTGATGCCTGTTTAGTCCACACCTGCCACACTGTTTAGCGAACACTTTATTGACTGCTGCTTCCTCGGGTCCAACCGGCCGAATCAGCTCTGTTTGTTTAGCTATCGATTCCGCCTGCCTCGCCATTTGTATCGCCTTTTCCAACGTCAAATCACTGAACAACTGCATTTGTTCTGATGCTTTCGTATCACGAACCCCGATGACAATCCTGTCCCTGATGAGCTGATCCTTCAGGGCTGCGTATTCACACTTCTCGGCCAAAGTATGAAGTGAGGTTATGAACTCGTCCACGGGATCGCCCGCGGCTTGGACTCTGACGTTAAATTTAGCACGCTCAAATATAATGTTCTTCTTGGGTTCAAAGTAGTCATCAAATGCCTTACGCACCGCGTCAAAAGTTGCATCTTGTGGGTTGGAGATCACTTGCCGCAAAATCTCCTCTGCCTTGTCTCCCGCGCAGTAGCAAAACAGGTCAATCTTCTCATTGTCCGGTTTCCCATCCAGATTAGAGATAGATAAGTATCTCGCGAAGCGTTTAGCCCAGACCGGCCACTCCTCGGGTTGGTTAAAGTTGAACGGACCCGGAGGGTTCACCCGGATGGGTGCTGACACTGCGTTCGCTGCTGTGGCCGCCGCAGCTGCAGTGGTCGCCATTTTTTCTGGATTCACTTCTTTTATTTCTTTTTTATTTTTTTTTTCCTTGATCCCACTTCTGACACCATGTATTGGGACGAACAACAAGACAAGATGTATGGGCTTAGGCGGGAGATGCACGAATGATACGACCAAGTCGAGCGTATGCGAACCCGCGTTGAGCCTGCGTGCTCATTGGCTAGTTCCCCTAGCGTGTCGCTCGACCCATCGACAGTCACATTCACTACTACTTGTTTCGTGTAAAGCCACGCTACTTCGAGGATTTCACCATCGATTACCTGTGAAAATAAAAATCATCTATTTCGTGTAAAGCCACGTTACTTCGAGGATTTTACCATCGATTACCTGTGAAAATAAAAATCAGTTGTTTCGTGTAAAGCCACGTTACTTCGAGGACTTCCTCATCGATTACCGGTGAAAATTACAACCACCTGTTTCGTGTAATGCCACGTTACTTCGGCGGTTTCAGCATCTATTACTTGTGAAAATTAAGAGTACCTGTTTCGTGAAAGGCCACGGGATTTGGGAAAGAAATAATCTCAAGTTGCAAGAAAAACTTGGCTGAATCTGGTGTAATGCCGCTGGAATTCGGAAACGAGGGATAGACTGGTTCTCAATCATTGAAAAAAAAATCTCAGCAGAGGGGTGAGTCAAATTATATATCATTTCAAAATTCACTATATCACAATCATACTTTTTTCCTATATTATTGCATCAAAAGCAGCGTTATTTTTCAAAATTTAACACAATGGCACTCAATCAAACTACGAGTAATTCAAATGAAAATTATATAAATTACGACAAAGCATTAAAACTTATTAATAATTTCGACGGAACTCCTTCTCGCCTGCATAGTTTTATTGACGCCGTGGATTTTGTCTTTTCCAAATTTGATCCCAACGAAATTCCAATTTTTCAATTTGTCGTTAAAAGCCGATTGGACGGTAATGCTCTCGATTTTATAAGCTCAAAAGAACTTAATACTTGGAGTGAAATAAAGAAAGCGCTTTTGGAGCAGTTCGGGGAAAACTTAAATCTTCAATGTTTAAATTTTGAATTATGCCATTTTAAACAAAAATATGACGGGAAACCTATACAGTTTATTGATAGGGTTGAGAAACAATAATAATAATTCATAAAGTAATTTAATATGATCCGAATTTGGACCCAACAGAAAAGAAATGTTTAGGAAATTTTCATGAGAAAACAGCACTATTGACTGGTATTACTGGTTTAAAGGATCCATTATCTCAAATGTCACAATCCCTAAAACCCCTGACTCTTTCCGGCATTAAACAAATTATTATAGATTATCAAAATCAACAATTTTTCAAACAAACTAATTTGTCCTTTTCTAAATTATTTGTGAAAGAGGAAGGAGAATCAAACCCCAGACCTTTTAAATACCCTCCTCCAGATAACACACATCCAAAACCCCCATTAAAAATAACTATTCTAAAATGTCGAACTTGTAATAAATTTGGTCATAAATCGGAAACATGTTTCAAAAATCAAAACAGGGCATCAGTTAACACGTTATCTGAAGATGCATCTGAAACTGATGAAGAAACAGAAATAGAGATTGATGAACATTATTTATGCGAGAGTCTGCCCGGTATAGAAGGGAAAACTTTACATATTTCGTAACATATTTTGAAAACAGCCACTACTACAAAATGCTCAAATATCTGTATGCTCGTTCAAAATTTGTTAATTGTAGAAATATAGTTACCATCCCACCAAAAGAGGATAGAGAAAAAAATAATTTTTGATTACCACGATTCCTCAATTTATCACAAGGGAATTAAAGAAACCACTAACAAAATAAGGCAAATTTATAAGTGGAAAAATATGTATACAGAAATCGCGGAATTCATTACACTATGTCCTACGTGTCAATTGTCAAAATTCGATCGTCAAAACCGTGTTCAACCCTTAAATATCACACATTCACCCAAAAACCCTGTTTTCAGACACAGTTCTGATGCAATAAATTTTTGCCTTTATTTTGTAACGAATTTTCTAGTTAAACTATTTATTTAAACAATTATTTATTTAACACTATCTATAACACTTAAACACTAACTTAGAACTACCATTTATATCACACCAATTCACTTATTTATATAACAATTTATTTATATCACTTTGTCTATTATCGGTTTTAATTCGCGCACTGATGCTTTCTTCAACTAACTGTTTTTCGGTCCAAAGATGATCACTATATATACACCTTTCGAACTTTCTAGACAAGAACTCGAAGAAATCCTGAGTATTCCCGAATGATGAGTAATTATTAGAAAGTCCTCGATTATTCCAGAATTGAACTTGTAACTTGTCGCCGGAGAATGATTTACATCTTGTAAGTTGATAACACGAAAAGTACCGTGTGCGGTGTTTACGCCGTAAGCATGTTAGCGATATCAAGTACATGCCACAAATTGTTATCGCACACACGTACTGTGTCGCTGGTCGCTACACTACCCCCTCCTTAAGGGTGATTCGTCCCGGATCACATTCTGCCGTTCCCTCAGAGGATCATGCCGGTACTTGCAGGTGGATCCGCTTCGGCATCCGGTTGTCAGGTGGAAGTAGCAGTCAACTGTCTTCAGTGATGACGGTCCTCGTCGTGGGTTTCCGGCGCACACCAAGATTTCTATTCCCGTGTGTCGGAACAAGACCTCCAGCATGTTTCTGACCGCCCTCCAATCCAGCCCATCGAGCCCACATCCAATCCTTGGTATTGCCAGCTTCAGGATGTTAGCGTGCAGCAATTGCTCTCTTAGTTCTATCAGGGAGTCCCATAAGGAGTGGTAGGTAGGTTTCTCCGACGACTTGCTTTTGGTGACTAGATAGAAGATGGATTGGGTCCCATCGAGTAACTGCAATACTCTTCTTCCATCTTTAGCCTGGTCAAGTAACATCGGTAGTCGCCCGAACTTCTTCCGAAAGACCGTGGCAATCCCACGGCTCATGTCCAAATCCCTTGCCAAACAATGGGCCAGCGAGTATTCCTTCGGGACGGCGAATAAGTCCTGCTGAACCTCGGTGGTGACCCCAAATCGGGCTTTACGGTGTAAGCTCTGTTCAGCCATACATTCTTCGTACTGGGGCTCTGGCGATCGAGTCTGCACAACTCTAACTCGAGCTTCTTCGTGGTTGTCCCCAGCATATGAAGACAGTCGATTAAAGTGGACTACTCTAGGTTTCCCATTGGGAGTACGTCTAATTCGGTAGATTACGTCGTTGATTCGTTTGACCACTTTATACGGGCCTTCCCAGTCTTGCTGCAGCTTCGGCGAGAGACCCCTTTGACGCTTGGGATTATAAAGCCACACCAAATCTTCTTCATGGAATCCTCCCTCAGTGGCCTTAATGTCATATGCGTCCTTCATCCGGTAACTGGCTATCTGCAGATGGGAACGTATCTCGTCATGGATGTCGTCCAATCGTCTTCGAAGATCACTGACGTAATCTTCTCCCGCCATGTCTTCGCCAGGTTTGCACCCGAACTTTAAGTCGCATGGTAGTCGCAACTCTCGGCCAAACAGTACCCTTCCTGGTGTTTGTCCAGTGGTTTCATGTATGGAAGATCGGTATGCCAAAAGGAACAATGGCAGATAACGATCCCAGTCTCGCTGATGTTTGGAGACCATTTTAGACAGGTACTTGTTGATGGTCCTGTTCATTCGTTCTACCATGCCGTCTGATTGGGGGTGTAGGGCTGTAGTACGAGTTTTGTGAATGCCCAATATCTTACAGATGTCCTGAAATATGGCCGACTCGAAATTTCGTCCTTGGTCGGAATGCAGCTCCAGTGGTGCTCCGAATCGGCTGATTAACTCTTTCACGAGTGTTTCCGCCACTGTTGTTGCCGTCTGGTTTGGAAGGGCGTACGCTTCAACCCATTTCGTAAAGTAGTCCATTGCCACTACGATGTACTTATTTCCATCTTCAGATTCTGGGAATGGTCCGGCAACATCTATGGCAATTCTCTCGAATGGGCTGCCGACGTTATACTGTCGCATCGGAGCACGCTGTCGCTTCTGAGGTCCCTTACTGGCGGCGCACGTCGTGCACTTTCTGCACCAATCTTCCACGTCCTTCTTGCAGTTGACCCAGTAAAATCGTTCTCGTACTTTGCCAAGGGTCTTCTTTACACCAAAATGTCCTCCCGAAGGGTCGTCATGGAGGCACTGCAGGACTTCTTTTACCAAGCTTCTCGGTATTACCAACTGACGTCTGCTTTCTGTGCCATCTTGATTCTCAACGACGCGCTTCAGGAGACCATCTTCTTCATCAATGGGATCCCATTGGGCCCACAACGATTTCACTTCTGTTGACTTGGCAGCCACTTCCTGCCAGGTTGGTCTTCGGCCTTCTTTCTTCCAGTCCAGGAACATTTTTAGGAGCACATCGGAATGTTGTTCTGCCTTAATGTTGTCGGGCTGCCACTGCAGGATAGTTATCCTCCTGACCTCTTCGTGTTCCTCGACGCGTTGACAGTGTTTACAATTATCCGGGCAAGGTCTTCTGGATAAGGCGTCGGCGTTTTTATGGCTACTTCCCGCTCGGTGTTCTGTGTCTAAGTCGTACTCTTGCAGTTTCTCTATCCATCTGGCTACTTGGCCTTCGGGGTTCTTAAAATTTAGCAGCCATTTCAACGCGGCATGGTTGGTTCGTAGCAAAAACTTTCTTCCGTAGAGGTATTTGTAGAAATGCTCCACACTTTTTACTACGGCTAACAATTCGCGTCTGGTTACGCAGTAATTCCGTTCTGGTTTGGACAGAGTTCTGCTAAAGTAGCCGATCACTTTTTCTTCACCATTCTGTATTTGTGACAGGACCGCGCCAATTCCAATGTTGCTAGCGTCGGTGTCCAGGACAAACTTTCCAGTCGGTAGGGGATAGCTCAATACAGGTGTAGACGAGAGGGTTTTCTTTAGTTCTTCAAAGGCAGCTTGGCAGTCTTGCTCCCAACAAAATGAACTACCCTCTTCTGTGAGTCGAGTCAGAGGCTTAGCAATTTTAGCAAAACCAGGAACAAAACGTCTATAATAGGTGCAGAATCCAAGGAAACTTCTGACTTGATGGACGTCAGCAGGTACAGGCCACTCTTGAACGGCCTTGATTTTCTGTGGGTCGACTGAAACGCCGTCTCCGGATACTACATACCCCAGGTAGTTGACGGTCTCTTGGAATAGCTGACATTTCTTGGGGCTCAGTTTTAGGTGGACATCACGAAGTCTTCGGAAAACTTCCTCCAAATTTTTCAGATGGTCGTTGAAATCCTTCCCGACTATGATGATGTCGTCGAGGTATACTAGGCAAGTCTTTCCAATTAAGCCAACCAAGACTGTTTCCATCAGTCGCTCAAAGGTGGCTGGTGCGTTGCACAACCCGAACGGCATCACCTTGAACTACCACAGCCCCGTTCCAATGGAAAACGCTGTCTTCTCTTTGGCATCCCTGTCCAAAGCCACTTGCCAGTATCCGCTCTTGAGGCCTAAGGTGGAAAATATCGTCGACCCTGACAGTGTATCCAGGGTGTCATCTATTCGTGGTAAGGGGTAGCTGTCTTTTTTCGTAACATTGTTTAATTGGCGGTAGTCCACACAGAAGCGTGTCGAGCCATCCTTTTTCTTGACGAGGACCACCGGCGATGTCCAAGGGCTAGTAGAAGGTTCTATTACTCCATCCCTTCGCATTTCACTGATGATGTTCTCAGCCTCTTCTCGCTTGGCCAGTGGTAGTCTCCTGGGTCGCTGACGGATGGGTTGTGCCTCGCCAGTATTGATTTTGTGCAGGACGACGTTGGTTCGCCCCTTTTTGCCACCTTCTACTTCAAAGACGTCTTGATATTATTTTAGTAATCCTTTTATTTTATGTTGTTGGTTAGGATTACATTTTCCACCTGCTTCCTGGCACAATTTCGTCAAGGCTTCTGGTAGGCGTTGCGTGTCTTCCGTTCTTGCTTGTAGCTTTCTGGCTTGAGATGTTACAGTGTCCTGAGTAGTTAGCTTGAACTCTTCTCCGTTTAAGGTCACGACTTTTCTTTGGAAACTCAGACAAAAGTCGTATTTCCGAAGCACGTCCAAGCCTAGAATGGCGTTGTCTTCAATTTCGGCCACAAGCACGCAGTGTCGGAAGAAGGTCTTTCCTATGCGGATCTTAACGTGGCTTTCACCATGGACATTTACCATTTCCCCGGTGGCCGTACGTAGCTTCCATTGGGTCGGTTGAAGCTTACTTGTAGTCATCACGTTGGCTCGTATAATAGTCCTGCTTGCTCCGGTATCCAATAGGAACGAACACCGTTTTCCATTTATATGTCCCGTAAGAAAAAGGCTATCAGCTTTGTCTTTCATGGTTTTTATCAGTGCAACTAGACCGGGGGCTTCTTGCTCCGGGATCGACGTTTGCCCCGCCGCGCCGACCCTGACTAGTTTTCCTGTATGCGGGGCTTATCTTCTTGAGAAGCAGATCTCTCGCTCTTACAGCTGCTTCTCACGTGGCCTAACTTTCCACAGTTCCAGCACCTGACTTGTCCCTGCTTCCTTTCTATTTTAGTCGTTACTCGGCGGATCATCTCTTCCAGTCTATCCAGTCTATCGTCCCGATCGGCTGACTCTTCTTTTAATTCCCGCACTCGACATTGTCGTTGTGACGCCTGTTTGACGACGTCGTATTCCAGTGCACGGGACAATGTGTCTACCAACGTCCTCGGCCGGTCCAGTCGGAGTCGCTGTTGTATTTCGTCGTCCTTTAGTCCGTCAATAAACGCGTCGACGGCCAATCTTTCCAGAGTATCATCGGCCGTACCCGGATAGGCGAGCCGGACCAACCGTGCGATATCCGCCTCGTATTCCTGAAGACTTCTGTCGTCGGTTCTTTAGTTGCACATGGTACACAGCCGTCAGATGTGCTTGGCCGTATCGCATCTCTAATCTTTTTACTAGCCGATGGTAGTCTAGTAATTCTTCTGGTGGTAACGTATTCAAGATTTCGCCAGCACCATCACGCAGAGCAAGGGCGAGTGAGGAACCTTTTTCTTCTAACGTCCATTTGTAAGCTTTTGCAGCCACTTCGAATTGCGTCAAAAACGTGGTCCATGATGTTTTACCGTCAAAGGTAGGTAGCTTCATGTGCACTTTGGATGAGATGACTTCTTTCACGTCGGGGATTTCTTTGCCGTCAACCACGCTATGCCTCTTTTCCGTAGGTTGGTAACTGGTCTCTCGTCTTTCCGGATTCAGAACCATTTCTTCCAGTTGGGCCAATCTTTCTTTTATGTTTTCTTGTTCAACCTCGAATTTTCCCAGTTTTTCTTCCAAACATCCTTCGAATTTTTCTAGTTTTACTTCCAGGACTTTTGAATTTTCATTTAATTTATCTTCAAGATTCTTTAGTTTCTTTTCCAATTCGTCCTCAAATTCATATGTGCTGGGATCGAAACCTTCTTGTCGCAAAGCCTCCTCCAGCCGCTTCTGTAGGATGTTCTTGGTACCAGACGTATCTTCATCTCGCTCTTCCAGTTCGCTTTTCAATTCGGCGACTTTCAACTCGAACAAATTTTTAGGCATTTTTATTTATTTCGTATTTTTATTATACTAGAAAATTCTGTGAAGGTCGATTCGCAGACCCCACACCTGACACCAATTGTAACGAATTTTCTAGTTAAACTATTTATTTAAACAATTATTTATTTAACACTATTTATAACACTTAAACACTAACTTAGAACTACCATTTATATCACAACAATTCACTTATTTATATAACAATTTATTTATATCACTTTGTCTATTATCGGTTTTAATTCGCGCACTGATGCTTTCTTCAACTAACTGTTTTTCGGTCCAAAGATGATCACTATATATACACCTTTCGAACTTTCTAGACAAGAACTCGAAGAAATCCTGAGTATTCCCGAATGATGAGTAATTATTAGAAAGTCCTCGATTATTCCAGAATTGAACTTGTTACTTGTCGCCGGAGAATGATTTACATCTTGTAAGTTGATAACACGAAAAGTACCGTGTGCGGTGTTTACGCCGTAAGCATGTTAGCCATAACAAGTGCATGCCACAAATTGTTATCGCACACACGTACTGTGTCGCTGGTCGCTACAATTTTATCAATTAAATGTGAATACATGACAAATATATGATTTGATTTCACTCTAACATTTCAACGTCTATTCCTGTCCAACGTGCTTTTGAATCATTAAGACTTTCTTTCTTTCCGAGAAAAAACTGCCAAGGGGAAAAAAGAAAATAATACCAAGGAACCTCACCAGGCCTGTTCACCATCCTGGGTTCGGTCTTTTGGAAGGGGAGGTGTAAGGAAGTGAATGATGATTGTCGCCAATCTTATCAAGACGCTAGCCAAAACAAAAGAACAAAGAATTCATTTTTGTTTTAACTCGATATTTCGCGAATGTATATTGATTGCCTTATATACTAAATACATATTATTCTACATTATATATAGACATTAAGAGATTATGCTGTTATATGTTATATAAACTTAAGAGTCAGAACTGAATCTACCTTCGTAGCCAACACTTGCTTATTTCAATTAAAATCTTTTCTCAAAAATAAATAGATAATAAATAAAACGAAAAACAGTATAATTATTTAAATACAAATTTGGCTTTATCTTCTCTCATATACCTTCACCATTACCTACACCAATAAATTAATAGTAGATAAAATTTTAATTAAAAATTACAATGCCAACACCAATACCAATATGGATAAATTTTTATTCTTGTAACAAAAATTAAACTAAACCTCACAAATCCTGAGTCTGGAAACAAAATGAAGTTAGAAGGGACTTTTACTTTGAATAACAAAAATATAAATGTACTCTTGAAGGTTTTTTAGTAGGAAAATATTCTTGCTTTTCCATTTTTCCTGGAATATTGTACAAATGCACATACATTTCACTAAACAAATCTCATAAATCGCTCGCTCAAAATCCCATATAATATGAGGCTAGAAACAGTTAGAAGCATAGGTAGAAGTTTTGAAAGCGCGCGCGGGCTATATCAGTTTGCGCGCTATTCGTCTGTCAAGAGCGTCAGCACCAGTGTAACTGTGCTTTTTCCTGTAGTCTCGCTACTAACTTTATAGTTGGCTATTAAGCTTAGTAGCCTACTAACTGTGATTAATAATACGATTTTATTAATAGACTCTTAGTAGCTTGCTAGTAGACACTACTAACTGGGTGCGTTATTAAAGTAGTACGAATGCCATTTCTTCCAGTAGTACACAAATACTTACAGTACAAATATCAGGTTAGTCTTTAGCTATGGTACTATAGCAGAACACTGTCAGTTTATGTAAATTTATTAGTACTACGAGAACTGCACAGTACCCGGAACAGATGTAATACAAAAATGTTATATGGTAAATGAAAAAGCAGTACTTACTTGAACTTGTTGTACATGTTGCCAATGTCCGTTACTATTCGTGTTAGGACTGAAATTCCTTCTGTTGCTGCTATTGTAAGAATTATTGAGGTGTTCCGAAGGGGGTGTGCTTTCTTTTACACGTTTTTTGACGGGACTTAATTGAGTTTGTTCTTTCTTATCGTGGTGAGATCTTAATTAGAAAAAAAAAGTGTCTTATAATTATTTCACACACAGACAAGTAATTACTCACTTATGATGGGCTGGTACCATCAAATGATGATGACTGGTGTGATGAGAACTAGGCTGCATATGATGATTCTTGGTTCCTCTTTTACTGGAGCTCCAGTTAGCGCCGGTGTGCTCTACTAACGCTGGATTGTACACTTCAGCAGTTACATCAACAGGAAATACTTGTCTTTGTTCCTGCAGGATGGCCGTAGAATCTACTAAAAGTGGACGTCCCCATTCTGGCGCATCCGATAATAGGGGCTGTTGGATGGTTGCTGCATGTTGGGGAGGTATTTGTTGCCACGATGGTACTATCGCCATTTGACGGTTAGTCGGCCAAGAAGTTTGAACTGCATTCTGTAAAACGAAATAATTAAAGTTATAAATTTTGCAAGCAATTTTAAAATAACAGGTAGTTATAATTATATATATTATATATATATATATATATATATGTGCCCGATAATTGTTATGAAGCCCGGTACACACTAAGGGCAACCAGAAGCCCAGTCCTTCCCGTTGTAATATGTGTGTGTATCTTCGGCTACTAAATAATGAAGAGAAGATTATTACAAGTAGTGCGAGAGGGGTAAACATTTGTAACATATTTTATATACAGTTGGTTGGATAGTATGAAGTTTTTTTGAGTCCCAGTATTTGGTACGATTTTGAGAAGCCCAGTTGTATAATATGGGTAGATTAGATAGATTATGTGACGCCCCACATTGTTGCCACATCAACTTGAAATGGCAAACGAAAACGTTTACGTTATAATACTTATCGCTTTTTGTACTATAAATATTTATGCTGATTGCATTCCCAATATGATTTTTTTAACTCTCACGTTTGAAGAAATGTAACTTATTTTGCCGAGTTTTATTGTACTAAATAAAACATCTATTTTGTTTTTTGCGGAAAATAATAATCATTTTGCACAATTTACTTTCTCTCTTTCTTTTGAATAGTTCTGTGTCTATTGTTTAAGTACTTATTCCTTTTCTTGAAGTTTACTCTGAAAATCTAAACGAAGCTCTGCTTACACATTACTACGATAACGTCTATTGTAGACGAAAAAAAAAAATAAGCTAGTTTAACAGGTTTTTCACCTATTTTGATAATTCAACAAAAATTTTACCAGTGCAAACATGATAGAATTGAAAATATTTTAAAAGTTGATTTCTGTAATTAAATAATATAAAAGACCTAATGTAGCAATACGAACAATTAGGTAAAAAGAAGACAAGCTTTAGGTAGAATCTACATCGATTAAAATACTTTTAACAATCCAAGTAGTAATCCCGCACACTTCTCGTGTTATTGAAGTATTTGTGCCATTAAATTGTACAAGAATTTATATACCATCTTTAGTTATGTACTAATTCTTTTTTAATAATAGCAACCAAAAGCCACGTACTATGGTATGGATGCCTATAAAATACTATATTGGCATTTTTCATTTTTTAAGTTTTCAATAGACATAAAAAATCCAAATAGGTAATTGTTAAACTAAAAACCTAAATTTTTTTTCACTTCTTGGAGCTATTGTTGAAAAGGTTTAGAAAAAATCCCCGTTAGAAAAA
Source organism: Agrilus mali (assembly GCA_029378335.1). Taxonomy (NCBI): domain Eukaryota; kingdom Metazoa; phylum Arthropoda; class Insecta; order Coleoptera; family Buprestidae; genus Agrilus; species Agrilus mali. The sequence goes on along the minus strand of CM055657.1, from coordinate 14,342,112 downwards.
TTAAAAAAAATTGATTTTCCACTTTGTTATTAACAATCGAAGAGATTAAAAAATGAAAAATGCCAATTTGTTTACTCATAATTTCTATTGTTGTTTCACCCTCTGAAAAAAAATTATTTATATTTAATTTATTTATTAGATAAACAATTTGTTAAAAACAAAAGAACTTTTGCGTTACAATTTTTTTACTACTAAAAAAAAGTAAAATAAAAACAACCGTGTGTCGTTTGTTTTATAAAAAGAATTCTTCTGTTTTTTAAATCAATTTTAATATCTTTCGGTTTGTAATTTTTTTTTTAAAAACAACGTCTCAAAGATAATTTTGTACCGTCAATAATGACGCACTTACTTTAATCAAATTTTTATTGTGAGTCAACTTTTTAATTTTCATTAGCTTCATATATTTTTTTCTAAATTTATACACGGTGTTCAAAAAAATAATATAAATATGTATTGAAAACTTCAAACCAAAACTTTATTACTTTAAATGGAACACCCAATTATATTTTCGCATTTCTAATGTGAATTTTTATTCTGAATCGTCTAATATGTAGGTACTCTATACTTTTATTTACCCCTGATAGCCGACCGTTGCACCGCGCCAGCTTGTAGTCCGACCGTTCCACCGCGGCAGCTAGTATTTATTATACTACTTTTATTTACCCCTAAGAAAATATTACTGATTTTTGTAATCATGTTCAATTTTAATGAATGTTTTCTATTACAAAGGGCAAAAGATTAAAGTACGAGATGAAAAATGAGGGTGTTATAGGTATTTTTTAAAAAAATTTTTTTGAATGTAAACACTATACCTATACCAGTTAGCCGTATCATTTTTCTGATGTTTGGACTGGAGCTATCGACTTGTATCGTTTGGCCTTGGGCCCATGCATTAGTACCATTATAAAATATCAAGTTTTCAAGAGAATTTAAAGCTGTTAACGATAATGGAAGAAGTTTCCATGGACCACGGCAAAACAGCCCGGAAGAAACCACTGATTCAAATGACGCCAGCCGTGAAAGCCTGAAAACTGCTGTTAACGATAATATTATTTTCAATCATTTTATCAATAAAGTTTTTAATTGTTTGATATCCTTGGTAGACCCTGTATAGTAATAAAAAACTGACTAACTCTAGCATCTAATTTGATCTTTATAGAAATATAAAATGCACATTCGACTTCAGACAAAAATCGTTATTTTAATTAGTGTGGCATTTTATTAATACGAATATTTATAGGTATAAAGCTATCCCGTATCCCGGAGATAAAATATTTTTATGCTAATCATAAATTAGTAAATAAATTGTTTCTTAGAACTGAGTCACAGCTGAACAAATTCGATATACCGGATATGAACAATTAAGCAGTTATTTCTGGTTCGGTACGTGTATATAGTGGATGTGTCTAATAGTGCCACCGAAACATTAATTTTAAAAATGAGTCGTGAGGAGCTAACGGTCGATTTAGAAAAAAAGCGCGAAATTGGTAAGTACCTGCAAATATTCCCTACATCAATAATGTATAATTTTAATAGTTTTTCTTTTAACATTCTTTCATTCACTGTTGGTGTAGGAAGCAATCACTACTTGCAATGCGTTTAAATTGACGAAGCGGTAGGGGTTGTACGAAACTTTATTGAATAATAAAAACATGAAACTCTTAAAGTTTCTTTTAAAGGTTTCAAAAAATTTATTAGAACTCTACATATGTTTGGACATATTACGTCTGTCTCAACAATACTACAAGGTACACCATATGTACCTAGAGTTCTAGTAAAACTTTTGAAACATTTAAAAGCAAATTTAAGAGTTTAATTTTTTTATTATTTAAATTAATTGTGAAAGTAACAGTTCCTCTTTATATTGTTATTAAATGACAACCACCCCATTCATTTAGGACCGAATGAGGTTCCGTTTATGTAAAAAAAAATTAAAAAAAGAAATTTACATCGACACAAAAAGTTATAAAAAAATAATTTTCTATAATCCACCAACAGAAAAATTACAGTCCAGAATTAGTAGTAAATTTCCTCCTCCTAAAAGAAAACTACTGTTGAAGATGAAATGAATTAAAACAAAAATTGCTTAATCTGGAAAAGGTTTGCTTAACTAATGTACCTATTCGTTAGTAGAAAATTACATCAAATTTTACGGTTATTTTAAGACTAGGTTCCGATGACTTCCGACGTACCACATTTTTATCAAGTAAATAGTATGAATTTCTTAAATTATTGTTTTTCTCTACAATTCGTTTCGTTGTCAGTTTTATTTTTAATCCAAGGTAGTTATGAGGAAATTTACCCTAGGTTCTGGATTTTTTCATGGATAGATTACACAGACTTCAATTTTTTTAGTTTGTAGTAGGTATAACTTTTTAAATCAATTTAAACATTTTTCTAGAAATAATTAACATCCATAAATGTCCCTGTCCAAATGTTAAGATCCTGATTCACATAAAATATTTCATTTAATTATGTTTATAGAAAACGTATTCCATTTCAAATAATTAGTTGGTGTTATTTGTTTTTGGTATATCCGATAAAACAATCCTATTTTTAAATCAATAAAAGGTATTGACGCTTTCCGTTATAAATTAACTTAGATTTTTTGAAAATAAAATCGGTTTGGTTTTGTTGGTCTTTGCGTAATGGAACATTTCCTTATTAACCAGCACTAATACAATAAAGGCTCACAATATTGTTTCAAAGAGAAAACTAAAACAGATTTATTCCAGAAGACGACAAAAGCGACCTTCAGGATAATTCTATGGTTTCACTGTTAGATGATATTCAATATACCAAAACCATTGATAAATCAGGGGTAAGTTAATTAATCATGAACTGAATGAAAGAAAAATTGACGAGTACCTTTCCTTGAAATACAAAAAATTATTACTTTTTTTAATTTTGTCTCATAAAAATGTTGAAAACCTTCTCAAATAATATGCTCTCAATAAAGGATAAATAATAGTGTTGTCTAAATTTTACTTCCAAAATTGTTATTATTAATTTCAGGACGAAATGTCTGATGAATTGCAAACTTCAGGTTCTGAGTACATTCCTTCCGAATCAAGTACTACATTGGGATCTTTATCTCCGTCTGATTCCGAAGAGGTGTGTATTCAAATATCGCTTGCTTATGTTTATATTGCTTTTGAAATTGATTACATGTTTTTAAAATAAACGCGTTCGTACGTTGCACCACAGAAAAATGAAGATAAGATATGCTTCTAATACTTTACGTATACAAAAATTACAAAATGATTGATTTAAAAGAGAAAACGTAGAAATTCAATTTTTAAATTTTTTTGATATTTGCTGCATATGTTGCTGAATTTAAAAATTGAAAAACTGCTGAAACAAATAGCTTTTTTTTTCAATCAACTGACACCAAATAAAATTTATTCTTCTCTTTATAATGTACAGCCTAGGGATAAAAAATGCAATTTGAACAAGAAAGAAAATATAAATTTAAAAAGAAAGCAACAACATTGTATTCGTTTAAAAAGGGTTATAAGAAACTATTACAAATTAAAATAATGAAGTTGATTGTGTCTATGTTTGTCTGTTCGTTGTGAAATATTTCACAATTGCATTTGATTGAGTAAACTTTTATTTGTAATTAGTTATTCAATAAACCTTATCGAAATTAATTTTAGGTAAATAATAGTGCTATTGAGGAAGTTTTTACTTCCTCAAATGTTTCACATGAGATTAACAAATTTAGTACATTAATGGTACCTAGTTTACAAGATCTTTAGAAACCTGGAACATCTGGAATACAAAATAAAGCAACGGAGCGCTTTCCAGTTACCTTGTCCGTAAGTACAAATTTTATAAGTAAAAGGGCAAATAAATAATAGGATAAAATCTTCAAAACTAGAATATTGTAAATTTTCCATTTTTTATCCCAAAAATAATCAGTAATAAAAATTATCAGAAATAACTTTTATTTCCATTTTGTAACTTTTCAAGGTCAACAATTGTAAACATTACAAAAACAAATATTCATTTCTTAATAATTTTTAACAGCAATACAATAAATCAGTACATGCAAGGGAAAGACCAACTATATGTCCTATATGTTTTAACGATGTTATAACCCATTTTACAAGACACCTTCTTCGACATCATAAATCTAACAAAGAAGTACAATTAATTGCATCTCTGAAACCGAACAATAAAGAACGCAAGGCAATAATAGCGTCCCTAAGAAAGCAAGGGTATTTTCACTTAAAAAATGAAAAAAACGTTATGCATCCTGTAAAAACGGCGCGTAGAAGAGACGCCGAATATTTTCTCTGTACTTACTGTCTTGGGTATTATACAAAAGCTTTATTACATAAACATGTAAAAATATGCAAAAATAAACCTAAAGAAGAATTACGACCAGGAAAAAATTGTTTGTCCAAATCGCAAACGTTTATGGCACTTGTAAATACAAAAAATCATGAATTTTTAAAATCTTCACGACTAAGAAAAGAAGTTTTTGATACCATGCGACCTGATGAAATAAGCGCTGCTGCAAAAAATGACCCTTTAATTTGTTTGTACGGAGAAACCTTATTAAGTAAACATAAGAGACAGCAGATTACAACTGCAATTTCTAATAAAATGAGAGAAATGGGGAGGCTATTATTAACACTGAAGATGACAGATGGGGATATAAAGGGCTTATTCGACGTTTTAAAACCGGAGGCGTTTCAACTACTTTTATCAGCCACAAAAAGTATAAGTGGTTACAATGAATGTGACAAGAGTTTCAGCTCTCCTTCATTGGCGCTACATATGGGCACTAATTTGAAAATAATTTGTGACGTGGCTTTTAAATTGGTTTTAGAGAAGAGAAATATTCCTAATATTAAATGGAATGATCGATCGGAAAAAAAAAGTGAAATCAAAGACTTAAGAAGGCTAGTTGATGCTCATTGGTGCAACGAATTGTCTAGTTTGGCTCTGAAAAATTTAAAAGAAAGACATTGGGATAAACCCACAACGTTACCTTTAACAAGCGATATTGAACAGTTTAACCGTTTTTTAAGTAATTTAGCTAACGTTACCTTTGACAAGTTGAGTTTAAACTTAGACATTAAAAAAAACTACAAAACATTGACAGAAGTTGTCCTCACGCAAACATTAATGTTCAACCGCAAACGTGTTGGTGAGGTTCAGTACCTAAAAATTGAAACTTACATGAAAGACTATGGTGATATGAATCACGAACAGTTCGTGGAAACTCTTAGTGAAGTTGAAAAAGTTCTGTGTAGAAATTTTAAAAGGGTTGTTACGGGAGGCAAAGGTTCGAAACCAGTTCCCATTCTTTTTTCAAAACAAATTCAAAAACATATAAATCTCATATTAAAAGTAAGAAGAGAAAATGACATAGTACCAGAAACTAATCCGTATTTATTTGCCAATCCTGGTTCTGAAAACCGTTGGATGGCGGGTGCAAATGTTGTACGAAAATTAGCTCTAAGATCTAATGTTAAACATCCTGAGCTTTTAACATCTACAAGGTTTAGAAAACACATTGCAACAACGCTCCAATTAATGTCCATGGATGAAACCGAAATTGAACAAATAGCCACTTTTATGGGCCACACCAAAAAAACGCATGCAGAATTTTATAGGTACCTTACTTTATGCATCTCTTGCTTATTAAAATTAGTGATGAGCAAAATTGGTCTTGGTCTTACAGGCTTTCTCGCAAGACCAAGACCAAGACTGAGTAAACAAGACCGAGACCAAGCCCAAGACTATCCGAGTCTTGGTCTTGGTCTTGCTTTGCTCATCACTCATTAAAAAATATTAACTCGTTACATTTTCATTAGGGAACCAGAATTTATCTTTTTTTTTTAAAACAAATCTTATGAATCTAAAAGGTAGGTAAACAACTTAATTCAAATGAATAAAAAAATCTGATTTCTGGTAGTCCTAACGATAATATTTTCAATTTTCTAACTCAAGGTTAAGTGAGATATGACAAATAATGCAATAAATAAAATTTATTTTTGCCAATAATCGATAATAAAAAATCGCTATTTTTATCATAAAATGGTTTTTTTTGTTGGCTATTGAGATCAATATCGACAAAGTTAAATTTTTGTCATTAAAAATAATTCAGAATATTTACTACACTTAGTTTTATACTAACTGCACGATACGGAACTGTATTATCAATGTTGAATGGAATAACTTATTTTTCGTTATAGATTACCACAAGATATTTATCAAACTGCCAAAGTGGCTAAAGTTTTGATGCTTCTAGAAAAAGGAAAGGCAAACGAATTTAAAGGAAAAAGTTTGGCAGAAATTAATTTAAATAATGACGTCTACTACAGTTCTGAATCAGATGAATATGACTTAGAAGAATCTGTACCACAAAGAGCATTAAACAGGATTTCGAGACAAGGAACTAATAATACCGTGAGTACTCATAATGAAGAAAGCACACTCGTTAATCAGGAAAGGCAGAATGAAAAACCCAAAGGTAACAGTGAGTTTAATGTAGTTATTTGTCTTAAAGGAAATATGAATTTTAGGGCCAACAAAGCAACAAGGGAGGGTAAAGTGGTGTGAGAAAGAAAAGAAAATTGTCCTTAAATACTTCTCTGAACATATTAAGAAAAAAGTCCCACCGAAAAAACAAGAATGCGAAGAATTTTTCAAACATTACAATACCGATTTTTAAAATAAAGACTGGGTGAAGATTAAGACTTATGTATACAATGTATACAGAAAAGAAATATAATTTTCTTATTAAGTGGGTCTTCTATACCCATAATATACAATAATGTTCTCTTCAGTTAAGTTTTAAAAATGTACCAATAAGCTTTTAATACCTTATAATAAATAAATTAAAATCGTTATAAAATGTTTTACGACCTACAATCATTAACGCTTCTCTAGTCTACAGAAAAGATTACTTACTACAAAATTAATAGATTACATCGTACTAAAGTGGTAAAGAAACAAAAAAATATTTCTGAATAATAGTATTTGTGATATTGTAGTTCGATAAATGGAGGCATTTAAATGGTAACACTTCGATAAAAAAGCTATTATGTCAAATTTGTACTTATCTAAAAAGAATATAAAATTTTGTATAAAAGTCTTCCAAAATACACTATTTGTTTACAGAAAATGAAATACGAAAGCATTGAAACCAACGACTTCGCATTCATAAAAGTTATCCAAAAAACCGATTAAAATGATTTTGTCTATAAAATCGTGAGAGTAATTTAATTTTTTTAATTAATAATGAGAAGCACTTCATAAGATTTTAGTAATTTTTATCTAATTCCCACATTAATTCTTAACATAGAAGGTACATTTGATGTGAATGAATAATAAAATGATAATTATTATTTAAGTTTAACTGAAACGAAATATAGGTAGGTAATTTTCCGTTTGTTTTCATGTGTAGCTTGTGATAAAAACCTTTATTTCCTGGAACTCAATATAACAACTAACGATGCAGTATTGCCAAATTTTCTCGAGATTGTTAGGACTCGGATAACCGATAGAAACAGAAGGGCCCAGTAAAATCGCTTAAATATGGACATATATATTGTCATATATACAAGTGACGACAGCGCTACCCTATCTACAAAACGCTGAACTACATGGCGTATGTTTTGAGATAATAAGGTGCAATATGAAGCCCGACGAAATTTGCTCTATCTGACGCCACAAGTATCAACTAAGAAAGCCACGACGATATACACGCAAATCTTTAGGAAGCCCGCAAGCGGGCTTCGTAAACGTGCTTTGGGCTTCACTTAAACTGGAAAGTGTATATTTCGGGCTTCTTATTAACGTTTAACACATATATATATATATATATATATATATATATATATATAGTTGCGGTAGAAAGTGGCATCCACACGTGTTAAAACTGCGGTTGAAATGACGTCCGGGGTAAAGTGGCATCCGATATACGGACGTCACTTTGAACATGTTGTCCAAAAGCCTTCGTGTATTACACAGATGTCGCCCTGTGGTACTAAATGAAATCCGAGCGGATGCCGGACTGGGCCATATCCGTATATTTCTAAACACTACAGTGCCGTGTATATATGCTAGATGGCGCATAGGTAATATATGCGTATACCTATGTCGTATCCGAATTAAGGCTAAACGTGCGTCCCCAAGAAACGGTACAGACCACGCACCTTGTTGCATCCGATAGCGACTGTTTATTTGTTTCTTATCTATTACATGTTTCTATTTAGTGTTTTCTAAACAATGCTTCAAAATCAGTATTTCAAACCAGAGGCCTTTAAATTGTAATTGACTTAACTGTTCTTTCTTTAAAGTAAAAAGAGTTAAATTATCGAACGTTTAAAGATAAAAAGTACATCTCCTATTAGAGTGGAATTTAAAAAAAAATTACCTATTCTATGAAATGTAGGTATTAATGAGACATTTGCAATGAATTGAAATATTGCCATTAATCATTGCATAATTTACGCCGAAAAAATGTAATTGATTATGTAACAGTAACTTCCTTAATTCTTAAGCTACCTTATCTTTTCAAAACCCGTTTTATATTAACCATTCTTCCCCAAAAACAATGTACAGGTAACAATTAAAGCACAATGGGGCTAAAAATATTTTTTATTTTAAAATCTACAGCCGACGTTTCGCCCCCAGTGTAGAACTTTTTCAAGGCGTAAATAAGATAAAGTGAGTTGTAGTAAGTTATTAAAAATTGAATATTTTAAAACTTACTAGTTTTTACAGTTGAATTAGTATATCGCAGATGAAAAGTACATGTCAGACGAATTAGCAAAAAACATTCCAAAAACTCACAATACGAAGACAACAATTTTTTTTTAAATACAATAAAAGACGGCAAGTTGTATAGATAAAATAATAAATAAACAAATAATTAATTAAATATTAATTGTAAATGTGATGTCCACGTGGTGTTTTATTTATTTATTTAATTATTTATTTATTATTTTATCTATACAACGTGCCGTCTTTTATTGTACCTATTTAAAAAAAAATTGTCTTCGTATTATGAGTTTTTTGAATGTTTTTTGCTAATTCGTCTACATGTACTTTTCCATCTGCGACTTGACTAACTAGTAAGTTTTCAAATATTCATTTTTTAATAACTTATTACAACTCACTTTATTTTATTTAGGCCTTGAAAGAGGCCTACACTGGGGGCGAAACGCCGGCTGTAGTTTTTAAAATAAAAAATATCTTGCGCCCCATTGTGCTTTGGTTGTTACCTGTACAAAAATCGTTTTGTACAAAAATTTCATTGTAGGTAAAAAGATTTACCAAATTCATCTTCCTTCACCGGTTAATTTCTGAAATTTTTTATTTCAGATAACACACACAAAACACTGAAAAGGAAATATAACGATCACATACTAATTAATTTTAATCTTAGAGAAATTAAGATATAAAGTAGTCTATAATACGCAATTTTCTATATTTCATGTTAAGTTTCAAATTTAAATGAAACTTTACAAATCTCGTACTTGAAATAGTAGAAAAATATCTATAAAATATATTGTTAGGGCTAAAAAAATAATTAATGGATGGAAGACGTTCCATTTCAGCAATAGACGTGATGCTACGTATTAATGTTTGTTTTTACGAAAACGTGAGACAATCATTTTATTTGCATTATAACTCCGTTAGTTTTTATGCTATCAATTTTATCAAAACAAATTTAAAATATCTCTCGAAATCCATGTACCTCATTCTTATATGCAAAAACTATTATTTTTGCACTAGAGGAGGATGATTTAACAAATCGCTATTAGGGAAAGGTAAATTTCTCTATTGTTTTAGTACGTTGGTTAGCCTGTAAATACGGCAAAGACTAAAGTGATGGTATTTAGGAACGGGGGGAAAAAAAAAAAAAAAACGAAGGTTAGACATTTAAGGGCGAAAAAATTGAAATTGTGAATGAGTTTAAGTATCTGGGGTATTGATTCTCGACAAGAAATAGTACAGAAGGACATATAAAAAAACTTGTAGGGAAGGCGCAAAAGGCAGCAAATGCAACATGGGGTGTTTTTAAGAGAACCGGTAGAGACACAAGAAATGATCGTGTGTATTTGATGAATACTTTGGTTAGAGCAGTGGCGTTATACGGAGTAGAAATCTGGGGTTGGGGTAAAATAAAGGATCTGAGTAGGGTACAAGGAAGGTACTGTAAGATGGCCTTAGGGGTTGCTAAAAATACTCCAAAATATATTTGGAGGAATGAACTAGGAGTGCAGGATATCGAATACACAGTTAGAGAACGGGCTTGTAGATATATAAAAGACGTAATGGGGATGGGCAACGAGAGATGGCCAAAAATCTGCTTAGTGGAAGAGATGTGAGGCATTTTAAATAAAAGGCCTTCGAAATGGGGTAAAAATGTAGGGGAAATGCTAAATGAGCTAGAAGTAACAGATGTGAGTAGAATGATTTGGGAGAGAAGAAGTGGAGAGGAAATATACAATAGATTAAAAGAGGGAATGAGTATGTGGTGGAATAAAAACTAAAAGAAGGACAATAAACAAAAAGAAAGAGAACAAGGAAATGTGGGCAAGAATCAGATGCGGGAACATAGGGAGAGGAATTAAGAAAGGGTATAGGGATTGGGTTTGTAGACTATGTGGAGGAAGTGAGGAAACGCTAGAGCATTTGTTTTGTTGTGGAAATGCAATGCAAATCCAAAGAGAGGAAATAAAAGATTTTATGAAGAGATGGAAAGGTGAGAGATTAGAGAACAACATAAGGGGGTTGATAGTAGAGACGCTAAAAGGAGAAGTGTGTGAGGAAATATGCGAATACATGAGAATAACGGAAGCAAAGATTAGAGAAAATGAAAGGTTACTTTTAATAGATTAGGTGATACCATAAGTTAAAAGTTATAAGTTCGACAAAATAGGATGTAAGGAAAATAAATGTAAATTCTCTAAAATAGAGAATACATGTGTATAATAATAAATAATAAATAGTACGTTGGTTAGCAAAAATCTGCAAAATTATTATTCAAAAACATAGATATAATACTTTTCTCACATCTGAGAAGCTTAAATGTGAAGAGAATTTGTTTAATCGTAAGATAAGGTGCTAAAACAATAACTATACCCAATCAATTTTATCAGTATCGCTCTCACTATTAGTTTACCATATACTGGGAAATTTGAACGAACACTACAACAAAAACAGATAAAAGTCATTTTGAGGTAAATATGAAACAGATTAACCCATGGATTATAAAAAATTATAAATTTATAAAATGTTTTTAAAATACTATTGTCTGTCTCTAAATTATATATTTTTTTCAAATTTATCACATTTAAATCTCTTTTTAAATAAATAAAAAACGCATTGGTTTAGATATATTTTAAATTTAATTCGGTCAAAATATCATTGACTGATTCCAGAGCAATTTAATGTTTTTATTTCCTGCGCTTATCGGCAGTTACTGTAAATATTTTCATTGTAGAGATATAGGATGCAGATTTGATCGCATAAACGCCGGAGTTTAGGTACACCTTAAAATGAAAACAGTATTCAGTCCGTGAATATAAGGCGGATGCCAGTTTACTGGAGTTCTTTTCGGATGCCAGACTGACCGATAGCTATATATATATATATATATATATATATATATATATATATATATATATGTGTGTGTGTGTTATGTCTATTATTATTATCTGTAATTGAACGCATCTTATCTCACATTTCCCATGGTAACTTTGCAATTAGACGCCTCTTTATAATGCTTGCAAATTCTTTCATGTTTTCTCATGCTTAATGTGCTTACTGGACAATAATATCATACCAACTGTATTTTTATTAATCGATGATTATCTATTCTAGCTTCAGACTAGGCCTGGTTAACTATTTTAACCTTGTATATTATTTTAATAAAGTGTGTTTTTTTTTAAAAACCTTTTTATTTAAAAAGGAATATGACAAATTGGCGCAGTCAGTAGGATTGTCTCGCAGTCGTTTAAGAAGGCAATCCGAATATAAATTTCCGAAATAACGGGAAGTGAAAAAAATAATAATAAACAAATAAACTTTTCGTAACTAAAAAGTCTTGTGAAGTGGCAGAGTATTGTACGGTCTGTTCATAACAAACTTTTTGGACAATCCAGTTTTGTTTCGCCTTCAAGACGTGACGAAATCGACGAAGGGAGTAGCCGAAAATTGGTATTCCAATTCCAATTTACAATTAAATCATTATGAGTCAAGAGGGAGAAAGTCATTCTAACACTTTCTCACGACGAGAACTGACTGATTTAATACCAACTTTTGATGGAGATAATATTCCTCTCCATCAATTCACAGAAAATGTTGATTTTATTTTTAGTAATTGCGAACCGTTAGATACTCCTTATTTTGTAAGGCTCGTCCTAACAAAACTTACGGGTAGAGCTGGTAAAATAGTTCTTTCTAAACGTGTTTACGATTGGACTGATACCAAAAGACATCTTGAAAATAATTTTGGTCTTGAAAAATCAACGGAAGGTTTAATTGGCGATTTATTTCGTTATCGTCCTAAAAGCAATTCCAATGTAAAAGATATTTATAATAAAATATCTCTAATACGAGATAATTTGGTTGTTTCCGCGACTAACGAGTTAGAAATAGATGTCGAAGCCGACGCTGTTGCTAATTTCATTAATAAACTTGCAAAAACAGTGTTTTTAAATAATATAAATAGTGATTTGGAAATAGCCGTTTTGCCCTCCAAGCCTACAACTTTGGAAAAAGCTTTCGTTTTGGCTAACGAATTAGGCAAACAATTAACAGAAAGGCAAGAACGACAAAAATTTAACGAATTTAAAACCAAAACCAAACTTGAAAAAAGTCAGTTTAAACCAAATCAGAATAAATTTAAAAGTAGTTTTCATCAATCGCCTGAAAATGCACCAAAACCCGGTACATCTTTTGAAAGAAAAAGTAACGACTTTAACAAAAATAGACAAAGGTTCACCATTTAGAGGGTTTCCGAAACCACAAATTAAGTCAGTGGAATCTGAACCTATTATTAATAACGATTCAGACTCCGAAAGTGAAACCGAAAATGTTAAACAAAACCCTTTAAACTCCTCTGCGAACGAACAAGACGGGGATTGTTTGTTCAATTAATCGAAACTAACCCCGATAATTGTAACTCTTTTCAAGATAATATTAGTTTTTCTACTAATAAAGTCAAAACGCTTGTTGAAACACTACCATATATAACAACTAAAGTTATAAATATCCCTACTAATCTGCTTATAGACACAGGAGCTGCAGTTAATTTACTTAAACCATGTAAACAATTTTTAGACAAAATCAACACCAATGACAAAATTTAAATTTCTGGTATCAATTCAAAATATTTTGAAACGTTAGGGTCTTTAAAAACAGAGTTCCGAGGGAAAACAGTAAAATTTCACGTTGCTGACATCGACATAAATTTTGATGGAATATTGGGTATCAATTTTCTACAAGAACTTCAAAGTACTGTCGATCTCTCAACTAACGAAATTAAATTTCCCGATAACAAACCAATTCCAATTCATATAAAAAAAGAAGTTAAAATTATTAATACATTTAAAATCCCACCGCGATGTGAACAATTTGAAGAAATTAAAACTAACTATAAAGTAGGCATAGAAGGTATGCTTCCTAAACAAAATGTTAATGACAAATTATTAATTCCTCAATGTCTCGTCAAAGTAGACAGTAATTCAAAAATCCGAACTAGTTTAATTAATATTTCTGATAAAGAACAAACTGTACAAATTAGTAACGTAAAAATGTATAAAATTCCCAAAAAATTATGTAAAATAAATTCCTTAGGTAATTCAACTAATAGGAATAGGTTACACAAACTACTAAATAATTTACGAACAGAACATCTTAATGAGGAAGAGAAAAATTCATTGTTGGATATTTGCTTTCAATATTCAGATTTATTTTATTTAAAAGGAGATGAGTTGACGTTTACTTCAACAATTAAACACGAAATTAAGACAGAACATGAAAACCCCATAGTGTCTAAAACTTATAGGTATCCTCAATGCCACAGAGAAGAAGTCAATAGTCAAATCCAAAAATTACTTGATCAAAATATAATAAGACCGAGCCATTCCCCTTATTTAAGTCCCATTTGGGTAGTACCCAAAAAATTAGACGCCTCAGGAAAAAAAAATGGCGCGTTGTAATAGATTACCGAAATTTGAATAAGATCACTATTCCAGACAAATTTCCAATCCCCAATATTGATTAAATACTCGATAACTTAGGTCACGCCCAGTATTTTTCAACTTTAGACCTTGCAAGTGGCTTCCACCAAATCGAAGTCCACCCAAACTCAATCTCAAAAACAATGGACATTTTGAATTTCTCAGAATGCCTTTCGGCTTAATAAACCCACCTTCGACTTTCCAAAGGGCAATGAACACAGTTCTCACCGGTCTTTCTCCTAAACAATGTCTTGTCTATTTAGACGACATCGTTATTTTTGGCAATTCATTAGAAGATCACAATAATCGTCTAAGAAATGTATTCAAACGATTACGAGAATACAATCTGAAAATCCAGGTAGACAAGAGTGAATTTTTAAATCGAGAAACGGAATTTTTAGGACATGTCATTTCTTCAAAAGGAATCAAACCAAACCAAAAAAAAAATGAAATCATAACAAATTTCCCGATACCAAAAACGCCACGAGATATAAAGTCATTTTTAGGCCTTACAGGTTACTACCGGAGATTTATATCAATTTATGCAAAAATCGCAAAACCTTACTTTACTACTAAAAAAAGAAACAAAATTTGTATGGTCCGAAGATTGTCAAAATTCTTTTAATACCCTTAAAAATTATTTAACCAAATCACCCATATTACAATGCCCACGATTTGAAGAAGAATTTATTTTGACTACTGATGCTTCTCAGTATGCTATTGGTGCAATTCTATCACAAGGTCCACTTGGGAAAGATTTACCGGTTGCATACGCGAGTAGAACTCTAAATTCTGCAGAAACACGCTATTCAACAATTGATAGAGAATTGCTTGCTATAGTTTGGGCAACCAAACATTTTCGGCCCTACCTATACGGTAAACATTTCAAAATTGTAACCGACCATCGACCTCTCACGTGGTTATTTAATATCAAAGATCCTGGTTCTCGGCTTATGAGATGGCGACTCAAGCTGGAAGAATATGATTACGAGGTAATTTATAAAAAAGGAAGTTTAAATAAAAATGCTGATGCTTTATCTCGAATAAAAATCGAAAACGAAATTCAAAATGACACTCATCCAATTAACGCTTTAGAAACGACCTTTCCTGAAGGCATAGATTACGATATATTTTTGAAAGACGAAAGAGTTTACCAAAATGAAAAAACAACCGTAGGTAAATTTGCCGACAAAAGCCACACATATGAGATTTTGTTCCCTTCAGACGATTTAAAGAAGGTAAATTATATTTTATACGATACAGATTATCCCGCGTTTGACGAAAATATCGAACTCAAACAGTCTAAATCTAATCCAAATCTTAGTTATATCATTAACAAATATGATACACCAAGAGAATTATTTGATAACATTTTAGTAATTTTAAATTTAATGTCTTGTAACGATCTTCTTAGATTTACTATTTCTGAAGAAGAAAGCAAAAACATTATTCCGATAATAAATTATCTCAAATTTTCCCAAAAACCAAGAAATCCAAATTAATGTGACATACAAATATTCCGGCGACCACGAAAATAAAATGAAAATAATTTCTATGCACCATGATCCTCCAGCGTATGGACATAAAGGAATTACTGAAACTTGTAACAAAATTAAGGAATATTTTGATTGGTTAGGATTAAAAGAAGATGTCTGTAAATATATTAACAATTGTGAATATTGTCAACGGAACAAAATGGTAAGGTCTTATGAAAGCCCTATGACTATTACAGAAACACCATCATATCCTTTTGAGCGCATTGATGTGGACACAGCCCAAATTTTTGTATCCAAAAAACAGAAAAGAACGGCATTAGTTATCCAAGACCAACTTAGTAAATTTATTCAAGTGTATTTATTAAATGATAAATCAGCTGCAGAAATAGCAAATTGCATTTTAAAATTTGTTTCTATCTTTGGTATACCAAAAAGGGTTCACTCTGACCAAGGTGGTGAATTTTTGAATAAAATATTAGCTAAAGTTGAAAAAGAACTATTTATTAATCACACATACACAATAGCTTATCACCCAAAAAGTAACGGAGCGGTCGAAAGAGTAATAGGAACTTTGAAGGATGCTATTGCTACTCTAATCGATTCCAAAAAATATGAAAATAATCATGAAGCTTTAATATCCAATGCTGCTTTATCTTATAATTGTTCCATTAACAATAGCACTAAACTAATCCCATACGAAACGTTATACGGTATCAAACCACGCAACGTTAATAATCCTCAGGATAAATTAATAAATGAAAAAACATTCGAATCATATTTGGCAGAGAGAAAAGGTACACTATCACAATTACACGAAATAGCTCAAAACAATCAAACAGAACGGAAAGAAAAGGCAAAACAATTACACGATTCTAAAATTAAAACACCAATACCAACATACAGAGTAGGAGATAAAGTTTTCTTAAAAGATTTACTTTTTAAATAAACAAGGCGAATGTAAATGGTTAGGCCCATATCAAATAATAGAAGTTATTAACGATAAAAACATTAAAATAAATAAGAAAACAAAAAACAAAGATACCACACAATGGTTAATATCGAGCAAATTAAACCATATAAATGTATCCCTTTTGCAGATGCGCAAGCCTAGATATCGAAACGAAAGAACTTCCGAACACCGGAGTTTACCTTCATCCAAAAGGACAATTACTGATATCTGACTTATTATACTATTCTCATTTATAAAAATATAATTCCATTATTTTCTAACTTTTATACAATAAAACATTATTACTCTCAAATTCTAAATTTCGAATTTAAATTAAATAAATAACATTTTTCTTTGAATCACGCAACCACTCTTGGAATAACAATAACAACATTGGAAAAGGACATACAAGGAATTCAATTCTTATTGCCTTCTAAACGTATTAAAAGAGGTTGGTTCGACATTTTTAGAAGAGGTTTACACACATTATTTGGCATATTGGATGACAATGATGCCATCAAATACGATAAATTAATATCAGAATTACAAAATTCAAACAAGTACACTCTTAAAATTTTAAATGAACAAAGCCATCTTACACAGATATTTTTATCAAACATTAACGATACAATTAACAAAGTTAATTACGATAGCTAAATTAGTAAAAAATAATTCGAATGAAACTCGCGAAAATACAGTAGTACTTCATATGCTTAACGTAGTAACTTTGCTTATAGAGATTACAGATTTAGTTCAGAAAGAAGTATCTAACATTTTGGAATCACTTTCTTATGCAAAAGCAGGAATGTTACATCCATCAATTCTTGATCATGATCAGTTAAAAGTTGAACTCAATAAAATAGAATATTCAAATCCTATTTTACCATTCACCGTAAACGACACCGATATTTTTAAATACTATTTAGTACTCAAACAAAAAATCTACTTAATGAATGAAGGCTTATTAATTGAATTGGAGGTACCACTTGTTAAACCGCAAAAGTTTGTTTTATACCAATTATTTCATTTCATGATTCCCTTTTTCATCTCTTATTACCGCCAACCCCTTATTTGGCACTATCATACGACAAACAATGGTTCGTCGACATCGCATCCATTCATGACCTACTCCAAGTAGATATTTGATTTTAAAAAATATAGAACCTCAAGATCTTCAACACAGCAACGCCTGTATATCGAAGCTGTTGACATCCCGAATCTTCTCGGAAACCTGCGAAATCTTCACCACTTACACTAATGGAGAGCTTATACAAAACATAGACGACATCTGGTTAGCAGCCCCTACAAAATCTCTCGATTTTGCTTATAAGTGGGCGAATACTCCAATCAATAAAATCGCAATCAAAAAACCCACTATTATAGACATTCACAATGAGTGTACATGTTTCTTTTCCGATGGTCTTCGCATCTCCACGAAAAACAAGAAAATTGGAAAACGGACTTTAAATTTTACATTAGAATTACCCGAAATTCCCACGGACTGCTGTAAGAATTATAAGTTCAGTGGATCCAAACTACCAAAACTTGTGCCTCTTAATTTGAACTATTTAAAACATGAAAACATTAACATTGCTGCTGCAAAATTAAACGATATTCAAAATAAAATCGAAGCGGAAGAAAAAACACGCTTCTCGCAAATAAACAAAAATTATTGGTTCACAGTTCCTGGTCTCCTATTTACAACAGCAATCATTCTGTATATTTTTTACTGCTGTTACCCGAATTTGTCCTGCAAATATGCCCGATGTTGCCACCCCAAAAGCTGCTGTTCAAAGAAGAATGATAACAACCCACAGGTTCGTTACGAAGCGCCCTCTACAACAACTTCAAGGACTCCGCGAAAAGACGAAGAAAACCATCCAAAAAGTCTGCCAGTTGTTTCCTTAAAGAAAATATATAAAACGCCACAACTTCAGAAAAATTAAATTTTATCATTATTTTGAAATGTAATTTTTCATCAAAGACGGGAGGTGTTATGTCTATTATTATTATTATCTGTAATTGAACGCATCTTATCTTCACATTTCCCATGGTAACTTTGCAATTAGACGCCTCTTTAAAATGCTTGCCAATTCTTTTATGTTTTCTCATGCTTAATGTGCTTACTGGACAATAATATCATACCAACTGTATTTTTATTAATCGATGATTATCTATTCTAGCTTCAGACTAGGCCTGGTTAAGATCTATTTTAACCTTATATATTATTTTAATAAAGTGTGTTTTTTTTTTAAAAACCTTTTTATTTAAAAAGGAATATAACATATATACATATACTTTCCCGATGATTGAGATATGCTCGCTGATCATGAAAAATTTCCTTGTGTTGCAGTGCTATAAGAAAATGAAAAACTTGTACTCTTAAATCTTAATATTTAAAATAGAGACACACAGTAAAAAACTGCTTCTACCAATCAAAATAATGTGAAAAGTTACTAAAGAAATAAAATTCATACATTGGGTTTCAATGAGTGCAAAAGATAAATATAATGATTAATAAAGAAAAAATAGCAGAAGGCGGGAAGAAACGCGATGAGATCAAAAACAAT
Source organism: Agrilus mali (assembly GCA_029378335.1). Classification (NCBI taxonomy): domain Eukaryota; kingdom Metazoa; phylum Arthropoda; class Insecta; order Coleoptera; family Buprestidae; genus Agrilus; species Agrilus mali. Next base: position 14,322,878 of record CM055657.1, on the reverse strand, counting down.
TAACCACGTTTTATTTGTATACATATATTTGTCTATTCTTGTGTGTATATTACGTTATATATAGTGTGGTCTAAAAAGTACGCACATTGCTCATTGTGGCCAAACTATATGTTAAATTTAAAAACTTTTCAAATAAAAGTTGTTCCTTATTTTAATACAACATCCTATGCATCAGTAAAATTTAATTTACTATACAAGGTGTTGTGAAATGACAAATTTAACTTATAGTTTGGCCATAATGAGCGTATAGCGTCCTTTTTGGACACACTGTATGTAATTTTAAGTATTTGTCATTTTAGTTTCAATTATTATGTAATTGTAATGTATTCATACTGGTTTTGAAAGAAATAAATAAATATCTAACTCTGTATTTTCGCTTTCTAAATTTTACTTCTTAACTAACTATAACAATAATGGTTTCGTTCGTTGTTTTTAATTTCATTTTTGTCTTTCATACTGTCAACATAATAGCTTCTCTTTCATACCATTTCTATTCTTTTTTAACTTCTTTATAAATATCTTTTTTGAATCAGCCACAATGAACCCTTTTAGTTAGTGTTATTCTAATCATTATGCTCATACCCAATAACCTTACCATTAGAAAGTGACCATCTTGCATCATATACTGCGGGTTGTACCAGGTGGCCAATTAAGAGTGGATGCCAGTTATATCTTAGAAACTACTTATCGAATAACTTTAGGAAAGAAACACTAGGGAGTAAATCGGTCTAGAGAAATTGTTGAAAATTATTTTCAAATTCGAAGAACAGTCGTTACATTGCACAATTGCTATGACCCATCAAAAAATTTTTCTCAAAAATATGACAAGTTACGAAATATTTTAAATAATAGCATAGTAATCTTTGTAAAATTTGCAATATTTTGCCAGTTTGTTCTGCCTTTGCGAGTAAGGTGACGGGGGAAGGTCAAACTTGATTTTCTTCGAACAAGGATAACTCCAGTTTGGATTAAGAAAATTAAACAAACTACAGCTCGTTTGAAACAACTTTTACTGAATAATCTGCAATGTATACTGATTTTGACTTATTTTATTGTTGTCGCTAGAGAACTATGTTTGATTTCTTAACAGTAATTGCGCGTTTCATAAAAATTTTAAATGGCAGGCTAGTCTCCTTTTACATAGTTAAATAAAACACAAATTTTCCAAAATATCAACGCAAACCACAACTTTCTATTTTCTCTATAACAGGAAATATTAAGAGAACAAATAAAATTAGGCTGCCCACTTACGCCTGAATATTAGATTATTATATTATATTATTAAATATTAGCCCTTAGATGGGCATTTTCAGACGCTACCATACACAATACCATATATTGCGTGCGATAAATGATAGATAGTTTTCACACACAGCAATATGGCGTTTCTATTTAAAACATATACATTAAAAGAAACTGGCAGTGTTGCCGTCATTTGTCTATGGCCATCATCAAAATCTTCAGTGTGTCATAAACCATAATGCAAACAAAACAAGTATTGTTTGTTTTAATTTTATCTTTATAGTCGTCATTTGTTTTGTCCCATAAGCATGGTCTTTGTTCTACGAATTCAATAAGATCCACAGAATCAAACGTATAGTTTATTCGCTTTTCAGACATTACAACACTATTTAACAGCAACTGAACGTATTGCAACGATTTATGGCCGCCTGTGTGAAAACAGGCATCAACTTGCATTGATTTCTACAATTACGGCCATAAGAAATTGCACGATATCCGTAGGACATATCGCGTGGTTTTGCGATATAGTGTATGGTTACCAAAAATTGTATGGTATCGCAGTCATGTAAAAAAGGCTAGTTTATCAACATACGTTTTGGGTGCACCGCAATATTTGAACCATTTATTGCTCGCGATATATAGCGCCGTTTGAAAGCGCCCTAATTCAAGATTATTCTAGTAGGCTATGAAACAGAAAGAGGTAAATAGCTACGCCAAAATATTAAAAGCTTTTAAGAGGGCGAAATATTGAACCTTTTTTTTAATCAACTGAATGGAATAAACTATCTACTGTTCCTAAGAGAGGAAGTACCGATTTTGTTACGGGGATTTACCCCTTGTAATTCGACAACAAATGCTATTTCAGCATGATGGCTGTCCTGTTCATTTTGTGTGAATATGGTATACAAAAATAATAGATTTACAAATACGCAAAATTGGCCATTTTGGTTTAAGGCACCGGCAGAGGTGAGTGTAGCAATAACCCTACAAGTTTATTAGAAAAATAAAAAGTAAAAACCAACCGTGAGCAGCATTTGTCTTCCAGACGGTTCCATTACACTAACAGGTACGTATTGCTGTTGACCGGGCTGGCTTAGTATAGGAGGCTGAATTTGAAGAGGAGGTTGTTGTACCACTGTCACGTGTTTTGCAGGTGATCCTCCCATTCCCTGATAGCTTGCTGGACACAGGATGCTTGAAACAAGCTGATGTTGAAATGGATCTGCTCGACTTCCTGTTGTATACTGTCGACCGACTGAACGGCTATTATATATTTGATACTAAAAAAATCATTGTAAAGAATCATACACCGATTTAAAAAATTTAACTTACCAAGTTATCATATCCTGACCTTTCCCTCACTAGTCTCTGTACTTGGTTCGTGAGTTGATTGTTTATAGTGAAGGTGACATTACCATTGGAATTCGGTACAAAATTCGCCACTAGTGAAGGTGCCTGTTGGGACGATTGGTGATGAGTACCCGAGCTTGCGCTGTTGTAATCACTTCGTCTGCACACTTCCATCATTTGTACACTAGCCTTTACGTTGTTACAGTGCGCATAATCAACGAGATGAGCCAAACGTACAAACGAATGATTCAGTGCTTCACCCGGTGTTGTTCGTCTTTCCTACAAAAAAGGAAACACGGATTTATTTCAGTTAATGACGAAAAACGGTATGATTGTTTTCACCTGGTCCATCGTTAGCATTCTCTTTAGAAGATCGATGAACTCTTTTCGATCAACTTTTTCAGCCATTAATTGTCCGCCTTCTAAATCGTTAGGCACATTGACTTGGCCGATATCTTCGATACAGTTAAAAATATATTTCCTTGCCTCTTTTGATTTTATTCCAGTTTCGGCTTCATGTTCTTCGGGCGTTTTCAATCTCCAGAAAGGGTACGTGCTGTCCATGTCGCGATAAAAAAATTTCGTCGTTTTCGACGCATTATTTAACATATGTTCTGTCGGTAAACCTGCGAGAAAAAGAAAAATCAGAAGCCATTCTTTAACGGTATGTTTCAGAAAACACACCTTGAGTTTGGCTAATGTACCGTATCTGGTCATATTCAGAAGATCCAGGATATAGAGGCCAACCCAAAAAAAGTTCGGCTACAACACAACCTAAAGACCACATATCAATAGCCTCGCAAAAGGGAAGTCCCAGAATTATTTCGGGTGCACGATAATACCTCGATTGTAAATATGTGTTACACACAGCCTTACTCACGTGACTTGCACTACCAAAGTCAATAACTTTAACTCGATAAGGCTGCCTCACCGGATCAACCAACATTATATTCTCAGGCTTTAAGTCTGCGTGGATGAGACCAAGTTGCTACAAAAAAAAAAGAACAAAAACGATAATTATAAAAATTCCAACCTTATTTAAAAAGCAATTAAAATTATCTGATAAAATCAATGACAAAATAGTAAATTGGTGATAATAAATCTTTTCTAGAAATCCAACGAAATTTATCAACTCTTTACTATTAAGAAATAAGTTAAAAATAACAATTTTTAATACCTTTAATTTCAGCAATGCAGTAAGTACTTGTTGAAGAATAGGCCTTATATACTTAAGAGGTAGGGGGCTGAACTTGTTCTGTTTAAGGAAATCATACAGATTTTGCTCAAGCATTTCAAACACAAGACATGTGTGGTTCTTGTGTTGAAAGCACTCGTACGCACGGACGAAATTAAATTCATCTGCATTTTCCTGACTAAGTCTTGATAATATGCTTACTTCAATTTGACCCTACGGAGTAAATATAATAAACTGTAAAATTGTACACCTTTTAACTTATTAATTTCTTTATCGCAGTCTCCAATATATATCAACAATAATATATAAAATGCTAACCTGTCTGGCATATGAAGGATGATTTTTCAAGATTTTAATGGCAACGATTTCGTTTGTACCTTTCTTCCAACATTTCACAACTTGGCCGAAAGTACCGCGCCCCAAAAACTCAAGTACCTCGTACTGATTAGTCATGGAATATAGAACCTCGTGCTGTACAAGCTGATAGTCTCCATCAGAGCCACTTCCGGAACCTCCGCCTGCTTCAAAGACCACCCCCACACTATCACCCTCCGCCCATTCTGCCACGCACACCACACAACAAGCATCACATGTAGTATGAAAGTATGACATATTTTTAATTATGATACATAAGCAGTTTTTATTTTATAAGAATACTGTGGTATGCAATAAACAAAAAGAGAAAATAATATGTCAACCAGTTGTACATGTAATAACGGTTTTGCAATGTCGTAGCAAAATTGGCAGAAAATTGATAGTCTGATCAATATAAAAAAGTTATATTATTTTCTTTGTATGAAAATAAATCGATAATTAAATATTAAATACAAATAGAGGTCTGATATGTAATTATATCTAACAAACCATCCTAATAACTTTTGAAACAAAAATAGATTCAATCAACATGCTTGTCTGTTTGTTTTTCAAAAAATTACCTTGCGGCTGAGGGTTGGCCCCAGCGGCCGCAGTGACTTTGCTGTGGGCCGTCGTGGTGATTGTATTACTGACACCGTCTGGGTTATTTTTATTTTGATGAGCCCCTCTGCTATCACCATTACCTTCCTGCGACCAAGCTTTCCGCTAAATGGTAAAAAGATAATCAAATTACATGTATTTTAATTGTTAAATTATCATGAGATAGTTGCTTGAAAAAGGAGCCACTTTTTTCAAGTAAGCGATAACTAGATGAAACTAAATTTACAATATTCTTATATCAACATTATGGCTGTTTAATCAACTAATAGTAAGAATATTTTTTTTATCAATTGTATACAAAACAAAAAAGGTTACCTTCTGGCCGCACCGTTGGTAGGTATCTAATAATTTGATGGTTGATGTTCTAACAAATGTAGTCTGATTACTATCGTTATTATTGATAACATTGTCACTTTCTGGACTAACATTATTTACCACCACGTCTGTTGGTTGGCGGTGGTGGTGGTGTTGGTGGTTGTAGAAGACGTTGTGAGAATGATTGTGTTGCTGAAGTAGCTCTGTTGACTGTCTGTTACTATGAATCTCGACTTTTCGCTTTTTAGATTGCACAGATCCTCCACTAGTATCTGTTCCCAGTTGTTGGGATTGAATAAACATGTCACGCATTCCCTGGAATACAAAATTATTTTAATTTAAACATTAAAACTGAAACAATCACATATTCTAATTTTTAATATTTTAAACCCTTATGAAAAGAAGTGGTAATATGTGAGTATTTCTAGTAGGATTATAATATTTTTAAAAAAGTATTCAAATCATTTCATTAATGCTACATTCGCTTTAAAGTAAATAATTATTTCATTAGTTTCCAGTACAGGTAACTTCTAGTAAGTGTATTTACAAATTGTCTTTTGCATAAACCGACTTTAAAAATAACATAATAAAATAGTAATCATTTTAGATATACCATACTTACTTTTAAATAGTGAACATATTTAACTATGACAATGGAGAATGTGTGAATAAAACTATGAATTATTGCTGTTTTTTCACATTAGATACCTATAACAATAAATTAACAACACAACAACAAATACAATGGTTAGTTACAAAATCATTTTATTGTAAAAAAACAGTAACTATTTTGCTACACAATTGTTTCCTAAAACCAAATATTATTATTATATTATATTTTGGTTAAATCAAATATAAATATATTAATAAGAACAAAACAAAAAACACTACTCACAATGATTGTGGACTGTTTCAATAAAACAGTGTTATAACTACACATTGCGTTTATTGTTATGCCTATTTATAATATAAAAGCTTCAAGAAGTTAAACCCCACTGATTTATAACAATAAATTGGCGATACATTTATGGCAGCATTTCAAAAGCAACAGAATTTTTAATTCAATGCTTTATCTATATAGGTAGGTATGTAGTTATTTTTCCTTTATACAATTTCACAATTTTGTTGTTTATTAGTTCAAATACATAGTACCTACCTAATCGTTAGAAAAAGGCGATACTTAAAATAATTTGATATAAAATTAAGTAAATTTATACAACAAATAAAGAGCTGTGTAAGTATGTATTTACCCTCCAGTCCATAAAGGATTTATTTCTCCTAGCTTATAATGTTAACATGTTAATGAACTATAAAACATTGTATTTTTTTCCAAATACGCCTAAACAAACATCACTCCATAACTTTTAATATGTAAAATTTACTTATAACCAGGTAAAAGATAAATAAAACTTTGGGAGGAGGCTATTCAAAATGTCGGCCATATAGACAATATGGTGTTCCCAATAAAATACAGAAAGTGTAAAAAATTAAAAGTTTACCTTTCAGCCTTACCGTCATCCACGATCCACTTTACTATCATAGTGAACCATACAAAATAAGGCAAGTATGTATATTAAATTCCAGCCATCTTGAAAGAACTACGTAAGTTAGATTGCAGATTGAAACGTTTTCTGGTACTTAATACTGTCACATGCATTATTTTTAATTGATTCACGCACTAACATCCATTTTAGTTACACTAACTTGAATCCAAAAACATCCCAATTTATAAACTTACACCATATTTAACACTTTTTGTAAATTCATGCTGGCACACACCGTCCATCGAAATATTCTACCTGATTCTACCACCATAGATATTTGTAGATAATTATATCAATGTATTTGTGTTCGTTGTACGCATACTCCTATTTTTTACGTCTTTAATTGTAGTACATGGCAGTATGAACCGTTCTTACTTTGTCTAGGGTTCTTAGGTTCTTACTAAAGAAAGCCGATAAACTTTTGTTCCAGATGCGCGCGCAATTGCCATAGGCAACAGCTGTTTAACATAATATCTATGATTATGTTTGCTGTTATCCAAACGTATTTGTTTTATTAAAGGACATGACAATTGACGACAATAATAGCAGCATGCAATATTTAACGTACTTTTTACTCCGTAATCTTCAGCCTTATTCATAGTCAACGGTTTAGTAGGATGTAAGTAGTCTACTAAGTAGTAGCACAGTATACTTCTAAGCATACTGTAGGTATGGGTAACACAGTGTCGTATCACACAAAAGTGTTGACACTTTTCAGTGTGTCAGGTGTGTTGAAACAGCTCATATGAAACCAATGACACTTAACACAGTTGCGACACACGAGCGAGCTGAGGTTCGCTTGTATGGGAATCAGTGGGTATCGTTGGGTGTCATCGTGTCGTCAGTGTTAGACGGTTTCAGATGCCATAGAGTGTATCATTGTGTCGTGTTGTATCGGTTGATGTCGTTTTTCGCGGTTTGTCGTTTCGTATCAGACAGTCGCAAGCTTGCTTACAAGTTACAAACGAATCAACTTTAAGCCAGTCCCATAGATAATAGAAGTGTGGGTTAAAAAGATGAAACCATAGATATGTGAAACTGACAAGAAACAATAATGCAAAACAATATTTTATTTATGTAGGTATAAGTAAATAAATAATCCGTCTTGTATTTATACTTTATTTTTTATTTCAAGTTAAAAAGTTTCACACTTTTAATTTTTTTAACACAAATTTAATGTATTACTTATCGTTCTAATAAATAATTTTCTAATTCAAACAATATTTTTATATTTTATGTGAGAACTGTCTCTGTTTATGCAGAACTTAACATAAGCCTAACGCTATCGCCACTATGGTATACGTATCACATGCAAACGTGTCGCTTTCTGTTTCAGCACGTTTCAGCAATCGTTTCAAAACTGCGATTGCGTATGTGAATCTTTTACTGTGTCATATGAAACAATTGTGTTGAAACAGTGTGTTGATACAGCACGCGGTATCAGTGTTACTGTATCGACACACTAAAATTTTGTGTGTTACCCATGCCTAAAGCATAGACTAGGATAGATGCACGACTCGCGGTATTTTTGGGATTGACACTCAGCGCCATCCGTTGTTTGCCCCACATTAATAAGACGTTACTTGGAATATATATAAATGGAAATGACAAAGAAAACTTTCTAACCTATTGCGCCATCTATACATAAAACTATGAAGCATCATTTAAGGCGCGGGAATTTCAAATTAAACCAAATTTTAATTGTTTTATTGGAAATTGAAAAAAAAAACAAATATTATATAAACAAATTTATTAACAAAGTAAAAATGCAGTAATAAGTGCAATTAGTACAATATACGAGTAAATAGCAAAACACCAAATTAAAATACTTAATAAATACTAAAAAAGTAATTATGTTATTATCAAATAAAACCCAATTTAAACGTTTTAACGTATTTAGTCATATATTTTTTGTTCAGAATATTATATATATATAATTTCAATTTGTTATAAAAAATAGGAGCCAAACGTTAAAACGTCAATAACATGTTATAAAAATAACAAAGTTCTGTACGATAAAGTGTTGGGCCAAACAAAAAATTGGGCAACATGCGAAATAATACATGAATACAATAATAAGGATAAATATAACTAATAAATAAATAAATTACCTATAATTGCTGTATTTAGCAGCAGCAAGATTAATGAGTGGATCCGCGTAAGGGCTTCTGGATTTTCACCCCACAGTGGTGTAAACTTCCGGGCAATTTTGTTCTGTGTGGGACAGAAAACACCCCTTTCCACCCATACACGTTGCAAATGGGGTTGTTTGGGAAACTTGTACCTACAAGAATTACAACAAATAAATGTATTCTCTTGTATACTGAACATCATTTCATTGTTACCTTGGGGTAATTTCCTTACATCCTTCTACGCAGCATTTTCTTTTTAAATTTCCATTTTTTTATTATCTGTAATAATATCAACAGCAGATTAATAAACGATTACTACCTATTAATTTAACTAGTTTTGATTCGATGAGCAAAGTTTCTAACAAGCACTATTTCGGGATATAATTACTTATTGTAAAGCATGATTGACGTACTTTATACATTACTTACTTTTAGGACAGGTAAAATTAGTTCTTACAAGCACTTTTAACAAAATTTTTTACGATTAAAAAATGGTAACGCCACAAACGTTTTAGCAACGTTTCCAACTAATGAGGGAATTTCTCTGCTGATAACAAATTACAACAAGCGCTGTCGCGTGATCTGTTGTCGTTTCACTAAAAAGTATGAGTAATGTATGTCGGTAATACCGATTTTAGTAATTTAAAAAATATCTGTAGTTCATGTGGGGCAAGGTTATGTGGCGCTGTCGCTCGACATCTCATAGCCTGCTTCTAAGCAGTATGGACATAACGCAATTTTCGCGTAGCGTATTTTTAATACGCATGCGTTACAAGGATCCACTTTCAAAATGTCGTCGACAAAACAGCTGTTCCTCACGTTTACAAATATTGAATTATTTAAGGCAATTTAAGGTTAGAAAAGTTGCGAAGCAGTATTTGGTGTTACGTGTTACCTTGTTTTTCAAAATGAATGCGAAAAAAGCCAGCAGATGGTGTGCAGCTTCAAAGTGTAATGAATCTTTAATAAACAGTTTTCACTTTTCTGTGTGTTGTTTTATTTCATTTCAATTTTAATACAGTCGTTTTCTTTCATATTACACATCGATCGATATATGCTAAACAATGCAATAATTTTGTACTCTCCATTGCCATTATCGCAATCATATTGCAAGCTTGGTTCGTTTCTACTTTGACATCTATTTAAATTCCCGCTTAAAAAGGATCCACTTTTAACATGGCTGACCCCTCCCAAGGTCACAGAAACGCGCTACGCGAAAATCAAAGGAACCGACAGTTATGTCCCTACTGCTTAGAACATAGATAAGAGATATATATACTATAGTAGATCTGAAAGTGAAAGTTTGCATCAATTAAGAGCGGGAGCGCCAGGGGTTCTAGAAAGTGAAAAATCGAACGAGGTGAACGACAGGAGATGGCGGTAAGGGTTTTAAGAAAATTAAAAATTTAACAAGGGGAACGATGGGTTGCATAAGTAAAGAAGCATTTAGTTCCTAGACAAATAGATAGCCAGCTTGAACTTGGCTGCAAATGTGCTGCCATCTGGTCAGTGTGTCCAAAAGGTTATTCGGCAATTAGCCACTTAAAACTAATAATATACAGAAATTTCTACTGCTTTAGGCGCCATCTATAAATTAAAAGAACCTCGACGTATGGCGGCAATTTTGAAATTTATACGAGCGTATAGGGTTTTACTTATTTTTCTTTTAAATTTAAACAAAAAAAAATGGTGAAATCCAAAATTATTTATTTGTATTTAAAATCATACAGCATTTGAGCATCTTAGCGATAATAATAAACTCAATATTTACTTAAACACAAATAGTAAACAATACAATAAAGATAGTTAAAATTAAAATTTAAACACATAACTTTCACAAACATTACTAAAAGGAAAATACCAGTAAATTAAAAGTAAAAAGTCCACATGAAGTTTTGGCACAACTACTAAACAATAAACTGGAGAATAATATCACTTTATCAACGTCCTGTCGAATGCAGTATGTTGGTTTACTTCTCTTAAAAAAACAACTAAATCGTTTTTAAAAACTTACACAATAAATACACATAACACAGAACTTGTTTTACATTTTTTTAAAACGTTTATGAATGCTGAATATTAAGTGCCTTACTTAATATTGGGTATGTGAGTGGTGTACGTTTTACCCTTATCAGTAGGTGATATTAGACTTTGGAAACGTAAGAATTTAGAGGGGAATTACGAATCAAAGCAAACAGACGAAAATAAATCGCATACATAGACAATTTTACTTAAGCGTAATCTATTCCAGTGTGTGGGATGTTGAACTAGCCTGCCACCTGGTATGTATGTCCAGTACGAGTCATTTTAAAAAGCTTCGGAAGTTAACCGGTTAAGTAGCGACCGATAGACCGAAAATTGCTATTTCGAATTATTATGAGTAGATTACGCTTAAGTAAAATTGTCTATGTATGCGATTTATTTTCGTCTGTTTGCTTTGATTCGTAATTCCCCTCTAAATTCTTACGTTTCCAAAGTCTAATATCACCTACTGATAAGGGTAAAACGTACACCACTCACATACCTAATATTAAAGTAAGGCACTTAATATTCAGCATTCATAAACGTTTTAAAAAAATGTAAAACAAGTTCTGTGTTATGTGTATTTTTTGTGTAAGTTTTTAAAAACGATTTAGTTGTTTTTTTAAGAGAAGTAAACCAACATACTGCATTCGACAGGTCGTTGATAAAGTGATTATTCTCCAATTTATTGTTTAGTAGTTGTGGCAAAATTTCATGTGGACTTTTTAGTTTTAATTTGCTGGTATTTTCCTTTTAGTAATGTTTATGAAAGTTATGTGTTTAAATTTTAATTTTAACTATCTTTATTGTATTGTTTACTATTTGTGTTTAAGTAAATATTGAGTTTATTATTATCGCTAAGATGCTCAAATGCTGTATGATTTTATATACAAATAAATAATTTTCTATTTCACCATTTTTTTTTTTAATTTAAAAGGAAAATAAGTAAAACCCTATACGCTCATATAAATTTCAAAGTTGCCGCCATACGTCGAGGTTCTTTTAATTTATAGATGGCGCCTAAAGCAGCAGAAATTCCTGTATATTATTAGTTTTAAGTGGCTAATTGCCGAATGACCTTTTGGACACACTGACCAGATGGCAGCACATTTGCAACTAAATTCGAGCTGGCTATCTATTTGTCTAGGATCTATTCATAATAATTCGAAATAGCAATTTTCGGTCTATCGGTCGCTACTTAACCGGTTAACTTCCGAAGCTTTTTAAAATGACTCGTACTGGACATACTTACCAGGTGGCAGGCTAGTTCAACATCCCACACACTGATTTCGTTATAAAACAGATTAACGCTTTTATAATTGGTAGTGTTGCGACAATTCGAATTAAATAATTCGAATAATTCGATAGTAAATTGAAAGCAACTAATTCGATTAACTTTTTCGATATATCGAGATAAAAATTAGTAGTATTATTTATTATTTATTTAGTATTAGTGTACTCATACTCCGACTGGAAACGGAATTCGAATTACGAATAATACTAATACTAATATCATAACTAATGTTACTAATACGAATTATTCAACTGGTATACGCCTACACCTATCGAATATCTACGATCATAGATTAGAGAAGGTTTATAGATGGATCACTCGAGCATTCGAGTTTCAGCGCCGTCTGCCAGGTGGGCACTCAACTAATTGCAATGAATAATAAAAATGTATTTTTTTTTATTTTTGTAATATTTTAATATGAAAAAGTTATAATGTAACATGTAATAACCCTTTAACAAAAAGAAAATTTTTGTTTTCTTTACGAATATGGGTTAAAACATGTCAAATTATAACTTCAGTAACAAAATGCGATGGAGTAACAACAAAAATAAAAAACTACATTAAGATTATTTATTATATAGGACAAATAAAGTTATACAATTTACGATTATAAATAAGAAAATTAATAGAAATTACAAATTTACATACAAATGTAACAACTACAGAAATAATTAATTGGTGTTTCACGTTTTACGTTATCCTTTACTTCAGGTTAAAGTTGTTTTGGTGATATGCAATGTTTTATAATGATTAAAGGTCAACACGTCTGAAAATATAAAACTAACCATTTTGAGACCTGCCTATTCTATTGATAAATAAATATACTGTAATTATTTTCTATGTGATATTTTTATAAAACCAATCGTATAGTAAGGAAACACTTACCGAAAGTATTGGACAAGGAACTGTTTCTTTGTATTAATTTGTGTCTGCATACCTTTTCCATTTGTGTATTCTTTCCTTTTTTTTTTTTCGAATGATAATGAGTATCAGGTTTTCACATATTTTAACGTTTTTAAATCGAATTAATATTTGCCGGCACCCGGCACACTTGCACTTATATTTACGTTCGTACGGATTTCCCCATTAGCCTTAAACACCTAGCTTTAACAGCATTCTTTATTAGGCAACCCACTCTACGACCTTTAAATCGCCATCTATTACGTGGGCACTCAACTATTTCACAAAATGACATACTGAACACCCGATGATCTACGATGGAGGTCGAGTGAAGCGTTCGTTTTCGTTACTGATTATTTCGTAGAGGGAAGGGAACTGCTGTACTGTAAGCAGGGTATGGGATGTCGACGGTAACGCCATCGTAGCATCTGTCCTACCAACTAAATCGCCTTTGTTAATTACCTCTAAATTACTGACAGTAGAGAAAATTTGGTTATGATGACGATTAAAAATTGTAGTTCATTGATGGTCCATTGTCGTTGCGTATTAATGCACATAGGGTGCGCATCAGTGTGCACGTAAAATTTGGGATTTCCAGGGTATGGGATGTCGACGACAACGCCATCGTAGCATCTGTCTTCCCAACTAAAACGCCTTTGTTTATTACCTCTAAATTACCGGATTTGATTGTGATGACGATTAAAAATTGTCGTTCATTGTCGTTGCGTATAAATACACATAGGGTGCGCACCAGTGTGCACGTAAAATTTGGGATTTCCTATCATATGTGCATCAACTTAGTGCATCAATTTGTTTATGAATTTGTTGTCGTATGATAGATCAATCATTGTACAGTTTTGTGTTATGTTTTTCGTTTTTGTTTGTTGACTTTTTTGATAAAGTGTGAATAACCTGAAAACTTGTTTTTTCACTTGAAAGAGTATAAGGGCATAAATTAATCCATCCCTCAAGTAAGTTTACTACCTTGATTAGAAGCATCACAACTCAGGCGTTGCGAGTATTACCAGATCGACCAGATCTCCTTCATCAAACTGCTGTCATACAGAAGCTACTGGATTTTATCGAAATTAACAATTTTTTATGTCCTGTTATTTAAAATTTGCTAATTTTTTTTATACTTTTAAAAAAGAATAATGCAATAGTTCTTTTATATAAAATTGTAACTGTATGTGTATTATTGTATTCGCACTATTTATTACATTACCGTAATTCTACCTTTAATTAAATATATGTAGTTTTGTGTTAACGTATTTTCTTTATTTTTATAATAATAAATTATCATAACAAAAACCCTATATGCTTCACGTTTTTAAAATTCGCGCCATAACCGGTATGGTAGTTTTCTATGTAGAATTTTCCATCTTCTCTCTCACTCTTCAATTTAGCTTGGGAAGACACTTGGTGAGATGGCGCTGATGTCGTATTCAGAAAACGAGCTTCTTATCTATAATCGTCATCTAGGGGGATTTCCTATCATATGTGCATCAATTTGTTTATGGTTTATGAATTTGTTGTCGTATGATCGATCAATCGTTTTACAGTTTTGTGTTATAAGTTTTTTGTTTTTGTTTGTTGACATTTTTGATGAAGTGTGAATTACCTGAAAACTTGTTTTTTCACTTGAAAGAGTATAATATAAGGGGTATAAATTATTCCATCCCTCAAGTAAGTTTACTGCCTTGATTAGAAACATCACTACTCGTTGCGAGTGTTACCAGATCAACCAGATCTCCTTCATCAAACTGCTCTTATACAGAAGCTACTGGATTTTAAGAAATCAACAATTTTTTATATCCTGTTGTTTAAAATTTGCTAATTTTTTTATACTTTTAAAATAGAATAATGCAATAGTTCTTTTATATAAAATTCTAACTGTATTTGTATTACTGTATTCGCACTATTTCTTACGTTACTGTAATTATACGTTTAATTAAATATATGTACTTTTGTGTTAACGTATTTTCCTTATTTTTATAATAATAAATTATGATAACAAAAACCCTACATGCTTCACGCTTTTAAAATTCCCGCCATAGCCGATATGGTAGTTTTCTATGTAGAATTTTCCATCTTCTCTCTCACTCTTCAATGTAGCTTGGTGGGACAGATGGTGAGATGGCGCTGATGTCAAATTAAGAAATCGAGCTTCTTATCTATAATCGTCATCTAGGACTGTAAGGCTGACTGGAAGAGAGAAGAGATAGTAATAGGTGTTCAGTATGTCATTTTGTGAAATAGTTGAGTGCCCACGTAATAGATGGCGATTTAAAGGTCGTAGGGTGGGTTGCCTAATAAAGAATGCTGTTAAAGCTAGGTGTTTAAGGCTAATGGGGAAATCCGTACGAACGTAAATATAAGTGTAAGTGTGCCGGGTGCCGGCAAATATTATTTCTATTTAAAAACGTGAAAATATATGAAAACCTGATACTCATTATCATTCGAAAAAAAAGGAAAGAATACAAAAATGAAAAAGGTATACAGACACAAATTAATATAAAGAAACAGATCATTGCCCAATACTTTCGGTAAGTGTTTTCTTACTATACGATTGTTTTATAAAAATATCACATAGAAAATAATTACAGTATATTTATTCATCAATAGAATAGGCAGGTCTCAAAAATGGTTTGTTTTATGTTTTCAGACGTATTGACCTTTAATTTATAAAACATTGCATATCACTAAAACAACTTTAACCTGAAGTAAAGGATAACGTAAAACGTGAAACATCAATTAATTATTTATGTAGTTGTTACATTTGTATGTAAATTTGTAATTTCTATTAATTTTCTTATTTATAATCGTAAATTGTATAACTTTATTTGTCCCATATAATAAATAATTTTAATGTAGTTTTTTATTTTTATTTTTGTTGTTACTCCCTCGCATTTTGTTACTGAAGTTATAATTTGACAAGTTTTAACCCATATTCTTAAAGAAAACAAAAATTTTCTTTTTGTTAAAGGGTTATTAAATGTTACATTATAACTTTTTCATATTAAAATATTACAAAAATAAAAAAAATACATTTTTATTATTCATTGCAAATAGTTGAGTGCCCACCTGGCAGACGGCGCTGAAACTCGAATGCTGGAGTGATCCATCTATAAACCTTCTCTAATCTATGGTAATAGTATAATAATATAGCAGCTACGAGGTATTAAAGGGAGATGAAATGCGAGATATTTATTTACTTGAGCAGGAAAATAATAACTAATAATTATATAATTAATTATACAGTGCTTCCGAAAAGTAACGGATAAATTCTATAAAATTGTTTTCAGAATTAAGAAATAAAATACATACAATATCAAATAAAAAAGTATATTTAAATAATGATAAAATTAGGGAAAATTATAATTACTTAAATTAAATCTTCAAATTGCTGTCCATTTACTATTAAAACGTTAAGCTCAATTGTGTTTGACATTTAAGTTATCGTTTCTGTCACTTATTGCGGTCAATGTGTCAATACCAGGGTATGGGATGTCGACGACAACGCCATCGTAGCATCTGTCTTCCCAACTAAAACGCCTTTGTTTATTACCTCTAAATTATCGGATTTGATTGTGATGACGATTAAAAATTGTCGTTCATTGTCGTTGCGGATAAATGCACATAGGGCGCGCACCAGTGTGCACGTGAAATTTGGGATTTCCTATCATATGTGCATCAACTTAGTGCATCAATTTGTTTATGAATTTGTTGTCGTATGATCGATCAATCATTGTACAGTTTTGTGTTATAAGTTTTTCGTTTTTGTTTGTTGACTTTTTCGATAAAGTGTGAATAACCTGAAAACTTGTTTTTTCACTTGAAAGACTATAAGGGCATAAATTATTCCATCCCTCAAGTAAGTTTACTACCTTGATTAGAAGCATCACTACTCAGGCGTTGCGAGTGTTACCAGATCGACCAGATCTCCTTCATCAAACTGCTGTCATACAGAAGCTACTGGATTTTATCGAAATTAACAATTTTTTATGTCCTGCTATTTAAAATTTGCTAATTTTTTTATATTTTAAAAAAGAATAATGCAATAGTTCTTTTATATATAATAGTAACTGTATTTATATTATTGTATTCGCATTATTTATTACGTTACTGTAATTCAACCTTTAATTAAATATATGTAGTTTTGTGTTAACGTATTTTCTTTATTTTTATAATAATAAATTATCATAATAAAAACCCTATATGCTTCACGTTTTTAAAATTCGCGCCATAACTGGTATGGTAGTTTTCTATGTAAAATTTTCCATCTTCTCTCTCACTCTTCAATTTAGCTTGGGAAGACACTTGGTGAGATGGCGGTGATGTCGAATTCAGAAAACGAGCTTCTTATCTATAATCGTCATCTAGGGTCAATACCTACTCGATTATTGATATTAGTGATGGGCGCTATCGATAGTTTTTACTATCGATAGTAACTATCGATAGTTGAATAACTATCGAATAATTCATTCGATAGTTTTTATTCGTTAGCGTATTTTTTCAATTACACAATAGTCAGGCAGCAGACGGTTAGCTCGATCGCTAACCTACAAATATACGAACCTATAGGTATACTTACCGACCAATATACGAATCGTATGCTAGTATAGATAAAAAAAAGCAGGTTATGCTGAAAATAATAAATAACCTCGACTTAAAACATGGTTTCTAAATCTTATTACTTTGATAAAATTTTTATTTACTTAGGTAAGCGATCTTTTTGTATTGTTATTGAACACTTATTTAATTTTTTTTTTGGGTAATTATAAGTACGCAGTACAAACATATAGTAAGTATTTATGATTCAAATCCTAACTACACTAATTTAAAAATTATTAATTATTAATTTGCATTTTATTTTTCCTCATATTTAACTAGTATAAATTGGTGCCATAGAAAATTATGTTTTTAAAGTGTGTATGTATGTATTGATAACGTCTAATAATTATAGAATTGTTTATATTATTCGGCTCTGCTACGAGGAAGTAGCGAAGTAGTAGACAATGCGCAAACGTATCATTTACCCATTCCAACCACGACTCCAACGTTCAGTTCGATAGTTGAAAAGTATTCGAATAAAAAAAGTAACTACTAGTTACTAGTTATTCACTAACTACATTCGATGTATAGAAGTTACTACTATCGATAGTGATTTTCATTCATTAAGAAAAACTATTCGATAGTTACTATCGATAGTAAAAACTATCGAATAGTTCGATAGTTTTTATTCGATAGTGCCCATCACTAATTGATATGGTTTAATTTATTAGACGGCTTCGGCACAATTAAAAGAATATATGGCTATGATTCAGATTTCTGCGAATTGTTTAATAATAGCTAATACCTAACTGGAACGAAGTTATATAGGTCACTGACTAGGTCTTCTGTATTTGCATTTGCAATTCCAGTGATTTTTTTTACAGATGTTCCATTATATGACACAGGGTACATTTTGTGTAGTAATGTACGTAGGTATACCTCCTTCGGCAAATGGATTGTGTATTGATGGAATTGTTAGTAAGTATAATATGTAACAAAGGATAATATATAGGGATGGTTTATAAGCATGTTATCCGCTTATTTCAGGTGACTATGGAAATCTCAGAGAATCAGTTATAGTATTTATCTAACGATCATGTCTACTTCAGCGAACATAACTTCCGGTAAGTAGTCTGTATAATAATTGCATACTGTCGAATTATTGTTATTTTTGTAATAAGTCTGATGCACCTGTATACCTATACAATTGTTATTGTTTTTACTCTCAGATATCCCCCTGGAAGGAAAGCAACAGGATTGGGCTCTGTGACTGATACTATATCACCTCAATTGATCCACTATTAATATTACAAAGCCTAATAGAATGCCCGCAAAATTCCAGGTATTTATCGGTAATTAGTCTATTTTGTAAAAGTTATTTATGCCGTATTAATATTTGCTTAATAAGTATGATTATAATATAGGTATCTACTTCTACAACTATGTATACATATATTTCGTTTTTGTTTTCAGATAGTCCACTGGAAAGAAACCACTTTTCCACTGTTAATATTATTATGACCATTTTTGAGCCTAGGATTTTCTGTAAGTTTGTCGCAATATATTTTCATCTGTAACTGTAATTCTGATATATCGACGATATTCCTATTTTCCTATTAAATGTAAATAGTAATATTTCCTCATGCAAATGAAAATGGTCTATATAAGGGATAATTTCGTTGGGAGATCTACCCCAGTGGGAATCCAATTGTACGCTTGTGTAAAATACAAAAAAAAAACAGTATTTGAATACAAATCCTGAAGTAACTGCAAGACTGATAGTAATGCTGCAGTTTATTATCAAATCATTGACAATCTTATTTTTTGTACTGTTAGTACTATTAATTCCGCACAAATACGTTATATCCGTCCAAATTTTCAGTTGAGTTCGTATTTATATCATGTACACATTCACAGTCTCCTTTATATATTTATTTTATTTACTACTGTTTAAAAAACATCATAAAAATTATTTATTAACAAGCAAACTTCGTTTTTTATATTGTATATCAATTTCATTGATACCACTAGGACAACCAACTGTTTAATTAATATTTTCATGGTTCTTTTATTATTTTGAAGCCAAATTCGAAAACGAAGTCAGAATTCTACATGTTAATCACACTTGTAAATTATTTTGAAATACAAATATTTACAAAAAGTTATTATATAGTATTTGTACTTATATTTTAAAAACTTGAAATAATACAATATTTTTTGTATTTGATTTGATTTCCCCACTACATTTCCGTTTCTCTGATTATTCAAGAATAATTAAATTCAGCAGAAAATATTGTCCAATAAATTATTATTAGTCAAATAATAATACAATTGTAATTTCTAGTTGGAAAGATATTAGTCAAGCATTTGTATTTGTATTTAAATACTTCTGATCAAGTATTTTTCACAAGTAGGTATACATTTGCTTAAGAATAATTTTGTAATTAGCAAAGTCTTTAAAATTGCCTAAATATTACATAATTGCATGAGAACATTTCTAGAAGTATTTGTATTGATATTTAAAATACTTCAAGAGTATTTATATTTTCATTTAAATATATATTAAAAAGCTATTTGTATTTAATAATACTCTATAAAGCAAAAGTATTTGTATTTGTATTTAAATACTTATGAACAGTATTTTTTCGAGTCTGCTATTCATGCTTATAAAATATCCAAAATAAATATTACTTGCACAACGTTGTTTTAGAACAGTTCGTTCAGTCATTTAATTACTAAATAATATAAAAAGGCCATGAAAATTTAACGTGAGCATGTTGTTATCCATACTTCTTCATATTTATTAATTTGTTTTGCATCTGTTTTTAAATTTGTTGTTAACTTTGATGAAATGACTTAAGCTTTGGATAATTTGGTATTTCTGTTCAACAAGTACTTTTCACTCCCATATAACTATTATAGAATCAGATTTTGTTGTTTATTCGGTATTGTAATTATTTATGTTTTATTGTAATAAAAATTTTAATGGATATTATTATCTTTTATTTTCTTAAAACACTTGAATGATTAGGTGAAAATTTTTCAAGTCACAAACTCTTTTCTTAAATTTTTAAGAAGATTGTTTGTTTTTTGGTAAATTTTCGCTTAATCAATTAATATCAAAAATTTTGAATATTAAAAAAACCACTCGCATTAAAACAGGAACCTGTAATCTTTACTTTTCATCAATTAAGTGGGATGGCGTTAAAATCGCCGCAAGAGAAGTTTCACATCTACAATAGTATATATATCTCTTATCTATGTACGCTACTATCTGCATCGTATTCATAGACGTCAGTTAGTATTAGTACCATAGATTAGAGAAGGTTTATAGATGGATCACTCGAGCATTCGAGTTTCAGCGCCGTCTGCCAGGTGGGCACTCAACTATTTGCAATGAATAATAAAAATGTACAGCCTTATTCATAGTCAACGGTTTAGTAGGATGTAAGTCATAGACTACATGTAAGTAGTCTACTAAGTAGTAGCTACTAAGACGCTACTATCTGCATCGTATTCATAGACGTCAGTTAGTACGCTACTAGCTAGTAGAGTGGTTTGCGTCGAAACGATTTGACAACGGCGCGAAATTGTGACAAATGACCTACTGAATGTGTAAATATCGGTATTTTTGACGTTTAACGGCTTAACCGTACTTTTAAGTTAACTTATTATTCAATACAGTGCATGGAAGAATTGTTTATGTGTTTTTTCTTTTACTTATTTTTGTAGTAGTGTAGCTGTTATTTACGTTCAACATTCCGATAACAATTAATATCGAAAAAATTATCAATTTAAGAAGTTACATTACAAGAAATACTCAGAATTGGCTATACATATTTAACACATATATACCTAATGAATAACTACCCCACAATGTACAAACTGCAACATCAACCCCATCCAAATAATGGGATATATCATCAACTGCCCAGGACTAAATACCCAAAGAAGAATACATAACAATCTTTCCTAATCGATAAAGGACAATTTAAACAACCCAGAGTTGTATAAAAATGCAATGAAGTTCTCGAAAGAAGAAATCAACTTCTAATATTAACAACCTTTATTTTGTCCGGTCTACAAACAGGATTTATTTCTCTCAGTGGGATGTGTTTACTGACAAATAAATAAATAAATTAACTTACTTATACTTTTAGCCTGAATAAATGACTAATAAATTCATCAATTATTCATTTACGAATCATTATTACCACTATCTTAAGAATAAAATTTTACTTGTTCACGCAATTTACTTTAAAATATACAAACAAGATGTTAATTCAATAAAGTTTGTAATTATTTCAGAAAAAACGATTGTAATAATTTTTAAAGGATTACTGCCCATTGAAATAAATTAACAAGACATATACCAGTTTGATTTTTAATTTTTCAATTCAATTTCATAAATCCTTTCCATTTTCCATCTTATTCTTATGGTATTCTTTTTCATTTTGTATTTTGTACCGATAACTCGCTTCTTAAAAGCCGTAGATTAATTTAAAATCTACCACTCGAGGTTATGTTTATCGTATTTGTACCGCTTAAACATTGACTACCACGCTACTAAATTTCTTAGTAGCTACTAATGTCACTATGAATACGATTTTCCTAGTACGCTCTTAGTAGCTTGCTAGTAGTCACTACTAACTGACTATGAATAAGGCTGCTTTATTATGATCCTAAGCCTAGATCATAGACTAGCCTAGATAGAAAAGAGAGACTCATAACTTTCAATGCTATGTTCCAATGCTAAGGTGATGTTAGTGATTCCTTTTTCAGGCTTCTTGGCACCAGAATGTCAAATTCAGTAACGCAACATCAACAAAGTTCGTTCTGGTTCATTCTACAATTGGAAAATATTCATGAATGTAAAGGGTTTTTACAAAAGTTATTGCACGAATACTAATAAATTTTTTTAAAGAACAAAACAATTCTTAGAAAAACTTAGATGATACAACTAATACAGCCTTATTCATAGTCAGTTAGTAGTGACTGACTACTAGCAAGCTACTAACATTAGTGATGGGAGATATTTTACGACCTGTGACTTGTCACTGATATAAAAAAAGTCACGAGTAACGACTGTTACCAAAGTTGATATTTTGCCGTGACGTGATTTTTCACAGTTTAAATTTTGATCTGTGAATATTCTATTTGCATTCGGAATTGTTCGGGATTATTTGATTCAATTATGTTACTTTGTTATGGCGTGATTTTGTCCAACACAAATATTCTTCGTATTTCATAATATCGTAATTTCGTAGTATGTGTAATCAGTAGCGTAGCTAGGTAACCAAAGGCCCTGGGGCGAAAAATAAAATAGGGCCCCAAACTATTTAAAATCGTTTGTTGCGTATTCGTCGTGTTCCAAATTCGACGTAGGTACTTCGATTTGTCATAATTCAGATTCGTCGAACTTCAGATGCGTCGTAATACAGTCGACTCAATAATAAAATAAAAAACCAAATACAAATTGTAACTTATTTTAATAAACAAATTAAAAGTATTTTATGAAAATAAAAGAAAATATCTACCTGTTACCGTTCAAAAAATACGGTCCTGTGACAGACACATAGACAGCGGAGGCACGTTAATAGGGTCCCGTTGAGTACCCTTTGGGTACGGAATCCTAATTAAGTAGACATTTTTAATCCAATAACACCAATTTCTTAACCGGCTATAGGTACGTTTTACGACGAATCTGGGTTACGACAAATCAAAATTTTATCAATACAATTCAAAATATAAATATGTACATAGTTACATTTAAATACTTTAAAGTTGCAAAGCTACTTTATTATTAGTTCTTTATTGTGCATAGCAGGGCACGTCCTGGATCTACACGCAGAGTTTAGAAATGAATAATTAATTAATTTATATAATATAATATAATATTAATTAATTAATATAGGGTTTTTTTAATAAAAGTTAGTGGATATTTCAAACACAATTTATAGTTTGTAAGTTAGAGTCCGAGGAGCTCCCTGAGCTTGGGGGCCCCGGGGCAACTGCCCAGTCTAGCCCTATGGTAGTTACGCCACTGTGTGTAATTATTTGTATATCTGAAAGTTGATTCTGAGATTCTGACTTATCGCGTTGTCGCTGTAAAAAAGTGTAAAATATGTTATATGTAGTATGTACCTATATAAAAAAGACATCAATAAAACAACGGATAAAATCTATTGTATGCATGTCTGTATTTTAATAATTCATTTCATTATCATATATTTACAAATAAAAATATGTATACACAGTGCTGGTGTCGGTTACCAGATAATGTTAAATATCAATTAATAATATTAGAATGGCCGTTATATCAGTATCACTTAAAGCGTGACATGTCGCATATTACTAATTGTCACGGTTTGTCACATGTCACAGTTTAAAATCACTGATATTAAAAAGTCACAGTAGCGAGTCACGTTGATATTGGAAAATCACGATATCTTCCATCACTAACTAACATAGACTAGGATAGATGCACGACTCTCGGTTTTTTTTTGGATGACACTCAGCGCCATCCTTTGTTTGCCCCACATTAATAAGACGATACTTGGAATATATATAAATGGAAATGACAAAGAAAACTTTTAAAAATATTGCGCCATCTATACATGAAACTATGAAGCATCATTTAAGGCGCGCATTTCAAAATTTAACCAAATTTTTAATTATTTTATTGGAAATTAAAAAAAAAAACAAATATAATATTAACAAATTTATTAACAAAGTATAAATGCAGTAATAAGTACAATTAGTACAATATATGAGTAAATAGCAAAACATCAAATTAAAATACTTAATAAGTACTAAAAAAGTAATTATGTTATTATCAAATAAAACCCAATTTGAACGTTTTAACGTATTTAGTCATTGATTTTTTGTTCAGAATGAATATAATTTCAATTTGTTATAAAAATAGGAGCCAAACGTAAAAACGTCAATAACATGTTATAAAAATAACAAAGTTCTGTACGATAAAGTGTTGGGCCAAACAAAAAATTGGGCAACATGCGAAATAATACATAAATACAATAATAAGGATAAATATAACTAATAAATAAATAAATTACCTATAATTGCTGCATTTAGCAGCAGCAAGATTAATGAGTGGATCCGCGTAGGGCTTCTGGATTTTCACCCCACAGTGGTGTAAACTGCCGGGCAATGTTGTTCTATGTGGGACAGAAAACATCCTTTCCACCCATACACGTTGCAAATGGGGTTGTTTGGGAAACTTGTACCTACAAGAATTACAACAAATAAATGTATTCTCTTGTATACTGAACATCATTTCATTCTTACCTTGGGGTAATTTCCTTACATCCTTCGACGCAGCATATCTTGTTAATTTCCATTTTTTTATTATCTGTAATAATATCAACAGCAGATTAATAAACGATTACTACCTATTAATTTAACTAGTTTTGATTCGATGAGCAAAGTTTCTAACAAGCACTATTTCAGGATATAATTACTTATTGTAAAGCATGATTGACGTACTTAATACATTACTTACTTTCAGGACAGGTAAAACTAGTTCTCGCAAGCACTTTTAACAAAATTTTTTACGATTAAAAAATTGTAACGCCACAAACGTTTTAGCAACGTTTCCAACTAATGGGGAATTTCTCTGCTGATAACAAATTACAACTACCGCGGTCGCGTGATCTGTTGTCGTTTCACTAAAAAGTATCAGTAATGTATGTCGGTAATATCGATTTTAGTAATTTAAAAAATATCTGTAGTTCATGTGGGGCAAACTAAGGTGGCGCTGTCGCTCGACATTTCATAGCCTGGCTACTAAGAGCGTACTAAGAAAATCGTATTCATAGTGACATTTGGTAGACTACTCCTAGATGACGATAATAGATGTAAATCTTGATTTCTTAATTTGAAATCTGCGCCATCTCACCAAGTGTCTTCCCAAGCTAAATTGAAGAGTGAGACCATAAGTGAGACAGAAGATATAAAATTCTACATAGAAAACTGCCATACCGGCTATGGCGCGTATTTTAAAAACGTAAAGCATATAGGGTTTTTGTTATCATAATTTATTATTATAAAAATAAAGAAAATACGTTATCACGAAAATGCATATATTTAATTAAAGGTATAATTACAGTAACGTAATAAATAGTGCGAATACAATAATACAAATACATAGCTTGTAACGTTTTTTTTCTATGAAAAATCCCGTTACTGAAGTTTTGTTGTTTTTTGTTGTGTGTAATTTTTTGTTAATATACTCTTCAAGTTTTATTTGTTTTTTTTTAAGAGAGCTTCGAGCTCTCTAAAGCTACAGGATTCTGCAGGAACCACCGATGCACTACCCGGTGCCCAATAAAGTTGTCATTTCTTTTATTCTTTTCTTTGTTTGACAAAGTGGCGCCCGAGAACGTTTTCTTTTTAATATTTTCATGATAATTAATTTTTTTTAAACAAACTATTAATAATTTCAAAACCCAAGTAATAGTTTTGTTAAATTGACGCGGCACGAGCAGGGACCTGAAGAATCCTGTTTGCAACCTTTTTTTGTATTTATTGTAACTGGTAAACAAAATTTGTTTGTGTTTAATTTTATATTTTATGCATTATTTTTGCATTTCCTGCATTTAACTTTGTGTAATTTATCTTTGATTACTTTTGTAACAGTTTGAAAACATTTGTCTGTTTACTTATCTTATATCTTTTAAATTTGTTTGTACAGTTTCAAACTTGTGTAAAATTTTAGGTATTTGTTTTACAACATGGACATGTCTTCTATCAATACTGTGGAAATTGATTTATCCTTCTCACCTATGACGACATATTAGACGAACTCACACTGAGAGCTATCACCATAACAGATTCTGAAATGGAAAATAGACTCAGCCTTACTTCTTGGCTTTCGACAGGCCTGGATTCAGAATCTGTACTGGACTTGGACAGGTTGGATGTAAATCGTGAGTGTGGCAAACTTTTGTAGTATGTAAGTGAATTTACAGATACTATAAGAAATCTAACATTGTTTGAGTTAACTTCTGATGAACTGAAATTACTTGAAAACAAGTTTAACTATCTAGAAAAGAGGGCCAAGAGGTTTTTTTTCATGTAAATTGAAGCCAAGTAAAATTGGCGAATTATTTTGTAATTTGAGTATTTTACATGCCGAGTTGCATTTCAAAAAGGCTAGTTTAAACAAAGATAGTAATTTAAATGTTTCACCATTTAGTTCATTTTCCAGTACAATTAATAAGAATCAATTAACTGATATGTCGTCGCCCATACCTCCTCTTAATTCTGTTTCACTGGTTAATAATGTTGTGTCTACTCCACGTGTAACTTCTGCTTCAGGTTCGCAAAATTATATTCCAGCATTAGGGAATAATGTTAACTTAGGCAACTCTAGGTTTCCAGATTTTCCTGGTCTATCTACGGTCGTTCCATCTAATATGGATAACCATTCTCGTTCAGTTAAATTTGCAGAACCCGAGGTGACTGCAGTTCACGATCTCATAGATCTCTCTTCTCCTGGAGCACCTCCTGTTCGTACTGCTTTTAATACTCTTTCACTCGCACAGACATCTTCCTCTTTTGCTGCTAACAAGGTTATTTCTAAATGGGGTTTGACATACAATGGGACTTGTAGTTTGATTTCATTTTTGACGAGGGTTCAGGAATTAGCTGATGCGCATGGCGTAACTGAAGAACAATTGTTTAATTCGGCAGTTCTATTGTTTTCTGGATCTGCGTTAACTTGGTATCGTTCTAATAGGTGCTACTTTCTGTCATGGCAAGATTTAGTTAAATCACTTAGGGAAGCTTTTCTCTCATCTGATTACTCTTTAGATTTATTAGATGATATTAAAAAGAGAACTCAAGGCCCATTAGAACCTTCTCACCTTTTTATTTCCAAAATGGAAATTTTATTTCAACATTTAGATCAAAAACTTCCTGAGACTCTTAGGGTTCAATTAATCATACGTAATTTGAGACCATTCTTACAACGACAACTTACTTTTAATAAATCTGCTAGTATTCTTGAACTGTCCCGTTTGTGTAAAATTATAGAGGAAACTAATTCTAGATTAAATCTTTTTACCAATCCTGCATCTGAAGGATATCAAGTTATGGATACCGAGTTCCTTCCCGACTCAAAAGGAAGAGTTCCTCGAAAAAACCTTTCTAGAGTGAATGTAATCACTACCACCTCGCCAGTACCAAGTACCTCCTCTGCTCCCCCTGATCCTCCTGTTTTGCCTGCTACTTCGCCAAAAAATTGTTACAATTGTTCCCAAGAAGGACATCATTTTAGAGAATGTTCTGCTCCCCGTAAACGTTTTTGCTTTCGTTGTGGAAAATTAAATGTAACTGTTAATACTTGCCCCGTCTGTCAAAAAAACTAAATTTGAGGTCTCGTGATAACTATCGTCGGGATTTTTCTAAATTTAAAATCGACAGTAATTCTTGGGCTGCTTGGCTTGTTAAAGTAAGAAATTTTTGTACAGCTCCTATTAAATTTATTACTCCTGTTTTATTACGAAAACAGTTTGATTGTCGTCCTTATATTAAGATTAAGGTAAATAATATTGAAATTATTGCTCTATTGGATACTGGAGCAAATGTTAGTATTTTTGGCAAGACTGCTCTTCCTTTCCTTTCCTCCCTTAACCTAACCCATATCAAACCCACATTTAAGGAGGTTGTTGTTGCGAACGGTTCTCCAGCTCTGGTATCATCTGAAGTCATTGTAGATGTTTCGTTACAGGATAAAACAATTCCTTTTAAATTTTTAATTATTCCATCTTTATCCCATGAATTAATTTTAGGTATGAATTTCATTTGCAAATTTAATTTAAACTTAACTTTTAGAGAACACTCACCTTGTAGTTTTTCGGTGCCATCTGTGGCTAACGTTAATGTAATTATTAATAAAGACAATCTCTCCCTGAGCGATAGAGAACAATTGGAGCTAGTCATTTCGTTATTTAAAGATTTAGGTTCTTCTCCTTTAGGTTGTACTAATAAAGTAGTGCATCATATAGATACTGGTGATTCTTCCCCTTTTAGAGAAAGACTTTTCAGAGTCAGCCCTCCGGTAAGGGATATTTTGAGGAAAGAAACAGATAAACTTTTAGAATTAGGTGTTATTAAGCCCTCTTCGAGCCCATGGTGCTCGAATGTTTTATTAGTAAAAAAGGCTTCTGGAGATTTTCGTATGTGCTTTGATGCACGCAAATTGAATTCGGTCACAAAAAGGGATAGTTATCCTCTTCCTCATATCTCGTCTATTCTTGATCAGTTACGAGATTGTAAATTTATGAGTAGTCTTGACTTGAAGTCAGCCTTTTTTCAAATACCTTTGGATGAGGAATCCGCAGAAAAAACAGCCTTTGGAATTCCAGGAGTAGGTTTATTTGAGTTCGTACGTCTTCCCTTTGGTCTCAGTAACAGTCCACAAGTTATGCAGCGATTGATGGACTCTATTTTTGGCCCTTCTTTTCCTAACTTGTTCGTGTATCTTGACGATTTAATAATTTGTAATTCTTCCCTTCAGGAACATATAAAGACCCTTAAAGAGGTGCATCATAGACTCAAGGAGGCTGGTTTAACAGTCAATTTTGATAAATGCGTTTTTTGTAGACCATCCTTAAAATTCTTAGGTTATATTGTTGATGAACAGGGCTTACGAACAGATCCAGATAAAGTTTCGGTTCTGCTAAATTTTCCTTCTCCTAAAACATATACCCAGGTCAAGAGATTTATTGGTCTTACTTCGTATTATCGCCGTTTCCTCCCTAATTTTTCAAATTTAATAGCTCCCATTATGGATATTATAAAGAGTAAGAAAAAACGCCAAACCATTGAATGATCCCAAGAAGCCGAAACCGTTTTTCAACAGGTGAAACAGTCTTTAGTATCAGCTCCAGTACTCGCGAGTCCTGACTTTTCGCGTCCCTTCTGTGTACAGAGTGATGCTTCAGATAGGGGTGTAGGGGCAGTTCTATTCCAACAATTTGATGAAGGTGACAAACCTGTTGCGTATTTTAGTAAAATGTTTAATTCCACTCAACGTAATTACACTGTCACTCTCAAGGAACTTCTCGCTGCAGTCTGGGCAGTCGAACATTTTAGACCCTACCTAGAACACACCAATTTCACTCTTATCACAGACCATTCATCACTTCAATGGTTGTATAATATCAAAGAACCTACTGGGATGATAGCCCGTCTAGCGTTACGTTTATCTCAGTTTCACTTTAAAATTATTCATAGGCCTGGGAAGGAAAATGTAGTCCCTGATCTTCTGTCTAGGAATCCAGAATTTAACCTAATTGAGGTTCCCATTTTTGATAATGATTATCTTAACTTACGTGATAGAATTGTAGAGAACCCTGAAAATTTTCCAACATTTAAAATTCTGGATAATCGTGTTTTTAAACTTTCGAAAGAGTCTATCCCCTTAAACAGCAATATTTCACCTTGGAAGGAAAACGTACCTCGAGGTAATAGAAGCACTTTGTTGCAGCAATTTCACGAAGAACCTACTGCAGGACATTTAGGGATTTTTAAAACTTATAGGAGACTTTCCGAACTTTATTATTGGCCTAAGATGCGCCTGGATGTCATTACCTTTATTAACAAATGTAGAGTATGCGCTGAACAGAAAGTTTCACAAAATCTACCTTTAGGGCTCATGGGTGCCCAACGTCATGTTTCATATCCCTGGCAATGTATTACTTTAGATACTGTAGGTCCTCTTCCTCGTTCTCCTTCGGGTAATGTACACCTTCTGGTAGTTACCGATTATTTCTCCAAAATGGTGTTTATTCATCCCCTACGTAAATTAACAGCCAAACATATTACAAACTTTTTAGAGAATCACATTTTCTTAGTATTTGGAGTACCACAAGTAGTTATAGCTGACAATGGTACTGTATTCACTAGCAGGGAATTCAGAAACTTACTGGATAATTATAAAGTTCTTAAGTTTTGGTTAACACCCCGGTATTCACCTCAATGTAACCCAACTGAACGATGGAATAGAGTTATTGGCACATGTATTCGTTCATATATCAAGTCTAATGTTCATAAAAATTGGGATATCGAGATTTATAAAATAGCGTACGCACTTAGGTCAGCAGTTCATGAGGTGACAAAAAATAGCCCTAATTTCTTAAATTTTGGTCGTCATGTTCCTATTTCTGGCACCTATTATGGTGAAAACTTTCCATTACTAGATAATGATATTCCTTCAGAAATTTTAGATAATTATTTAAGTGAGATTTCTAATTTGCAAGTTATTTTTTCTAAAGTGAAAGGCCACTTACGTCAAGCGCATCTTAAGTATCAACAACGTTACAATTTACGCAGAAAGTCTCTAGAATTCGCTGAAGGCGAATTAGTTTGGAAAAGAAATTATGTTTTGTCAGATTCCTCAAATGCCTTCGCTTCAAAATTAGCTCCTAAATTTGTTCTCTGTCGCATCGCTCATAAACACTCTGCAGTGACTTATTCACTCACTTCAGAGGAAGATGGTTCGGATTTGGGTAGATGGCATATTAAAGATTTAAAACCTTTTAATGAGCTCCCTTCTGAAGATTCAATTAACGCTCAGGACCAACCCCAGTAGGGCTATTGTTTAATTTATTGTTGTTCTATCTCTTTCTTCTTCGATTCTCACACCTTGAGTGAGGGGTGCTATCAGCTCTCACTACATGTATGATGTCGGTCAGGAGTCCCTCTATTCCCTTTTTAGACTCTTGTTTGCTTCATGCATGTGAGTAAATTCCAACCCTTTGTCTCCAACATGATTCCAGTCATTTTTACCTTTTCTCGTGCTTTCCTTTAGTAGTGCATCTGTGAGTGCATGGGACAACCCCATCGCGAGTTTTTTTTAGGGGCATGAATCGGCCAAAGGTTTTGGGTTCATAGCGTATGCGTGCCTTAGGGGTAATCGGGCTCACAACCAGAGTGAATGAGGTTCTGTCTCCCCTTCGACGAGAGTTTCCCTTGTGTGTGCGTATCTTACTTCCTTTCGTACTCATTATCATATTTTTCGATTCATAATTTGCTTATAACAATTCCTGGCTTCATTTCCCAAGTTCACCTCTGGAATTTACTACGTTTCACTTTCGTTTTTCGCCTCCTCAATCCTAGTACTTTCAGGTCATTTTACTTCGGGCTGGAACCCCAACTGTACACTTTTTTACTGTTATTTGGCATTTCGTAGGAAATGGATATCAGTTTTTCAGGTCTTTCTTTCTTTCTTGCTTAGGTTCCCGTGGGGTCTCACCGTCCCTTTTCGGTCATGTAGTACCTGACTGCATACTGGAATAAAAGAAAAATTTTTTCTGAATTTATTTTGGCCGTCCTCTTTTATTGTTGTTTTCTCTTTACTGTCCCCTATGTAGCTCTACAGATGTCCTCTTTTGGCTCATGAAAGCCACTCCTATTTTACGTATGGCTTTTAGCCAATTAATTTTTTATTTTTTCATGTTTAAAGAATTCAATGAATTCTATTTTTGATTAAGTTTCGTTTTATTCCCGAGTAGGAAAGTTTTCGTTTACGTTTTCGACTTAAGTCGGGATAGTTCTTCCGTTATATTTCATTCTAGCTTAGAATGCATTTTTTACAGCTAGGAATGTTGATTAATGTTTTTGAATTTTATTTTCACTCTCAAGTGATTTTTTCGTTTTTTGTTGGTGCTCGATGCACATGCCTTTGAGTTTAGTTTACTGATTTTGATTTTTGATGGTTGTTACCTTTTATTTGAGCTAGTTGCTCTATGAGTGCGATGTTTATGCGATGTGATTTGGTATTGCCTTTTAGTTTGCAGATAGCTGCAGTTTTCGATTATTGAGTAATCGCTTGTGCTTTTGGTTAGGTGCAGATTATATTGATGCACTTGTTTTGGTGCAGTTTAGGTTTTTGCATTTGGTTTTCGTGCAGGTGAATTGTTGTTGCACATTTTTGGTGCAGCTTGAATGCATTTTCCCTATGCAGGGTGATTTCTTATGCAGTTTTGATGCAGTTGTGCATTGCGCATGTTTGAGTGCAGTTTTGATGCAGTTGTGCATTTTTGATGCATTTTTCTGTGCATTTTGGTTTTGCATTTGAAACTTTTTGTGTACGGCCTTTAACTCTTCTTGAACTTCTACTCTTACTTCCTTTAATTCTTCTTGAACTTCTACTCTTACTTCCTTTAACTCTTTTTGAAATTCAAGTCTTATTTCTTTTAACTCTTCTTGAACTTCTACTCTTACTTCTTTTAACTGTTCTTTCAATCCTTCTTGCTCAATTTTTATTGTTCTCATATCTTCGATCAATTTCTCTTGACCTGCCTTAATTTCTTCCTGGCCTGCTTTAATTTCTTCCTTCATTTCTTCCTGGCCTGCTTTAATTTCTTCCTTCATTTCTTCCTGGCCTGCCTTCATTTCTTCCTGGCCTGCCTTCATTTCTTTAAGCATTTCCATCAAAAATTTCATCTGCTCCTCCATTTTTGCCGCTTGACTTCTTGTTACTGGCATAAATCCTTACTCCTGACACCAATTGTTACGTAATTTACAAAATCACGTATTTATCTCTCAACACCTTTTATTAAATTAACTTTATAACAACAACGATTCAATATCTATTTCGATAACAACAATAACTCTATAACTATTTCGCTCGTCAATCGCTTTATCTTCTCTTCTCGCTTATATCTGTCGCTCTCTTCTATCAAATACTGTCAAACTGTCCAACGCTGTTCCTTATATAGTCTTATGGACTCTCGGACTTTCTGGAACGCGTCACAGATTACTTCCACACAATTTTCGCAGTCGGCGCTTGTCAACGTCAGAATGACACATCTGTCACAATATATTTTACCGAACACGACTCCATCATTTACGTAATATTTTAATTAACACGTATATCATAGTTTATTATTATAAAAGTAAAGTAAATACGTTATCACAAAAGTGCATATATTTAATTAAAGGTATAATTACAGTAACGTAATAAATAGTGCGCATACAATAATACAAATACAGAGTTACAATTTTGTAGAAGAGAACTATTGCATTATTCTTTTTTAAAAGTATTGTAGCGACCAGTGACACAGTATGTGTGTGCAATAACAATTTGTGGCATGTACTTGTTATCGCTAACATGCTTACGGCGTAAACACCGCACACGGTACTTTTCGTGTTATCAACTTACAAGATGTAAATCGTTCTCCGGCGACAAGTAGCAAGTTCAATTCTGAAATAATCGAGGACTTTCTAATTATTACTCATCATTCGGGAATACTCAGGATTTCTTCGAGGTCCTGTCTAGAAAGTTCGAAAGGTGTATATATAGTGATCATCTTTGGACCGAGAGACAGTTAGTTGAAGAAAGCATCAGTGCGCGAATTAAAACCGATAATAGACAAAGTGATATAACTAAATTGTAATATAAATAAGTGAATTGTTGTGATATAAATGGTAGTTCTAAGTTAGTGTTTAAGTGTTATAAACAGTGTTAAATAAATAATTGTTTAAATAAATAGTTTGACTAGAAAATTCGTTACAATTGGTGTCAGGTGCGGGGTCTGCGAATCGATCACCAGAGAATTTTTTAGTGTAATAAAAATACCAAAATAAATAAAAATGCCGAAAAAGTTGTTTGAGTGTTGAAAGTCGCCGAATTGAAAAGCGAACTGGAGGAGCGAGACGAAGATACGTCTGGTACTAAGAACATTTCACAGAAACGGCTCGAGGAGGCTTTGATACAAGAAGGTTTCGATCCCAGCACGTATGAATTTGAGGACGAATTGGAAAAGAAACTAAAGGAAAATCTTAAAGAATTAAAGGAAAACTCAAAAGTCCTAGAAGAAAAATTAGAAAAATTCGAAGGAAGTTTAGAAGAAAAACTGGGAAAATTCAAAGAAGAAACAAATGAAATAAACAAAACGCTGGGGACTTTCGACGAAAGATTAGCCCAGCTGGAAGAAATGGTTCTACATCCGGAAAAACGAGGAGAGACCAGTCAGCAACTTACGGAAAAGAGGCGCAGCGCGGTTAACGGCAAAGAAATCCCCGACGTGAAAGAAGAGCAAATAATCTCATCCAAAGTGCACATGAAGCTTCCTACGTTTGACGGAAAAACATCATGGACCACGTTTTTGACGCAATTCGAAGTGGCTACAAAAGCTTACAAATGGACGATAGAAGAGAGGGCTTCTTCACTTGCTCTTGCTCTGCGTGATGGTGCTGGCGAAATTTTGAACACGTTGCCACCGGAAGAATTACTAGACTACCATCGGCTAGTAAAAAGATTAGAGATGCGATACGACCAAGCACATCTGACGGCTGTGTACCATGTGCAGTTAAAGAACCGACGTCAGAAGACAGGTGAAAGTCTTCAGGAATACGAGGCGGATATCGCACGGTTAGCCCGGCTCGCCTATCCGGGTACGGCCGACGATACCCTAGAAAGATTGGAAGTCGACGCATTTATTGACGGACTTAAGGACGACGAAATACAACAGCGACTCCGACTGGACCGCCCGAGGACTTTGGTTGACACATTGGCCCGCGCACTGGAATACGACGTCGTCAACCAGGCGTCACAACGACAATGCCGAGTGCGGGAATTAAAAGAGGAGTCAGCCGGTCGGGACGAAGATAAACTGGAAGAGATGGTCCGCCGCATAATGACCAAAATAGAAAGGAAGCCCAGACAAGCCAGGTGCTGGAATTGTGGGAAGTTAGGCCATGTGAGAAGCAGCTGTAAGAGCGAGAGATCTGCTTCTCAAGAAGAGAAGCCCCGCGTACCGGAATTAGTCAGGATTGGTGCGGCGCCGGCGGGGCAAACGTCGATCCCGGAGCAAGAAGCCCCCGGTCTAGTTGCACTGACAAAAACTATGAAAGATAGAGCAGACAGCCTTTTTCTTACGGGACGTATAAACGGGAAACGGTGTTCGTTCCTATTGGATACCGAAGCAAGCAGGACGATTATACGAGCCAATGTGATAACAAGCAAGCTTCAACCGACCCAATGGAAGCTACGCACGGCCACCGGGGAAATGGTAAATGTCCATGGTGAAAGCTACGTCAAAATCCGCATAGGAAAGACCTCCTTCCGACACTGCGTGCTTGTGGCCGAAATTGAAGACAACGTCATTCTGGGCTTGGACGTGCTTCGGAAGTACGACTTTTGCCTGAGTTTCCAAAGAAAAGTCGTGACCTTAAACGAAGAAGAGTTCGGGCTAACTACTCAGGACACCGTAACATCTCAAGTCAGAAAACTTAAAACATCAATGGATGACACGCAACGCCTACCAGAAGGCTTGTCGAAATGTAATCCCAACGAACGACGTCAAATAAAAGGATTACTAAAAGAATAGGGTACGACTTTGACATAGAACACCGAGCGGGATGTAGCCATAGAAACGCCGACGCCTTATCCAGAAGACCTTGCCCGGATAATTGTAAACACTGTCAACGCGCCGAGGAACACGAAGAGGTCAGGAGGATAACTATCCTGGACGAGCAGTGGCAGCCCGACAACATTAAGGCAGAACAAAATTCCGACGTGCTCCTAAAAATGTTCCTGGACTGGAAGAAAGAAGGCAGAAGACCAACCTGGCAAGAAGTGGCTGCCAAGTCAACAGAAGTGAAATCGTTGTGGGCCCAATGGGATTCCATTGATGAAGAAGATGGTCTCTTGAAGCGCGTCGTTGAGAACCAAGATGGCACAGAAAGCAGACGTCAGCTGGTGATTCCGAGAAGCTTGGTAAAAGAGGTTCTGCAGTGCCTCCATGACGACCCTTCGGGAGGACATTTCGGCGTAAAGAAGACCCTGGGTAGACCCCAGTGCGCGAATTAAAACCGATAATAGACAAAGTGATATAAATAAATTGTAATATAAATAAGTGAATTGTTGTGATATAAATGGTAGTTCTAAGTTAGTGTTTAAGTGTTATATATAAGAGCTTTATTGAAACATAATGTTATATCTACATCTCCCCTCACATAAGTAAAAAAAAAAACAAAAAGAACTAAAAAAACGCAAACATTTTATCAGTATATATTTAAAAAAACATACTTCCTTTCCTTTTAATTATTTATTTTCCTGTATCTCCCTCCCCCTTTACCCACCTCTCCTTTTTAAAAACTGCCTCAATAGGTCCAGACCACTACCATCCGCCTTTATTATCCTCCCAAGTTGCTCCTCCTCTTTCTTCCTTATTACTTCTTCTAATACATGCTCCATTGATTCACTCTTCTCTCCACATACTCTACAGAATCTCTTACCTTCTTCCATCCAAAACTTATTTTCATTACATTCATCCCCCATTCTGAACCTAGCTATTATTTCTATATCTAATTCTTCTCTTAGGTACCCCGGGACCTCATCCCCTTGCCAATCTTTCCATGTAAATTTTTTCATTCCTTTCCCGTATCTTGATTCCCATATTTTTCTGAAATCCTCACCTCTTACTATTTCATTGCATCTTTTCCCCACCATCCTACGTACTTTCAATCCCGCTCCTCTCCATTCCTCCATTTGTTCTTTGTTTATTTTCATTTCTATTAGTGCTTTTTCCCTTTCCCCATCATATTTATTTTTTGTCCCTATCCCCAAAACCTTTTTCTTCCATAACTCTTTTCTTATGTCCCCTTCCGGTAATTCTCCTAATTTTTCCTCATATTTTACCGCCCTCATTCTTGAATCTTCTACCATTTTCCCACATTTTGTTTCCCTTCTTATAATGTAATCTGGAGTACTTCTTTCTAAGCCTAGAACCCATTTTATATACCTTTTATATATATTTTCCACTACTCTATACTCTTTCCATCCCCATATCTCTACTCCATAAAAAACTATACTTTTTACTAATGTTTTAAACAGCACTATCCTTCTCTCCCAGTTATTTCTACACAGTTTCTTTCCCATTCCCCATATTCTCCCCAGCAATGCGTTCGCCTTAGCTACCTGATTATTTACGTGCTCCTCGTCCTTATTATTTTCTGACATTATGTACCTATACATCTATATTTTTTAACTCTTTCAATCAGATTCCCCTTCCATCTCAATTCCTCTTTCTCTTTACTTTTCCTACCTCTTACTTCTCCAAAAATTATTACTTTGGTTTTTACATCATTCAACTGTAGGCATTTCTTAGGGAAATATTTTTCCAATTTTTTTGACATCTCCCTTAGAGCCCCCCAACTTGTAGCCATTAGGGCTATATCATCCGCGTACGATATTGTCCATATCTTTTTTTTTTCCTATCACTATTCCCCCTTCATTCACTTTACTTATTGTTTCTTCTAAATCACTTATATATACATTAAATATCTGTGTACTTATCTTGCATCCCTGTCTAACCTCTTTTCCTATCCACATTTCCTTGCTGTCCCTTTTACCCACCCTTACAACCCCACTCGTTTCCCTATATAATTCCATTATTCTTACTATCAACTCCTCCTCTATCTTACCTTTCTTTAACATTCTCTCTATTTCTTTTCTATATTCTGAATCATATGCCATCTTTAAGTCTACTACCATCATGTATACCTTTTGTTTTTTCTCCGTATGCGATTGTATTGCATTCTTTAGAATGTATATGGCATCTATTGTACCCCTTCCCTCCCTAAATCCAAATTGGGTTTCGTTTAATACCTTATTTTTATTCAATTGTTCTTTTAATCTATTCTTTATTATTTCCGTATATATTTTGTAACCCGTGTCCATTAGTGTAATTCCTCTGTAATTTGTTGTGCTTTCTCTATTACCCTTTTTAAAAATTGGCACTATTACTCCACACTTCCGTTCCCTTGGTATTTCATTCTTGTTCCATATACTCGTTACTATTTCGTGCATTTTTTTTTTCAAGTATTATTATTGTATAAATCCACGCCTCCCCCGGAATTCCATCCCTGTCTGTTGCTTTTTTTTTTGACAATGCTCTAATTCCTGTTCTAATCTCCTCTATATCCACTTTCTCATACTCTTTCCCCCTTTTTTCCTCCCATTTTGTTTCACATTGTATTACTATCCTTTCGTCTTTCCCTTCTAACATTTTTTTAAAATATTCATACCATTCATCCTCTGTAATGCTTTCACTCACCTTCCTCCCTTT
The DNA here is from genome assembly GCA_029378335.1 of Agrilus mali. Lineage (NCBI taxonomy): Eukaryota > Metazoa > Arthropoda > Insecta > Coleoptera > Buprestidae > Agrilus > Agrilus mali. The sequence goes on along the minus strand of CM055657.1, from coordinate 14,284,251 downwards.
CATTTTTCTGTTTTTATTCACTATTTTCAAAATTCTTCCGTTCTTTTAGACGTCTGTAATTCTTTTACTATTTCGTTACTGTATTCTTCCTTACTTCTCTTAATCTGTTCCCTATACTCATGTCTCTTTTCTCTGAAAAAATCTTCATTACATTCATTCCTTCTCCATTTTCCTAGCGCTACCTTGTATTCTTTTTTTTTTCCAACATTCTTCATTCCACCATTTCTCATTATTTTCCCTTAATTTAATCTTTTTTTTTAACTTAACATTCATTCATCATCTCTTTCATCTCTTTCCAGTTTCTTACCCCTTCCACCATCTTACTTATTCTTATTTTATATTCCTCTCTTGCTTCTTGCGACCAATCGTTTATCTCCTTGTACTCATTCTTCTCCTTATGTTTCTTCCACCTTTCTTCCCATTCAACTACTATAGGTAAGTGGTCCGACCCTATTATCTCTTTTATTGTTAATTTATTAATTTCCCCCCATGCCCTTCCATTTACCAACGCATAATCAATAACTGATTTACCCTTCCTTATAAATGTATATTCTCCCGCCCTGTCCCCTTCGCATAACCCATTTAGTATACATAACCCGTTTCCCACACACCATTTTATAAACTTCTTCCCTTCCCCATCTATGTAGTCATCCCTTGAATTTCTCTCCGTTTTTATTTCCTCGACTATCGCTCCATTTTCTCTACCTATTCTTATATTAAAGTCTCCTATTATTAATACATTAAAGTCTTTCTAATTTTCCATCTGTTCTTCTATCTTATCTAATTTCTTATTTTTTTCTTCATTCAAATATACAAATAAGTGTTATAAATAGTGTTAAATAAATAATTGTTTAAATAAATAGTTTGACTAGAAAATTCGTTACAGTATCCATAAAAATTACCAAATTGTAAATAAGACATACACAATTGTTAATTTCGATAAAATCCAGTAGCTTCTGTATAACAGCGGTTTGATGAAGGAGATCTGGTAACACTCGCAACGCTTGAGTAGTGATGTTTATAATCAAGGCAGTAAACTTAATTGAGGGATGGAATAATTTATGCCCCTTATACCCTTTCAGGTAATTCACACTTTATCAAAAAGTCAACAAACACAAACCAAAAACAAAACACAAAACCATCACAAAACTGTACAACGATTGATCGATCATACGACAACAAATTCATAAACCATAAACAAATTTATGCAGATATCAAGGAAATCCCAAATTTTACGGGCACACTGGTGCGCACCCTATGTGTATTTATACGCAACGACAATAAACGACAATTTTTAATCGTCATCACAACCAAATTTTCTCTACTGTCAGTAATTTAGAGGTAATAAACAAAGGCGATTTAGTTGGGAAGACAGATGCTACGATGGCGCTGTCGTCGACATTTCATGCCCTGTAAACCATAAACAAATTGATGCACATATGATAGGAAATCCCAAATTTTACGTGCACACTGGTGCGCACCTTATGTGCATTTATATTCAACGACAATGAACTACAATTTTTAATCGTCATCACAACCAAATTTTCTCTACTGTCAGTAATTTAGAGGTAATAATTAAAGGCGATTTAGTTGGTGGGCAGATGCTACGATGGCGCTACCGTCGACATCCCATGTAAGATGTAAACATGGACCCTCGACCAGTGCGGCAGAGATGGAAGACGAGCCGAAGAGCAACGAGTCTGAACGGAGAAGTTCGTCTCCCTGACCGAAACCCAGGCGACGCTAAAAATAACAGGCTCTGTAGCATTTGCGCAGGCGCGAAATACTCATGTCTATGGGTTATCGTTTGGCGCCCTAGCCTTTTTTTAACTGCCAATTCGTATTCCTGTACTGATTTTTAATACGAAAATCATTTAATTTGCGATTGGATTTATATTATCTTACTGCTTTGTTTAAGTTGTGAATTTAATCTGTTTTTTTTAAAACAATTATTTAAATTTATACATATTTATAGTTTAATAGCAGTAGTGTAAAAAGTTGCGTGGAGTAACTGTTAAATAATCTGCCTGTTTAAAGGAATTATTTATTTTTTGTGTTTATAGTATAAGTTGTAGTGTAAATACTGGTGCATAACAAATTGTGTTTGTTTTTCTTTCAATTGAAATTTTTATTATTCGTATTTTTTTTGTTTAAGTTTCTTTCAGGTATTGTACTAGTATGGACAACGAAGGAAAGAACAAATGTATTGTTAGGTTTTAATACAGTGGATAGGTAGTAACTTGTGAAATAATACAGTTATAACATATGACACTTATAAATATAGTTCGAGGGTTGTTGATACTTAATGTCTTTATCGCGTAACTTTGTGCGCACTTCCCGATTACTACTTAACTACTACTACTTGGCGGCAAAATCGTCAAAGACACGAAAAGGCCTAAACCTGACACAGTGGGGGTCACGACACACCCCTTATAATCGATTAATCGAACTACTTCGCTAACACTTCCTAACACCCCCCCTCGAAGTAGTGAGACTCCCTAAACCGTTTTTCTCGCGGAAACTAATGAGTCATACCTAAATTCCAAACGCACTGTCGATGTTTCGTACCGCACAATCCTTTCGTCAATACGTCCGCGGGCATTTCTTCTGAGGGTAAATATTCCAATTGTATTAGGCCGTTTCTGTAGCAGTCTCGTATGAAGTAGTGTCTCACGTCGATGTGTTTAGTACGTGAATGATGTCCAACACTTTGCACCAATTTTATGGCTCCCTGATTGTCGTTATAAATTGACACACACTTCTGATTTTCACCAATTCCATCTAGGATTGATTTTAGGTACAACGCTTCTTTTGTTGCCTCTGACATCGCCAAGTATTCCGCCTCCGTACTAGATAAGGCCACCGTGCGCTACTATTGGGCTTCCCAACTTATGGCTGCTCCGGCTAGTATAAATGCGTATCCGGAATGTGATCTTCTATCGATCAAATTAGCTCCCCAATATGCGTCCACAACGCCATAAAGTTCGGTGTTAGTTTTTTCGTACGTTAGTCCGTAGGTTAGCGTACCTTTTAAGTATTTTAGAATTCTTTTTGCACTCTTCCAATGGCTTTCATTGTAATTCGTGTTGAATTGGCTCATATAATTCACCGCATATGCAATGTCCGGTCGCGTAGTTACAGCCAGGTACATCAATGCGCCTATTAAGTTTTGATATGGATATTTTCTCATCTCGGATTCATCCTTAAATTCTGACTTCTTTAATTGCATATTGGTCTCCATAGGTGTTTGCGCTGGTTTGCATTCTAACATATTGAATCTTCTTAAAATTGATTTTGCGTATTGTTCTTGGGTTAATGTAATTTTATGGTTCTTTAAATCTTGTAGAAACTCTATTCCAACACATTTCTTAACTTTCCCAAGGTCCTTCATCTCAAAAGTTTCGGCCATTTTTTCTTTAATTTCTTTTATCCATTGTGGGTCGTCTGATGCCAATAATATATCATCCACATATACTATGATAAGCATAATTTTATTTTTCTTTCGTGCACTAAATAAACATGCGTCTTGTTTTGAAGCTTCCATACCTAGCTCCCGTAATCTTTCTGTAAGTCTCTCATACCATCGTAATCCGGACTGTTTGAGTCCATAAAGAGCTTTCTTCAATAAACAAACTGGGTTTTTATTGTTTTTGAGTGCTCGTAACCATCTTTTTGCAGTCTTTTTCGTTCTGTCATCACGGTTTACCGATGTACTCGATCCCACCGGTTTGCCGGATTCCAGTTTTTGTAGGACTGACAGTAATTCTTCAGGTATTTGCATATACACATCTTCTTCCAATGTACCATTTAGATAAGCCGTAGTTACGTCCATTTGGTGCATCTCCAGGTCTTTGTCTGCTGCTAATGCACATTGCATGCGTATTGTCGTTGATCGCGCAACTGGTGATGATATTTCGTGGAAATCTTCCCCTGGTCGTTGTGCGTACCCCTTTGCTACTAACCGCACTCGTTTCTTGTTATTTTCTTTAGTTTTTAGCACGAATCTACTTCCAATGATTTCTCGATTTCTTGGCTGCTCTACAATTTCCCACGTTTCGTTGTGAATTTGCGCCAAATATTCATCTTCCATCGCTGTTCTCCATGCATTCGCCTCTTCGGTTTTTAATGCTTCGCTCAATGTAATCTGATCATCTTCACCCACGAAGTTGGCCACTTCTTCTAAGTAGGGTGGGATAACAGCTTCACGCTCAGAGGAGGAGAGGATGACGTAACATTATTGAAATGTGAATTAATTGTGACGTAACATTATGTATTAACAGGTTCACGCTCAGAGGAAGAGAGGATGACGTCTACATCGAGCAAATATGAATTGCAGACGCAGCATTAGCTCGACGTTGACCACTTACCTTTTTTACTAATACGTACACACACACACCTGCGTTCTTTTGTTTAATGCATACGTCAACGACTTTATCATCGTAATCGACATTCCTCGATATCACACACACACATGTCTATTTTACATATACCTGTACCCGTTCTTCTATGTCTATGTATTCAAATTTGAATTCACGCGCTTTACGTCTTCCATCTTACTCTGTCTACATCGAGCAAATTGCAGACGCGGCTTTAGCTCCACGTTACTTTTGTTGCTATACATACATACATATATACACACACATATACACATACTACTTTAACTTTTGTTTTCGAGATAACCTACCACAACATTCATACCTACCAATAATTCTGCAAGCTATCATTTTACATGTGTAAGTTCATCACATACAGACATCACTTGTCGTCGACGGTGAACACCTACAGTTATACATATACGCAAACACAAAGCAATTTTACCTACCATCTATACAACCGACAACGAGTACACACACACGCTTATTGTTTAAACAATATTTCGACACACATGAACCGATGAACATTGACTCGATTAATAATTATATATATATATATATATATATATATATATAAAAAAAGGTATATGTACACTTGAATATTTTATAGTATCTGCTCTATGTATACATTTCGCCTTGTAAAGCTTCTGGAACAGAAAAGTGAGTGAGAGGATATTGATTTGTAACGATTGAAATGTGAATTAATTGTGACGTAACAGTTGTTGTATTTTAACGGAAAGTGGGTCAAGGTCATAAATGTTTAAAAAGGAAGGGAAAGGGAAGGGAAAAGAAGATATTGAAATGGATAGCTAAGTAAAAGAGGATTGCATCATAATAGACATAAATAGTTAACGCCTTAGAATGGAGAGGAAGATGATTAGAGTGGTGTGAACTCTTCGGTAGAGTAACCGTCTAGGTCATGACGAGCCTGTTCTCTCTCGTACCATGATGTACAAATGTAACACTGCAAGACATGATACTGCGAGGTCTGATGAAACATACCAGTCTTATGACAGAGGTATCCTTGTCTACAATTAGAACAAGTTCGATTCAACACATCCATCAAATAAATTTTACAACTGACACAGTACTGAAGGGGTTCCATAATGCGACATGGAAAGCAAACAAAGCCTTCTGTGTGCTGACTCAGGTAAAGACACCGTTGGCACTGAAACTTTGTAGTAGCAGTGGATTGTAAGACTTGACGAAACGGTTGGACAACGATGGTAGCATGTCCAGGCAAGGAGTAATTCTTTTGGAGGAGTGTACATTGTGCTTGGTTTGTAAACACCATGTTCTCATAAGGTAATAGTTGGAGAATGAATGGTGTTGTAGAGAAAGAGGTGATCGCTTAAATAGCAAATGTGATTTGCAGACGCAGCATTAGCTCGACGTTGAACACTTACCTTTTTTACTAATACATACACACACACACACACACACCTGCGTTCTTTTGTTTAATGCATACGTCAACAACTTTATCATCGTAATCGACATTCGTCGATATCCCACACACATGTCTATTTTATATATACCTGTACCCGTTCTTCTATGTCTATATATTCAAATTTGAATTCACGCGCTTTGCGTCTTCCATCTTACTCCGTCTACATCGAACAACTACGTTTCTTCTTTCCACTCCATTCTACTTTAACTTCTGAATAAACAAACTCATGTACAATCATTTCGAGAAGACCTACCACAACGTTCATACCAATCACTTTTACTACAACCAAACAATAATTCTGCAACCTGTCATTTTACGTTTGCAAGTTCATCACACACACTGACATCACTTGTCGTCCACGGTGAACACCTATGTTTTTGTTATATGCATACGTTAGCGACTTTGTTATTATAACCAAAATACACTGATGTCGCGCACACATGTCTACTTTACGCATACGTCTTAAACCTGTGCCCGTTCTTCTACGTAAACAAATTTGAATTAATACTTTATGTCTTCCATCTTACTCTGTTCACATTAAACAATTACGTTTCTTCATTCCACAACTTTCATACCTATCAATAATTTTGCAAGCTGTCATTTTACGTTTGTAAGTTCATCACCTCCTCCTCCAAAATCTTTTCGCTCCACTCACACCCCACTCCTTTAAACTCCTATAAATATCCACGTCTTCCCTTCATTCAGCAGAAGACTTCTTCGTACGATTACAACTACAACATCAAATATGTACTACTATATAGTTTTAACTGAAGAACCAGCCACAATGTCCAGGAGAATGTTTAATGTCTTGGTGAAGAAGGTGTTTTCCACCATTGACGGTGAGGTCACCATTATGACCGTAGAGGACCGGAAGCGCCCCCGAAAATTCTGCCGCCAATTCCAACAACACCTTCGACAGATACAATGGATGGGGACAGGTTCCATCCAATTCCAAACAATAGGTGATCTACATATGGAAAACACCTTCCAATTAGTATAGTTATGTAGATTTTATGTAGATTTTAAGATATTTTGTAGTTATATTTATGTTGGTATAAATTTAATTTTAATATTAGTAAACTTTTTATAAGTACAGCCTTCTTTTTTTATTTTTAAACTAATGACACAACTAAACAATAAACTGGAGAATAATATCACTATATCAATGATCTATCGAATGCAGTATGTTCGTTTACTTCTCATAACTTAATCGTTTTTAAAAACTTGTATAATAAATACATACAACACAGAACTTGTTTTACATTTTTAAAACGTTTATGATTGCTGAATATTAAGTGCCTTACTTAATAATGGGTACGTAAGTGGTGTAGTTTAACCTTTATCAGTAGGTGATACTAGACTTTGGGGACGTAAGAATATAGAGGGGAATTACTAATGCTGAGCAAACAGATGAAAATTAATCGCATACATAGACAATTTTACCTAATTTTACTTAAGCATAATCTACTCATTATAATTCTAAATAGAAATTTATCTATCACTTTTACCACAACCTAACAATAATTCTGCAAGCTGTAATTTTATGTTTGTCGATGACTCTCCCTTAAAGCCTGGCTGAAGTATACTTTCATCACACATATCTCCTGTTGTCAGTGGTCTTCCGCATTCGTAACAATGATGATGGTGTCTTCCGTGCAGGTGTAATATGAAAACGAACACTACATCCACACATTTACAAACCTCCTCCCCTACATCGTCTTCCATGTAACAACTGTTACACAACAGCAGCGTTGTATTTTCATATACGTTTAACAATACTCTTCCTTCGATGCATGTATATTCATTAATGTTTTCACACACACTATGTCTCAGAATATGTTCCAGTGAGGTAATACTCTCCAAACTATACTTATGTTGTACATAACCATTAATTTTTTGTCTCTCACTGTTTTTACATCTCTCACCGCTCACAGGTAGAAACTGTCTGTAATTGTTAGGAATATTCAAACCTGATCGCCATGATTGCACCCACTCATCCTCACATATATCTACACCGAAGTCTGTGCAATATAATATAGGTAGTCTATCGACTCCTCTACCACTAATCAATTCTGATAACGAACGGTTCTCGAACCATGATTTTCTACAAACGAATCCCATGCTGCTTACACCACTGCTCCTTGTATAACTTAATATTCGTTCTATATTAACTACTCCAACGATTATCGCTTCAACTCACTCTCATCTTTTTTTCCTCCTCCAAAACTTTTCGCTCCACTCACACCCCACTCCTTTAAACTCCTATAAATATCCACACCTTCCCATCATTCAGCAGAAGACTTCTTCGCTTCCAAAAGATTCACTACAACTATAACATAACTCTTTGTAACATGCTCCTACCTAATGTAAGATGTATCAATTTTTTTGTAAAAGTATATCTTTCATTACTCCCCTACTAAAACTTGTGTAGATATTCTTTTTTAATACAACACTACCATCTTTTATAACAAATTATTAAAAGAAAAATCACTTTATAATACAATTTTTATTTTATTATCCTTTTTACATTAAAACATAAATTTTTCATTAATATGTGTATGTAAGTCAACCATTTTATTTTCCATCTCTTCCACACGCTTTTGATTTTCCATAATCCATATATGATAGTTTTCTAAAGTTCTTTTCATGTCCTCCAACTCCTTCTCTTTCTTATGAATTTGTTCTATCAAAGAAGCCTTCTTCATTTCCTTTTCCTTCATTTCAGCCTCTCTTTTCAGTTTTTCGCGGTGTATAGCCTTCGTCGCTTCTCCTACTTGTTCCACCAACTTCGGGTATTCAAACGCCCCACCCAACATCTTCTTATTATATATCCGCTTCTTCGGCTTCATGACTATACCTTTACCACCTCCTGATATCGTTCGCGATGTACTCGCCACAGGCACTATCGCTGTTTCGCTGACTACATTTCCTCCATCGACTGCTGTTGTCATCGATTTCTCATTGTTGAAGAACTCGTCCAACACCGCTGACAGGTCAGAATCATTCAGATTATGCAATGGTAAATCACCTTGAACACCTTGTATCTGTTCAGCCATTTTACTTAAATGTTTTCTCTGTATATACTCTTTATACCTCTCTCTACTAGGACTTCTGAACTTATCAATCGTTTCCTCCATAATGCTCTTTTAAATATCTTCAACCCCTCTCTTAATACCCTCACCGTTTCCATTTTTCCCACTCCTCCCAATTTCCATACACTTTTAAGTCGAGATATCTCCACACCTAATAACCGATATGATTCGTTGTCCGGACTGTGATAAACCCTTTACGCGATCTGACAATTTAAACAGACATCGAAGAACTTCGTGTCGTAAACGGGCACAGAGCGATCCTAAGTCGTCTATACCGATTAAAAAACTGAAGGTTGTTACACTTTCTACCTCTTCTGAACGGTGGTGTGAAACCTGTAAAATTTATGTTCCTCAGTCTTCCTACAACGGTCACCTACGCACCATACAACATAAGAAAAAGTGTTGCTCACCTCTAGAGGAGGGAATCAGTTTCCTTACCTCTGCTTTCACCAACAGAATTGCATCGTTTCGTATACCGACTTTTTCAGTGATATTCTTGACAAATGTTTGCGCGTAATATGTAATCAGATCCATCTCCACGACGCGTTTAAAATAAATTTCGAAGTTTTCGGACGTTATGTGCACGAAACTAAACAGTTGATTGAAATTAAATCTTTCAACACTAATAATAAAGTTGTAACGCGATCGATCGATCTTTCCAATCTTCTACAACATTTCTTCGATATTCTTAACACCAAAGCATCAGAGTTTCAAGAACGAGAGTCAGGTATATAATTATTTTAACAAAATGTTTCTTTTTCCATCATCTTCCATTACGTTACTTTTTTCTACAGGATGGAGTTTAGAAAGGGTTCTTTTCCTCGAAATCAACTTTAACAAGTACAATCCGCTGAGAGCGTCTTCTTACATCCCTTTACCCAGACAAATTCTACTGAAGAAGGCGGTTGTGAATGTGAAAAACGATGATCAAGCCTGCTTTGCGTGGGCAATAACGTCAGCTATGTTCCCCGCACAAGCAAACTCAGACAGAACTACTTCCTACCCACACTATTCGCGCACTTTGGACTACGAGGGCATTCAATTTCCTATGAAATTAACTGATATTCCTAAATTTGAAGCGAAAAACCATTGCTCTGTGAATGTCTACGAAACCGAATCCGTTTTGAAAGATGGAAAGTGGATCTGGGAAATAGTTGGTCCCCTTTACTATTCACCCATCAAACAAAGACTACACTTCAATCTGCTGTTGCTCGACGATGATCACGGAAATAATCATTACTGTTGGATTAAGAATATGTCTCGTTTACTTTCTCAACAACTTTCCAAAACAAGACATCAAAAATTCATATGTGACGGTTGCTTACAGTATTTCTCCACCGTAGCCCACCTTCATCGTCACCAACACTACGACTGCAACCATGTGTACAGCAGCCTTCCTACCGGTGATTGTAAAATGGATAAGATGGGTAGGTTGGTCCCTAATCATGTTTTGAAATTTGAAAATTATCAAAAACGTATCAAAGTACCCTTTGTTGTATACGCCGATTTTGAAACCGTATTACAACCTATTCATACATGCTTTCCTGATCCTAACAAAACATCTACCACATCTACCAACAAACATCAACCCCATTCATTTGCTTACTTAATAAAGTGTTCATTCGATGATTCCCTCTCCAAATTCAGATCGTATCGGGGACCCGATTGCGCTAATCAATTTGTTAAAACTTTGGATGAAGACGTTTACGATATTTATCACCGATATTTGAAGATCATAGCTCCCATGGTACCCCTGTCAGATGAAGAGATACGTCTCTTCTCCGAGGCTATCTCTTGTAATATTTGTGAAGAACCGTTTCTGGACGATGACGTGCGAGATCATTGTCATTTGACCGGTAAAGTTCGATTAGGGGCAGCTCACTCCAGATGTAATTTAAATTATAAACTTCCCAACTTTGTACCTGTTTTTTTCCATAACCTCTTAGGATATGATTGTCACTTGTATCTTAAGGAAATGGCTGCGAACGATGTTAAATTTGACGTAATTGTTCAAAATAAAGAAAAATACATTTCCTTTACCAAATTATTACGAGTTGATACGGTTCAAAATGATTCGGACAACTTAACTAAAAATGTGTTTGTAAAGATTAGATTTCTCGACTCTTTTCGTTTCATGGCTTCTTCCCTCGATAAGCTGTCGGAAGAGCTCGATCCTGATCAATGTATGCAAGTGAAAAAGTATTTTCCAGATCCTCAACATTTTCAACTTATGCGTAGGAAAGGTGTTTTCCCTTATTCCTACGTGGATGATATTTCTAAGCTTGATCAAACAATGTTTCCACAGAAAGATGATTTTTTTGATAAACTCACTTCCCTCCCCATTTCTGATGAGGATTATGAAAGAGCTAAAACTGTTTGGAACGCTTTCTCTTGTTCAACTCTCGGAGAATACTCTGACCTGTACTTAAAAACGGATGTTCTGTTATTAGCAGATGTTTTCGAGAATTTCCGAGAAATATGTATTACCACTTACGACTTAGACCCAGCTCAGTATTATACTGCACCAGGGCTTGCGTGGGATAGCATGTTAAAATTCACTCGTATTAATTTAGAACTTCTAACCGACATCGATATGTTAAAATTTTTTCAAAAAGGTATACGTGGAGGCATAAGTCAATGCGTTCAAAGAATGCATTTCGCTAACAATCCACACCTCCCAGATTATAACACCTCTCTTCCTACCTCTTATATTATGTATTTGGATGCTACTAATTTGTATGGACATAGTATGAGTCAACCCCTTCCTGTTTCCCATTTTCGTTGGTTAAACGAAACCGAAATTGATGAATTGAATGTTCTCTCTTTAGATGCTTCTTCTGAATACGGTTATGTACTTGAAGTCGATGTTGAATATCCTCAGCACCTCCATGATTTACATGCTGATCTCCCCTTTTTAGTTGAAAATATTATTTCTCCAGCTAATGCTAATGGTAGATTTAAAAAACTAATACCAAACCTTATGAATAAAACAAAATATATTGTTCATTACCTAACGCTGAAACAAGCTCTTCGCAATGGATTAAAACTACTTAAAATTCATAGAGTTATCGAGTTTAAACAATCCGATTGGCTTAAACCTTTCATCGATTTAAATACTCGAAAACGTAATTTAGCTGAAAATAAATTTGGGAAATCTTTCTTCAAATTAATGAATAACAGTGCTTTCGGAAAAACGATGGACAACGTTGATAAACGAGTTGATGTCAAATTAGTAACTCATTGGCAAAATTCAGGTCGCTGCCTTGGTGCTGAGACGTTAATAGCTAATCCTAATTTCAAAAATTCTAAGATTTTCACTCCCAACTTTGTAGCCATTCAGATGAACAAATTACGTATTGTTTACGATAAACCTCTCTATATAGGTTTTACCATTTTGGATTTATCAAAAGTTGTTATGTATGACTTCTACTACAGCTTTCTGAAACTAAAATATCACCAAAATATTTCTTTGATGTATATGGATACAGATTCTTTCATTTTTAAAGTGTTCACTGAAAACTTTTACCGTGATATTGTTGAAAATATTCATTACTTTGATACTTCTAATTATCCTCGCGATAATAGTTTCAATATTCCCATTACCAAATCCGTTATCGGTAAATTCAAAGATGAGTTTCCTAATAATCCTATTAAAGCATTCTACGGAACCGGAGCTAAAGCGTATTGTGTTGAAGCGGTTGACCAAATTGTAAAGAAAGCTAAAGGTGTTAAGAAGAACGTTATTAAACTACATCTAGGAATTGATGATTATCTTCACGTTATTAGGGACAATTCCACCATTATAAAATGTATGAATGTTTTTGTTTCTGATCTCCATACTATGTACACCCAAATGAAAACTAAAGTAGCTCTTTGTCCTAAAGATGATAAACGTTTCTTAATTCCGAAAACAACTAATACGCTTCCTTGGGGACATTATCATATAAAAAACTCGGATAATTCCATTTCAAAGTTGAACAATAACATCGATCAAGTAGTCAAAAATTTTAATCTACCACATAAAAATAACTTAACGGTTGGAGAATATTTTATTCAAAAACTTTTCGAGGCTTCTTCACTTCCACAAGAATCTATTGATACTATTTATGAACAACTTCTGTAATAATCACTTGTATGAATATGTAAATAATGCTCCAATGTTATATTTTAAAACTTTATCATTATTATTGATTGTATACTCTTGTCTGTGTAAATGAATAAACGTTTTGACCTACGTTTGTTTTTTATTATTTTAAAAATTGTGTTATTTTCCTAAACATATAAAGAAAACCCTAAATGTTTCTGTAGTTACAATTTATTGAATTAATAGCTGTAACAATGAATAAACTTTTTTATAATCTTCAATATTAGTGTATGGCCATTTTTTGCCTGAGTCAGGACCATTTCGCCAGCCTGGAGCCTTTTCCGTTCCTTGTCGTAAAATGTTTTCTTCTATCCATCGCAACACTGTTTGATGACGATCGTTAATGCTTGGACTTAAAGTATATGGAATCTTGAACAAGCTGATTAACTTAATAAACTTTTCCAAATATTTCGGTTGCGCGTAGTATACCACATCCATTATTAAATCATCTACACACTTCAATAATGGTGTGTACGCGTTCTTTATGTTAATAATGGAGAATTTTTTGTTCTTCACTAGAACTGATCCGTTTGTTAGCATTTGCTTTAGAAAATATATATCATTTCGCATGTAATTATAATTTGTTTTATTTAAAATCCCTTGGACATCATCACCGGTTATCTCCACTTTTTCACTACAAGCTTTTAAAAAGTCGTTAACGAAGGTGTCGCACCGCTGTTTTATTTCGAGAACGAAATATAAAATATCGTACGATGTATCTTGTGGTAATGTTAACCATTTGAATACTTCCTTTGGTACTTCAACTCCCAACTTCGAACACACAACCTTGACTCTGTCTAAATCATTCGATAATATTGCTCTTCGCAAATTCGTAATGAGGACCTGTCTTTCTGCTTCATACAACTCATAGGATAAGGAATCCATTTTTATGAAAATTCGATTTCTAAATCGTCTGGATCGCTCTCCTCGCTTACTAAATAACCTGTTATTACAAGTTTATCGTATCCACCTTTCAACTCAAATTCTTGTACCACGTCTTCTAACTGTGATGCAATCAAATGTTTACTCTCAGATAAGAAGCCGTCTTTGAAAAATTTCACTTCAATTAGATAACTTTCAACCATTACTACTAAGTCTTTAACTTTCAATGCAATAACTAACGATTACAACTGATTACACTCGCCACGTTTAATCTTATTTATAATCATACTTTTTGGGGGAGGGGGTACATAAATTTGTAAACATGTTACCATTTATGAATACAAAAGCATACATCTCAGAAAACGTTTTTTTTTTTTATGAATCCAACTATTATGAGATGTGTCAAGGCTTTAAGGGAGAGTCATCGACAAACATAAAATTACAGCTTGTAGAATTATTGTTAGGTTGCGTCATGACCTAGACGGTTACTCTACCGAAGAGTTCACACCACTCTAATCATCTTCCTCTCCATTCTAAGGCGTTAACTATTTATGTCTATTATGATGCAATCCTCTTTTACTTAGCTATCCATTTCAATATCTTCTTTTCCCTTCCCTTTCCCTTCCTTTTTAAACATTTATGACCTTGACCCACTTTCCGTTAGAATACAACAACTGTTACGTCACAATTAATTCACATTTCAATCGTTACAAATCAATATCCTCTCACTCACTTTTCTGTTCCAGAAGCTTTACAAGGCGAAATGTATACATAGAGCAGATACTATAAAATATTCAAGTGTATATATACCTTTTATATATATATATATAATTATTAATCGAGTCAATGTTCATCGGTTCATGTGTGTCGAAATATTGTTTAAACAATAAGCGTGTGTGTGTACTCGTTGTCGGTTGTATAGATGGTAGGTAAAATTGCTTTGTGTTTGCGTATATGTATAACTGTAGGTGTTCACCGTCGACGACAAGTGATGTCTGTATGTGATGAACTTACACATGTAAAATGATAGCTTGCAGAATTATTGGTAGGTATGAATGTTGTGGTAGGTTATCTCGAAAACAAAAGTTAAAGTAGTATGTGTATATGTGTGTGTATATACGTATGTATGTATAGCAACAAAAGTAACGTGGAGCTAATGCCGCGTCTGCAATTTGCTCGATGTAGACAGAGTAAGATGGAAGACGTAAAGCGCGTGAATTCAAATTTGAATACATAGACATAGAAGAACGGGTACAGGTATATGAAAAATAGACATGTGTGTGTGTGTGTGATATCGAGGAATGTCGATTACGATGATAAAGTCGTTGACGTATGCATTAAACAAAAGAACGCAGGTGTGTGTGTGTACGTATTAGTAAAAAAGGTAAGTGGTCAACGTCGAGCTAATGCTGCGTCTGCAATTCATATTTGCTCGATGTAGACGTCATCCTCTTTTCCTCTGAGCGTGAACCTGTTAATACATAATGTTACGTCACAATTAATTCACATTTCAATAATGTTACGTCATCCTCTCCTCCTCTGAGCGTGAAGCTGTTATCCCACCCTACTCTTCTAACATTTCGTCTTCATTTTGATTGTCACTATTTTCAACTTCTTCTTCATTGTTGATTGCAGTTGACGGATGAAATATCTTTCGCGGTCTTCCAGCCGTTCCCGATCGCATTAATCTCGGACGTCCGCGTTTTTGTCGCACTTGACGTACATTGCCACGAATTATTTCTGTTTCTTGCATATCGTCTTCACTTTCTTCACTTACATCATTGTTCGTCACGTCACAATCTATTTCGATTTTAGAACCATCATGTTTTTCACAAAAGTCTTCTTCA
Organism: Agrilus mali; assembly: GCA_029378335.1. Classification (NCBI taxonomy): domain Eukaryota; kingdom Metazoa; phylum Arthropoda; class Insecta; order Coleoptera; family Buprestidae; genus Agrilus; species Agrilus mali. The sequence goes on along the minus strand of CM055657.1, from coordinate 14,268,466 downwards.
GTGTTTGGAAGTACGTCATTTTTCTCGTGATAAAATGTTGGTTCTTCTAGAAACTTAACATCGCGACTCACTATTAATCTTTTGGTTTTAGGGGACCACAGTCTATAAGCTTTTGATTCATCGGAATATCCTAAAAATGTGCATTGCTCTGATCGCGATTCAAATTTCCCTTTTTGTTCTTTATTTAACGCGTATACTTTCGTACCGAACACTTTCATGTAAACGACGGTTGGTGTTTTACCTGTCCACACGGTATATGGTATTTGTCCATTTAATGATTTGGTAGGGCACCTATTTCTGATGTAGCACGCTGTATTTACCGCTTCGGCCCAAAAAGTGTGAGACATATTCGCTTGTTTCAGCAAACACCTAGCCATTTCAAACAAGGTTCTATTTTTTCGCTCGGCCACTCCGTTTTGTTGCGGTGTGTGCGGAGTCGATAACCGTCTTTTTATTCCAGTACGCATTAAAAATGCATCAAATTCGCGATTACGATACTCTGTACCATTATCCGTCTGTAGTGCTCTAATTTTTCTACCTGTGAGGTTTTCCACGTATGCTTTATATTTTCGAAAAGCATCAAAAACTTCCGATTTTTGTTTCAAAAAATGTATCACGCACCATCGCGACTTATCGTCTATAAATGTCACGAAGTATCTTTTTTCCGTGAAAGACGCGCTCTTCATCGGACCGCATACGTCACTATGTACGATTTCTAGTAGTTCACTCGTTCGCATATTTTCCGTTTTTGGAAAACTTGCACGTGTTTGTTTTTCACTTATACACACCTCGCAAACAGACAGTTTTTGTTCTGAATCAATATTCAGCCCGTATACAATTCTTTTCTTCGACATATTTAAATCTCGTTCATTTAAATGTCCTAGTCGGCTGTGCCATAAATTCAATTCGTTTGATAAAAAATTGTTTGGTTTGGTAATATTCGCTTCGTCTTTGCTAGTTTCTACGTAGTATAGTTTTCCCACTCTACGCGCCTGTAATATTACGTCACCATCCTTGTCTAACACTAACGCATCCTTTTGGCGGAATGTAACTTCAAAGACTTTGTCGGTTATTTGCGAGACCGACAGTAGGTTTGTCCTGAGTTCGGGCACATAAAACTTTATTTAGTGTTATCGTTCTGTCTTCTTCTTCTACATTTACATTTAGCATCACTTTTCCGGTACCAGTTATTTTTGTTAACTTATCTGTAGCTAAATTCAACGGTTTGTTCATTTCTTTCATGTTTTCAAAAATACTTTTGTTCGCACTCATATGTCCTGTACAACCGCTGTCTAAACACCATTCTGATTTGTTTTTTCGTTCTGACGTAAATAATGTCGTCTCTGTTATGTTTAATGCCGAATTAACTTTTTCTTTTGCTTTACTTGATTGTTTTTGCTCTTCTTCAATTTTGCATGCACTCTGTTTTGAACCAAATTGAACTTTTCATAACAATTTCTGGCTATGTGTCCTTCTTTTCCGCATCTAAAACAACCACTTTGACGTATTTGATCTCCCCGCTGATTGTGTAACTTATTTATTCTTTTATTGCTGAATTGTACGTTTCGCGCACTTTTATAATTGTTTTGATGGCGTGGCTTTCGCGCATATAACACATCGTGATCGTTTCTATCTTCTTTAACTTTTCGCGATTCGAATTCTTCTATGATTTTCACTCGTAATGTTTCTGGTTTTGGCAGGTCATCACGCGTTTCCAATGCACACCTGAATGTTTCAAAAGAGTCTGGTAGGCTATACAGTAGCAATATCGTCAGTAAATCATCTTCAATATTTATGCCAATTTCTTTTAGCCTGTCTACTGCGTCGAAAAACTCGTTTAGATGTTCTCGAACTTTATCACCTTCTTTCATACGCGATAATGCTATTTTCTTCAAAAGTGCTGCTTTTCTTGCAGGTCCTCGTGATTGAAATGTTGATTGCAATTTCAACCATACTTCCCTCGACGTGTCTCCATCTTTGATTAGTCCAAGTTCCGAAGGGCATAATGTCTGCACATGCTTTAGCATCATTATTTTTCCATCTTCGTAAAATACCATTTGCATCTTTTGTTTCTGGACATTTCTTTTCACCGTTTACATAGTCCCATAAATCATTTTTGATTAGCGTTTAGCGGATCTATTTTTACAATATTGCCTGACATTTTAAAGGTAAGTTGTTCACGTTTCACTTTTACGATTTTCTCGCTTTTAGTTTTCACAATCACTATTTACTTGCATGAGGCCTGGGCCCATAACCTGTTAGGTTTTAATACAGTGGATAGGTAGTAACTTGTGAAATAATACAGTTATAACTTATGACACTTATAAATATAGTTCGAGGGTTTTTGATACTTAATGTCTTTATCGCGTAACTTTGTGCGCACTTCCCGATTACTACTTAACTACTACTACTTGGCGGCAAAATCGTCAAAGACACGAAAAGGTCTAAACCTGACACAGTGGGGGTCACGACACACCCCTTATAATCGATTAATCGAATTACTTCGCTAACACTTCCTAACATGTATGTACTGTAACAATCAATTTTCCAAAAATTACAATTTGGGTAGATATGTGAGGAACGTCCATAAGAAAGAAGTGCCAAAAAAAGAAGTGCCGAAAAAAGAAAATAATTATAGGAAATATATTATTTGTCCCATTTGTTTTGAGAAAAATGAGACATATAAATTATTAAACAATCATTTACAAACTTTTCATAATATAATAACGGTTAATGTCACTTTGAGTTTTTGAGATACTCAAGAGTTTAAGGAATGGTTTAATAATGAATCTGTGGATGTTAATTATTCCTTAAGCAGGGTAAATGAAAATACTGAATTTAGAAGAGTTTATTATTACTGTAGTCGCAGTGATACAAAAGATACTATCTCTTTATAAAATGTATTATAATTATGAAGAAAATATTTATATTTTTGTCAAGGTTTTCAAAGTAAAAGCATTAAAAGAAATAGCAAATCTGGTGGATCTATTAAAATCAAAGATGTTTGTCCATCTCAATAAATAATTGAGTTTCAAAAGGATTTAGGTAATTTTTGCAGTTTAAATTAAAAAACAAAATATGTTCTATCTTATTAAACATAATATAATTGTCATTACCACTCGTTATTATCCACATTTATCATTAAAAAAGTTAGAACACTGAAGGTCGTTCATTTGAATTCAAATAAAGAGGCACCTTCATTTGAATTTTAATAAAAAGGTGGCAGAGGCGACTTATTACCATAAACACTTCACGCCTGCGCAAATGCTACGGAGCCTGTTATTTTTAACGTCGCCTCCGAAACCCGAAGGGAACGAAAAACTTCACTTCCGACGAGCCTCGTCCGCGAACACACATGCACTTATAGACCATATATACATATATATATATATTCGATACAGTTTTGTTTTATCAAATAAATAAACTCGGTGTTGTGAATTGTTTTTATCAGTTCATTTGTGTGCATCTATCTTTTGAACTTATATCAGGAGTGGGATTCAACTACAATGTCCACAAATCCTACTATAGACCAAGAGCTGCCTGACGCTGCTCCAGCCACTTTATCGCCTGAGAATTTTATGGCGATGTTTCAAAGGGTGGTTGAAATGACTAGCTCTCATATGGTTCGGAATGCAACAGAGAGCCCTCGCTCTACCCCTTTTGCTTCCGGAAATTCTCTTCAGAATTTTGACCCTGAAATAGATGACATTGACGGCTGGTTCGCGGAAATTGAGGAAGCACAAAAGCGCTTTGGTTGGAACGAGTGGGAAACTGTGGTAAGATCAGCCCATCATTTACAAGGTAATGCGAAAGTTTGATATGATTCCTGGAGGCCTAAAGCAAATGAGCGAGTGAAAGCCGATATAAGACAGTCTTTTCCTAGAAAACGAAACAATGGCGCTTTGTTGTACGAAGCAGTAAACTTTAACTCTGACCAGTCTGAAAGTTATGACGAATATGCTAGGCAAAAGCTATCGAAATTAAACAGAGTTTGTGTGCAATGACCTGAGAATGTATTAATTGAATCAATTATACATGGTATTAACGATTTAACCGTCCGAACAAGCGTTCACAATCAAAATTGTTTAGACATATCTAATTTAATTTCAACATTATCATCTTACAATAAGCGACGTACGCCCAGTAGCAATGAGCTGACACATCCCCCACCAAACAAAGAACATTATAATATAAAACGTAGGTCGGATTTACCAACGACGTCGCAGTCAAATCAATATCGATCAAGTCTGTTTTGGGTGTGGCAAATACGGCCACGTCAAGCATGAATGTTCGGCGCGCGATCCTAGTTCCGCTACTCATGAACATGTTGATAAGAAACCACGTGTTACTTTAGCTTGCAAGTATTGTAAAAACGAAGGTCATGTTGAAGAAAATTGTTGGGCAAAAAAGCGTGCCATAAGAAAAAATACCAACAAACGCGTTAACTTTTGTCAAACTGATAAAGCGGGAAGACTTCTTACGACCGTCATAAATAATATTTGCATTTCTAATCTTAGACACTGTATTTGCGGTTGGAAATAGATAAAACATTTTAGTAATAATTAACGTAGATTTCAATGAAACACAGAATATCGTTTAAATTGTTTTACTATAATAATTTGTAAATACTCTTACAATCGTTTCGGTCTCTCGACCATTCTCAAAGAGTTGTTACCTGTTCTCTCTTTGAGAATGGTCGAGAGACCGAAACGATTGTAAGAGTATTTACAAATTATTATAGTAAAACAATTTAAACGATATTCTGTGTTTCATTGAAATCTACGTTAATTATTAATAATATTTGCGTTGACTGTTTGCCAGACACTGGCTCCGATTGTTCGTTAATCAGAGAACGAGTAGTAAAACATTTAAATTGCAATCCACAACCTGTTTGTTTAAATCTGTCTGGGATAGGCAATGGTCAATACGTCTCCACTTCTTTAGTTACCCTACTCATACAATTTGAAACACTGAGTTGCGAAGTCGATTGTTACGTTGTTCCGGATTACGTCATCGATGTTGATCTTTTAATAGGCAACGATGTATTTACCAGACCAGGAGTCGTTTTGACTAGCAATAACAAGGGTATTTTTATCCATAACGATTGCGTCACTGATAAATCTGCTGTAGTACACGTTATTTCAAAAAAAGATATCTTAACTGATGTTATTACTGACGTTTCTGGTAACGATCGAGAGCGTCTCCTTGACCTTTTACACGAATTCGAAAATATTATAAGTAGAGGTTACTGTGTATCAACAGTTAATACTGACAGTCTTGAAATCAAATTAACAAATGATTCAGTTGTACGTTATCAACCATATCGCCTTTCATTAAGCGAACGCGAAAAAGTACGATCTATTGTACAGGAACTTTTAGATAACGGGATTATCCGAGAAAGCCAATCGCCATTTGCAAGCTCAATCATACTTGTCAAAAAGAAAAATGGTTCCGACAGAATGTGTGGCGACTTTAGGGCACTCAATAGAATAACAGTTAAGGATCGATACCCTTTGCCCTTAATCGACGATCAAATTGATCGTTTAGGCAAAGGAAAACTGTTCACTTGCCTCGACATGGCATCCGGATTTTTTCAGATTCTCATTCATGAAAATTCAATAGAGAAAACCGCGTTCGTAACACCAGTCGGGCAGTACGAGTATCTGCGAATGCCCTTTGGACTTGCTAATGCGCTCTCTGTTTTTCAGCGCACCATAAACAAGGCATTACGTCCTCTTATTGACGAAGGGCTAGCCCTAGTCTATTTAGATGACGTATTAATTCCATCCGCTTCGGTTGAGGAAGGTATAGAGCATCTTCGAAAGGTACTCACAGCTTTAAAAACATCCGGATTTTCTTTAAATATCGACAAATGCAAGTTTTTCATGAACTCCGTTGAATACCTCGGTCGTGAAATCTCTTCTGAAGGGGTTCGCCCCAGTAAATCAAAAGTCAGCGCTCTTTTAATGTCACCAGTTCCTAAAAATGTACGTGAAGTCCGGCAGTTTATGGGACTTGCTTCATACTTTCGTAAATTCATTCCTAATTTTTCTTCAAAAATGGCATGTATAACTAAACTCACTAAGAAAGGAGTACCTTGGGAGTGGTCCTCTGAGCAAGAAACTTCAAGAAAATACGTTATTACCACCCTTACTGAACGACCTGTTTTATCAATTTTTGACCCTTATCTCCCCACTGAATTGCATACAGACGCCAGCGCACTTGGTTATGGTGCTATATTGTTTCAAAGAAAAGATAATCAGAGACGTGCTATAGGTTATTTCAGCAAGCGTACTTGTGATGCGGAGTCCCGTTATCACTCCTACGAGTTAGAAACGTTGGCCATAGTGAAAGACTTGAAATTCTTTCGAGTATATCTTTTGGGCATCCGTTTTACTCTTGTGACCGATTGTAACGCAATTATGGCTACCGAGAAAAAGAAAGACCTTGTCCCTAGGGTAGCGCGCTGGTGGATGTATATGCAGGACTTCACATTTGATATCCAATACAGAAAGGTAGTTTAATTTCACATGTTGATTATTTGAGCCGAAATAATTGCAAAATAAATGTAGTCAAAAATCATGGTCCTTGGATAGCTGTGCAACAGCACAATGACCCCGAAGTCATTGAATTAATCAACAAATTTAATGAGGGTTCCCTGGACCAAAATCGATATATGGTAGAAAAAGATATGCTTTATCATTTAAGTTATTTCGAAGGGATGCCGATAAAACAGTGGTACGTCCCTAAAGGAAGCCGTTTAGGTCTCCTTCGCATTTTTCACGATGGACAATGCCATATTGGTTATGATAAAACAGTCGCAAGCATCACTAAATATTTTTGGTTCCCAGGCCTAAACAAATTCGTGCGCAAATATCTACAACATTGCGTTGGTTGTTTAACATTAAAAAGGTCACATGTCCCACCTAGAGGAATGCTACATCCCATTTCAAAAGAATTAACACCATTTCACACAATTCATGTTGATTATCTGGGGCCATTGCCAGTTACAAAAGACAAAAAGCAGTATATTCAAACCATTGTCGACGCCTATTCAAAATTCACTCTGTTATACCCACTGTCGAGTACGTCAGGCATCGAATTTCGAGAAAGTTTTAAAAATTTCAAATCACTGTTCGGTACACCCACTCGCCTCATTGCTGATTCAGCGGCCGCACTAGTAGACACTGTAACCAAGCAAATGCTAAGAACATGGCAGATCGAACTACATATCATTACACCACATGTACACCGATCAAATGGACAGGTGGAACGCTACATGCGTACCATTGCCAATATGTTACGAGTCGAGACGAAAATCGAGTCAGAATGGACGAAACGATTATGAAAAATCCAATTGGTACTAAACTCCACTGTCCAACGAACCATAAAAACATCCCCTTTACAACTACTTCTTGATTGCGACGGTACTATTCCAGTTGTCCGCACCTTGTTAAATGCTATTGCAGTTGACAACCTTCCATCGCAGAGACCATTACTGAGAAGAAAAATAAAAGAAGCTGCTGATGAGGGTATCAGAGCCAGCTATGCAATTCAAAAAATATATTTTAATAAAAACAGGTAACCGGCGTGCGATTTTTCTGTTGGTGACCTGGTTCTTCTCAATAGGAAGACTTTAGTCGGAAAGCTACGAAATGGTGTGCGAGGCCCTTTTAAAATAATAAAATTACTATTAAATGATAGACTACAAATCCAAGAATTGGTTGGTAAATATACGACCAGGTGTGCCATAGATCAAGTACGAATTTGGTCCCGTGAATGGACCCCTGAAGATTGTGCTGATATCATGGACTCGGAATCTGAGCCAGGTGGGAGTTGTTTTTTTTAAACCATTTTTTTTTATCCGAATATAATTAAGTACATAAGTGTAGTACAATGTTTTCGTGTTTACAATGCCTGTCATTTCATTGACCTGAAGCATGTAAATGAGTAAAATTTGTTAGTGTTTACAATGCCTGTCATTTCATTAACCTGAAGCAAGTAAATGAGTAAAATTTGTTAATACTCACAATGCCTGTCATTCAATTGACTTGAAGCATGTAAACAAGCGCAATAACTTGATACTGTTCGCAAAGACTGTCATTTGTTGACCTGAAGCTTGCAGAATGATGTACATTCTATGTAAGATAGGTAACGATGCATCCCATTGACTAGAAGCATGTATATGCTGTCTGTCTTGCCTAACCTATGAAACAGTTTTAAGAAACATCTCATAAAGCGGTCAACACATTTGAAATCTTGTAAACAATGTACTAATCGCTTGCCTGGGCGCAGAGCTAGAATCAAAAGCAAATGATTCCCTCTCCGCGCCTAGCCTGCCTGTTTCAGATTCAAACACGCGTCTGTTAGCCGGCACTTCCGATGAGATAACGAATCGATGTCCAGGATGGTCGTGTAAGATGTAAACATGGACCCTCGACCATTGCGACAGAGATGGAAGACGAGCCGAAGAGCAACGAGTCTGAACGGAGAAGTTCGTCTCCCTGACCGAAACCCGAAGGGAACGAAAAACTTCACTTCCGACCAGGATATGGGATGTCGACGACAACGCCATCGTAGCATCCGTCTTCCCAACTAAAACGCCTTTGTTTATTACCTCTAAATTACCGGATTTGATTGTGATGACGATTAAAAATTGTCGTTCATTGTCGTTGCGGATAAATGCACATAGGGCGCGCACCAGTGTGCACGTAAAATTTGGGATTTCCTATCATATGTGCATCAACCTAGTGCATCAATTTGTTTATGATTTTGTTGTCGTATGATAGATCAATCATTGTACAGTTTTGTGTTATGTTTTTCGTTTTTGTTTGTTGACTTTTTTGATAAAGTGTGAATAACCTGAAAACTTGTTTTTTCACTTGAAAGAGTATAAGGGCATAAATTAATCCATCCCTCAAGTAAGTTTACTACCTTGATTAGAAGCATCACTACTCAGGCGTTGCGAGTGTTACCAGATCGACCAGATCTCCTTCATCAAACTGTTGTCATACAGAAGCTACTGGATTTTATCGAAATTAACAATTTTTTATGTCCTGTTATTTAAAATTTGCGAATTTTTTTATACTTTTAAAAAAGAATAATGTAATAGTTCTTTTATATAAAATTGTAACTGTATTTGTATTATTGTATTAGCACTATTTATTCCGTTACTGTAATTCTACCTTTAATTAAATATATGTAGTTTTGTGTTAACGTATTTTCTTTATTTTTATAATAATAAATTACCATAACAAAAACCCTATATGCTTCACGTTTTTAAAATTCGCGCCATAGCCGGTATGGTAGTTTTCTATGTAGAATTTTTCATCTTCTCTCTCACTCTTCAATTTAGCTTGGGAAGACACTTGGTGAGATGGCGCTGATGTCGAATTCAGAAAACGAGCTTCTTATCTATAATCGTCATCTGGGCTTCCGACGAGCCTCGTCCGCGAACACACATGCAATTATAGACCATATATACATATATATATATATATATTCGATACAGTTTTGTTTTATCAAATAAATAAACTCGGTGTTGTGAATTGTTTTTATCAGTTCATTTGTGTGCATCTATCTTTTGAACTTATATCCCATACCCTGGTTAGATGGCACCAAAAGGATGACAATGTCCTATATTTTAGTAGCACATAGTAGCTGCGTCCCGTATGAGCTTTTTGACATTTGCTACAGTGGGCAGCACAATCGTTCAAAATTTAAAGCTCCCGATCTATTTTGTCTATGATGGAAATCCCAAATTTTACGTGCATTTTTCCGTGCACACCGGTGCGCACCTTATGTGTATTTATACGCAATGACAATCACAGACTAGGATAGATGCACGACTCTCGGTTTTTTTTTTATGACACTCAGCGCCATCCTTTGTTTGCCCCACATTAATAAGACGATACTTGGAATATATATAAATGGAAATGACAAAGAAAACTTTCAAAAATATTGCGCCATCTATATATAAAACTATGAAGCATCATGAACGTTTTAACGTATGTAGTCATATAATTTTTTTTCAGAATAAATATAATTACAATTTGTTATAAAAAAATAGTTACCAAACGTTAAAACGTCAATAACATGTTATAAAAATAACAAAGTTCTGTAGGATTAAGTGTTGCGCCAAACAAAAAATTGTGCAACATGCGAAATAATACATAAATAGAATAATAAATAAATAAATGAATTACCTATAATTGCTGCATTTAGCAGCAGCAAGATTAATGAGTGGATTCGCGTAAGGCTTCCGGATTTTCACCCCACCGTGGTGTAAACTGCCGGGCAATGTTGTTCTGTGTGGGACAGAAAACACCCTTTCCACCCATACACGTTGCAAATGGGGTTGTTTGGGAAACTTGTACCTACAAGAATTACAACAAATAAATGTATTCTCTTGTATACTGAACATCATTTCATTGTTACCTTGGGGTAATTTCCCTACATCCTTCGACGCAGCATATTCTGGTGTATTTCCATTTTTTATTATCTGTAATAATATCAACAGCAGATTAATAAACGATTACTACCTATTAATTTAACTAGTTTTGATTCGAAGAGCAAAGTTTCTAACAAGCACTATTTCAGAATATAATTACTTATTGTAAAGCATGATTGACGTACTTAATACATTACTTACTTTCAGGACAGGTAAAACTAGTTCTCACAAGCACTTTTAACAAAATTTTTTACTATTAAAAAATTGTAACGCCACAAACGTTTTAGCAACGTTTCCAACTAATGGGGAATTTCTCTGCTGATAACAAATTACAACAACAACCGCCGTCGCGTGAGCAACAATTACAACTCTCTATGAGAGTCTCCCTCTTCCTTGCCAGGGTAGGTGGAATGTCGGAGACCTCTTGTAGAGAGCAACAATTACAACTCCCTATGAGAGTCTCCCTCTTCCTTGCCAGGGTAGGTGGAATGTCGGAGACTTCTTTCTGTGGAGATCGTCGTTCCTTTTATACAAAAATTCCTACTCCATTCCTGCGTAATACAGTGGCTATCCAGACTCTCCTGTCCTTTTCTTTTGCGTAAGTTCGTGGCTAACGAAGTCCCCTTTTTTCCTGTAACCCGCCGTTGTCTACGAACCGATTGGAGTTAGTTGGTCGTGGGAATATTTCCTGTCCTACTTCTTTCATCTGGTTAAAAATGACCGTCTCTCTTTCTTACAAATTTTTGAGCGGGCGATTCCTGCGTTCGACAATCTACCCCTTACCTACTGCACCCCGAAAAATCCTGTCTGCTGGCGTAAACAGTAGTGTTATATATTGAGGGGTCCCGGCGTAACGCGGCTAGACAAACGACCGTCTGGAATGCGTGAGCTGACCAGTTACGCAGAATTCCAGGTTGTATAATATTATGAAGTATTTTATGTTCGTCTTTTAGAAACCCAAAATTAAGCAAACTTTTAATAGAGAAGAAAAATGAAATATATACATCACTATCAATAAGATTGCATCCAAATAAAAATTAATATTAAGAAAAATTTTAAAATTCATAGCACCCGGGTACGGGTGGTTACAGTATGGGATGTCGACGACATCGCCATCGTAGCATCCGTCTTCCCAACTATATGGCCGTTGTTTATTACCTCTAAATTACTGAAATTAGAGAAAATTTGGTTGTGATGACGACTAAAAATTGTCGTTCATTGTCATCAGGATATGAAATCTATGAAATGTCGAGCGACAGCGCCACCTTAGTTTGCCCCACATGAACTACAGATATTTTTTAAATTACTAAAATCGATATTACCGACATACATTACTGATACTTTTTAGTGAAACGACAACAGATCACGCGACGGCGGTTGTTGTTGTAATTTGTTATCAGCAGAGAAATTCCCCATTAGTTGGAAACGTTGCTAAAACGTTTGTGGCGTTACAATTTTTTAATAGTAAAAAATTTTGTTAAAAGTGCTTGTGAGAACTAGTTTTACCTGTCCTGAAAGTAAGTAATGTATTAAGTACGTCAATCATGCTTTACAATAAGTAATTATATTCTGAAATAGTGCTTGTTAGAAACTTTGCTCTTCGAATCAAAACTAGTTAAATTAATAGGTAGTAATCGTTTATTAATCTGCTGTTGATATTATTACAGATAATAAAAAATGGAAATACACCAGAATATGCTGCGTCGAAGGATGTAGGGAAATTACCCCAAGGTAACAATGAAATGATGTTCAGTATACAAGAGAATACATTTATTTGTTGTAATTCTTGTAGGTACAAGTTTCCCAAACAACCCCTTTTGCAACGTGTATGGGTGGAAAGGGTGTTTTCTGTCCCAATACAACATTGCCCAGCAGTTTACACAACTATGGGGTGTGTGGCAGTCATTTCCACCCTATATGCAAAATGGTAAATGGGAACCTGAGACCTAACCTAACCTAACCTAACGTAACCTAACCTAACCTAACCTAACCTAACCTAATGTGCAATGTCATGTTCATGTTCAATGGATTTGGTTAAATAAATAACCTTATGTGATGTTATGAAATTCTGCTGCTTATTTCGTCCGAACATCCATAATTGGTGACCCCGACGTGATCTTCACCGGCAATGTAAGCAGCTTAACCTAAAAAACCACATGGTCTCTGCCCCAGTCGCAGCACATTTTTCATCATGCAGGAGGCTGGAAATAATCCAATCGAGCCGCAAGAACACCAAGTCAATAGAGTTAGTGTTAAACCACCGCCGTTTTGGAAAACTGATCCTAAATTATGGTTTATACAACTAGAAGCACAATTCCACATAGCAGGAATCAATACCGATTTGACGAAGTACAACTATGTACTTAGTGCGATAGACACGGAAATCCTCACTCAAGTAACCGATTTCATCAACACACCTCCAACACAAGGTAAATACGAAGGCATAAAGCGCAAACTGATAAACATATTTTCAGACTCTAGCGAGAGAAGGCTACAAAAATTACTGTCAGACCTGGAATTAGGAGACAAAAGGCCATCTTAACTATTAAACGAGATGAACAGACTTGGGGCACATCACTCCCACAAGAACTGTTAAAAACACTGAGGATAAAACGTCTGCCAACACAAACGCAGTCAGTTCTTACAACGAGTACAGACTCTCTAGAAAATTTAGCCCAAAGGCTGACAAGATATCAGAAATCGAGCAGCCAAGGACCTTTGCCATTTCTACTAATAAGAAGAATGACGACGTACAACAAGTCGTTACCCAATTTGTACACGAAGTCTCTGAATTAAAACTTGCAATGAGTCGTGAACCCAGAAGTTTCCGAGAGGATTATCGCACTCGGAAACCACGGCAACGATATAAAACACCTTTACGAAATATATTGACTGGAGATATTTGCTGGTATCATCGCCAATTTGGAACTAACGCCAGGAAATGTTCTTCCCCATGTAAACATTTTGGTCCTAACACTGCCAACCAGGAAAACGAGACACCGCATCATTGATGGCGACAGGTGATGTGGTGATACAAGGTCGTCAAACACAAATAACTGGTAATTATCGTTTAACTGTTAATGATCCAGTGACGCATATCAAATTCCTGATTGATTCTGGCTCAGACGTTTCTATTTTACCCAACACATCTGTCAAAAGCAAACCCTCAGAGATGAAACTGTATGCAGCCAACAGCACACCAATTAACACTTTTGGTAGCAAACAGCTCACAGTCAGTCTAGGACTCCGTAGATCTTTTACCTGGACTTTTGTGATAGCAGACACCAAAAGCGCAATTATAGGAGCGGACTTCTTTCATCATTTTGGGTTATTAATCGACATTACTAATTGTTACGTAATTTACAATATCACGTATTTTTCTCTCAACACCTTTTATTAAATTAATTCCAACACAACAACGATTCAATAACTATCTCGATAACAACAATAACTCAATATCTATTTCGCTTGTCAATCGCTTTTCTTCTCTTCGAACTTATCTCTGTGGCTCTCTTCTATCAAATACTGTCAAACTGTCCAACGCTGTTCCTTATATAGTATTATGGACGTTTCTAGGCAACTCTCGAAACGTCCAGCAACTCTCGGACTTTCTGGAACGCGTCATAGGTTACTTCCACACAATTTTCGCAGTCGGCGCTTGTCAACGTCAGAATGACACATCTGTCACAATATGATAAAGAAAAAGAATGGTGAATGGCGGTTGGTGGGAGACTACCGTAAGTTAAATGCCATAACTATCCCTGACCGTTACCCAATTCCTCACATACAAGATTTTTCCCATTTACTACATGGTAAAACAATTTTCAGTACAGTAGATTTAGTTCGTGCGTATCACCAAATTCCTATCGAATCATCTTCAATCCCCAAAACTGCAATATCCACGCCTTTCGGTCTTTTTGAATTTACTCGGATGCAGTTCGGACTCAGAAACGCAGCTCAGTCTTTCCAACGATATATTCATGAAGTTTTGGCAGGTTTAGATTTTTGTTTTCCCTATATCGATGATATACTAATTGCTTCCGCTAATTTTGACGAGCACGAACACCGTCTTCGAATTGTTTTTGAAAGATTATTCAAGCACGGTTTATCCATCAATATCGCGAAATGTACTTTCGGCGCGAACAAGGTACAGTTTTTAGGGTATGAGGTTACCGACAAAGGAACATTACCTTTACCTGACAAAGTTGATATTATTGAGAAATACCCAAAACCAAAAACAGTGTGCGAATTACGACGGTTCTTGGGAACATTAAATTTCTATAGACGTTTTATTCCCAATGCTACAGTTCATCAAGCGATTCTAAATAAATTTCTTGGAAATAGTAAGAAAAATGACAAAACTCCTATTAATTGGACAAAAGAATCAGAATTAGCTTTCGACGCGTGTAAAAATGATTTAGCTCAGGCTACTCTTCTTGTGCATCCCTCCGCGAACGCCCCTATTTCACTCACAGTAGATGCTTCAGATTTCGCTATTGGTGCCGTTGTCGAACAATTCGAATGTAATGAATGGAAACCATTAGGATTTTTTTCAAAAAGACTCACTACATCCGAAACTAAGTACAGTACTTACGACCGCGAATTACTCGCAATATTTAGGGCAATAAAATTTTTTTAAACATTTCTTGGAAGGAAAACAATTTTCTATATTCACGGATCACAAACCTTTAACGTTTGCATTTAAACATAAACACGACAAATCTTCACCAAGACAAATTAGGCAGTTAGATTTTATTGGACAATATTCTACGACCATTTTACATATAGAGGGTAAGAAAAACATTGTCGCCGACGCACTTTCTAGATTAGAAAGTATTATATGCCCAGAATCTATTGATTTCAATTCATTCGCGATTCATCAAGAGAAAGATCCAGATTTATTGGAGATCCTCAATAATCCGTCAATATCTTCCCTAACATTGAAACAGATAACAGTACCCAGCTCGAGTGCTGTCGTTTATTGTGACATTAGTACCAATAAAGTTAGACCATTTGTTCCAAAAAATCTGCGCAGAGAAATTTTCGAAAAATTTCATAATCTAGCACATCCCGGCATCAGAGCCACTACTAAATTAATTGCTACAAAATTCGTGTGGCCCTTGATGAACAAAGACATTCATTCATGGACAAAATCTTGTCTTGGATGTCAACGGTCAAAAATTCAACGTCATACCCGCACTGCATTTCAGAAAATTGAAGTTCCTGACGAACGTTTCAAAATTATCAATTTAGACTTAATTGGTCCTTTGCCACCGTCAAAAGGTTTTACTTATTGCCTCACAATGATCGACAGGTTCTCGTGCTGGGCTGAAGCTATACCCTTAGCAGATATAACAGCGGAGACGGTTGCTGAAGCGTTTTATACTAATTGGGTTTCGCGTTTTGGCACACCTAGCCGTATAATCACTGATCAAGGTCGCCAGTTTGAGAGTTCCCTTTATCGTTCCTTATCTTCCTTACTTGGAATTCAAAAAACTCGTACAACACCGTACCACCCACAACCGAATGGCAAAATCGAAAGATGGCACCGTACACTAAAAACTGCCATCAAAGCTCATGGTAGAGAGCAGTGGACTGAAGTACTGCCTACAGTCTTACTTGGACTCCGCTGTATTGTTAGAGAGGGCGCTCAAGCGTCCCCTGCTGAAATGTTGTATGGAACAGGAATACATCTGCCAGGCGAATTCTTCGAAGAATCCAACGTTGAAATTGAACCCATGACATTTGTTAGTCGTCTCAAAGAAAAAATGCAAGCATTAAAACCTACTCCAGACTCCAATCATTTAAAACAAAACATTTTTGTATCACCAGCATTAAATAAGTGCTCGCATGTTTTCGTTCGTCGTGATACAGTGAAACGATCATTACAACCACCCTATGAAGGACCATATCGCGTAGTGCATAGGAGTGAAAAATACTTTACAGTGAATAATAATAATGAACTTTATTTAGCTGATAAGCTATACAATTGACAAAAAATATAAAAAATATTACACAGTTTTAATACAAATATTATTCTTACTCTATTAATTTGTTTAGCTCTACACAAAACTATGACCTATTTAAGTATTGTAGTTTAAGTTCTTTTTTAAAATTTTAGTATGTTTGACTCTTTTAATTGATTTTCCAATTCATTGTACCTTTTAATTCCTCTGAAGAAAATTGAATTTTGAGTCTTTTTGACGTTAACCTGTGGTAAAATAAAATTCTTTTTGTTCCTTGTGTCATGGTTGTGGGTTTCTGCGAATTTTATTAAAATATTATCAAAATATCGTGGCATTAAATTCATCTTGATTTTATGAATAAAAACTAATGTTTGGTACTCGGTATGGTCTTTGATATTTAACCAGTTTAAACGGTTTAGCATTACTTTTATATTGGTGCGTCTATTACATTTAAGTATAAGCCTCATTGCTTTGTTTTGTAATTTCTGAAGCATCTGCATGTTGCTGTTATTACCAAGGTAGAGGACTGACCCAGCAAAATAAAAGTGAGGTAATATAATGCTATTGTACACTGTGTGCATTGCCCATGGCGATAAATACTTGCTGCCTCGGCGTAAGACCCCAAGTTTTTTGGCAATTTTGCTAGCAACGTATTGTACATGTTCATTAAAATTTAACTTTTCATCAACTATTATACCTAAGTACTTAGTTTTATTAACTATCTCTAATTTGGTATTTTCTATTCTTATATCTAAATCCTTCTTCCACGCAATTCTGTCCGGTCCTATCAACATGGCCTTTGTTTTATCAATGTTTAGTTTTAATTTATTCGTAGACAGCCAGTCGTTAATATTTTTAATTTCTTTGTTTATCATTTTCTTTAGATCTGTTTTATTTTTGCTCGAGTAGTATATAATGGTATCGTCTGCAAACATATGTAATTTGCATAACTCCGTTGTTTCTACGATATCATTTATATATATTGTAACGAATTTTCTAGTCAATGTATTTATTTAAACAATTATTTATTTAACACTATTTATAACACTTAAACACTAACTTAGAACTACCATTTATATCACAACAATTCACTTATTTATATAACAATTTATTTATATCACTTTGTCTATTATCGGTTTCAATTCGCGCACTGATGCTTTCTTCAACTTAACTGTTTCTCGGTCCAAAGATGATCACTATATATACACCTTTAGAACTTTCTAGACAATTCGAAAAGGAAATCCTGACGATTCTCGAATGAAAGTCCTCGATTATTCCAGAATTGAACTTGTTACTTGTCGCCGGAGAATGATTTACATCTTGTAAGTTGATAACACGAAAAGTACCGTGTGCGGTGTTTACATGTTAGCGATAACAAGTACATGCCATCGCACACACGTACTGTGTCACTGGTCGCTACAATATAATGAATAGCAACGGACCAAGTATACTACCCTGAGGTACACCGTATTCGATATTTCTGGTCTTTGAAATAATATCACCACACTTTACTCTTTGTTGCCTATTGCTCAAGTAATTTCTAAACCATTCCAGTGCTGTTCCCTTTATTCCATATCTTTCCAATTTCTTTATCAATATATATCTGTCAATTGTTTCAAACGCTCTCTTTAGATCTAAGTATATAATTACTGTGTTTAATTTTTTGTCGTTCTCCTTTTGCCACTCATTCAGTATATATTGAAATGCAGTTTCACAACTATATCTACTCCTGAATCCGGACTGAAACTGAGAAAGAATGTTACCTTCTTCTACGTAGTGTAATAATTGATTATAGACTATTTTCTCCAAGATTTTAGTAACTGCTGTAAGCATATTCACCGGTCTAAATTCTTCTATTTTTTTTGTCCTACTTATTTTTCGAATGGGTATTATTGTAGATAGCTTTAAGATCTCCGGCACTATTCCTGTCTCCAATGAACAATTTATAATATGTAATAACATTATCCCAATTTCATCAAATGTGCTTTTAATTGTTTCTATCGTTATATCGTCGGGGCTGCTTTTATTTGGCAATGAAAATACTATTTTACTTAGTTCCTCTATATCAATTAATTTAAAGCTTGTTAATTTAGTTATCGTCCCATAGTTAATATTTTTCACTATATCAAAATTACCTGTCCCCATTGGAATATTACTTGTTATTTCTTGTATACTATCTATGTAATAATTATTAAATTTATCTGGTATTTGGCTTTTTTCTTTGATTACATTACCATTTATCAGTATTTCGTCATAATCTTCCTGTTTTTTCTCATTTATGATTGTTTTTAGCGTTTTCCACATTAGTTTTGAGTCATCTCTGCAGTTATCTACTTTCTTATTGAAATACTCAATTTTCTCTTTTCTAATAATAGACAGTGTCTTGTTTCTTATTTTTTTATATTCTTCCCAGTCTTTTTCTTCTCTAGTAAAATTAAATTTCCTAAATTGCACTTCCCTTTCCTCGATTGCTTTTAAAACTACTTCATTCATCCATGGTATCTTACTATCTCTTATTACTATAGTTCTTTTTGGCATTACCCTATCTATAATCTTTGTAAGACCATCACAGAACATTTCAGTCTTGATATTTAAACTCCCTACTGTATAATCAAATAGTAAGTTACTAGCAAGGTTTTTAAATTGAATTATATCACCTATTTTATCACGCACAGTTTTTTCCTTGCTATTTTTATCTTTGGTTATATCTAACGTAATACTAATTAATAAATGATTATTAAAATTAGGCTTATCTAACACATTTACTACTATATTTGTACTATCATTACTTATAACTAGATCTATTGGACTACTACTACCCCTTGGTGATACGTGTGTATGCCCTTTAACACATTGTTTGCATCCATTATTTAGCACTATATTTTTCAACTTTTTTGAATAGGTTCCATTTGCCTCGTAGTCTATATTGAAGTCTCCTACTAATAATAATGAACCTCTAACTCCATCTAGTAAGTCTTCTAACCATTCACTGAAGAAATCACAAAACGCAGCGCTTGATGCACTAGGTGATCTATATACACACCCCAGAATTATTACATTTTTATTAACTACTACACTAATCACTAAAATCCAATAACTCATTATCTCTATATATCTTCCAACAATTTTACTTTTTATGTCATTTCTGGTGTAGATAAGCACTCCTCCCGTTGCTCGACTATTTGAGTCTACCCTGTAAATATTATAATTGTCAATGGATAATTCTGTATCATCTATTTCACTAGTTAAGTGGGTTTCTGTTAGGCACATACATGCAGGTTTTTCAGTAACTAAAAAGTTTGATATTTCATCATAGTTCGCAATAATACTTTGGGCATTCTGTACATAGATTTTCTCATTCTTTGTTTTTGGTTGTTATTGTCGCGGTATGTACTCAGTTATTTTTTTGTATTCTTCTACTTTCTTTTGATACACTGTACAAGTTCTATCATATACTGTATGATTTGTGTCTAAATTCAGATTTAATTTTTTATTAATTATTGTACAATTAATGCAGCACTTGTAGTCATTATCACATTGTTTGGCATTATGATTTTCCTCCCCACATTTACCACAGCTTAAGTTATTCGTACACAATGTTGACTTATGGTTATAGCCATTGCATTTATAGCACCGCATAACACTACAATGTTCATAAACTGTACACAGTGACCAGCCTATCTTTAGTTTTTTCATGTGCATTATTTCTTGAAAAGTAACTGAATTTGTAGTAATTATGGCTGAATAATTTTTCCTAGCTTTTAGGACTGTTTCAATCTTTATTTCTATATTATCCTTGCCTTCTAGTTTATTTTGATTTAATATCAGACTTTTTAGTTTATCTTTATCAAATTGTTCTTCTAATCCTACTATCTTTATTTGAGGGTTTCTTCCTTTAGTTTCATAAATTCTGATATCGTTTGAAATTTTTGCCTCCATTTCTTGCTTTAGTATGGCTCTATCTTCTTCATTCTCACATGTTATTGCTACTCTTCCATTACTTATTCCTTTTAGTTTACTGATTCCAATTTTTATTTGTTCAGGTTTTATTGTTCTTTTGATTTTGTCTTCTAACTCTTTTGTGCTTTTTACTACATTTTTAGATTCCACTATTAGTGTACACTCTTTTTGTTTCACTGTATTCGACTTCAGTTCACTTGCAAAACTATCTAATTGCTTATCATTCGTCACAGCTTTTTCTGATCTGTTATCTTGGATTCTCCTAATTTCTTCCGTTTTAATTATTTCTTTTATAATATTTGTGACACTGTTGTTGTCCAATATAACCTCATTTTCATTATAGCACCTTTCGCAATACCATTTGACCCCTTTACAGCCTTTTATGATATTATATTGTTTTATTGTCATATTAGCACATTTTACCTGAAACCATTTTTTACATCTACCATCACATCCAATAGCAGTATCACCGTCAAACTCTTTTTCACACTTGCTACAATTTTCCGCCCTTTCTTCTTCTTCCACCATCTTGTTATATAAATATATAATATATATATAATATATAATATAGAAAACAATAAAACTAATATATTGTGACAGATGTGTCATTCTGACGTTGACAAGCGCCGACTGCGAAAATTGTGTGGAAGTAACCTATGACGCGTTCCAGAAAGTCCGAGAGTTGCTGGACGTTTCGAGAGTTGCCTAGAAACGTCCATAATATTATATAAGGAACAGCGTTGGACAGTTTGAGAGTATTTGATAGAAGAGACTGACAGAGATAAGTTCGAAGAGAAGAAAAGCGATTGACAAGCGAAATAGATATTGAGTTATTGTTGTTATTGAGATAGTTATTGAATCGCTGTTGTGTTATAAAGTTAATTGAATAAAAGTGTTGAAAGAAAAATACGTGATAATTGTAAATTACGTAACAATTGGTGTCAGGAGTAAGGATTTATGCCAGTAACAAGAAGTCAAGTAGCAAAAATGGAGGAGCAGATGAAATTTTTGATGGAAATGCTTAAAGAAATGAAGCAAGAAATGAAGGCAGGCCAGGAAGAAATGAAGAAAGAAATAAAGGCAGGCCAGGAAGAAATGAAGGCAGGTCAGGGAGAAATGAAGGTGGAAATGAAGGAAGAAATTAAAGCAGGCCAGGAAGAAATGAAGGCAGGCCAAGAAGAAATTAAGGCAGGTCAAGAGAAATTGATCGAAGATATGAGAACAATAAAAATGGAGCAAGAAGGATTGAAAGAACAATTAAAAGAAGTAAGAGTGGAAGTTCAAGAAGAGTTAAAGGAAGTAAGAGTAGAAGTTCAAGAAGAGTTAAAGGAAGTAAGAGTAGAAGTTCAAGAAGAGTTAAAGGAAGTAAGAGTAGAAGTTCAAGAAGAGATAAAGGAAGTAAGGATAGAAGTTCAAGAAGAGTTAAAAGCCGTGCACAAAAAGTTTCAAAAAGAGTTAGACGATATGAAGGCCAATCTGAACGTTCAAGAGTACCCAAAACTAAACAAAAGCGAAGAAGGAAGTGTAAGAATGTCGAGAATAAAACCACCAACATTCGATGGGAAGGTCTCTTGGTCAGTGTATCTTAAACAATTCGACGCTGCTGCCAAAGCAAATGAATGGAATGAAATGGAAAAGCCACTGCCCTGATCATAGCGCTACGTGGGGAAGCTCTCGACGTTCTGCAAGGTATACCAGAAATGCAACAAAACGATTTTAAAATTCTGGTGGACCGATTGGACCGGTATGGTGATAAACACCTACAACAAATGTACCAGGGGCAGTTAAAGAGTCGCTATCAACGTAGCAGCGAAAGCCTCCAACAATTCGAAGCGGACGTCGAAAGGCTTGTGCGGTTGGCTTATCCTAGTGCCCCTCAAGACTTTACAGACCAGCTATCCACCCAAATGTTTGTCGATGGAGTACGAGATGTCGAAATACAGCAAGCCCTTCGCATGTCTCGACATAAAACTGCAGGCGAAGCTTTGTCGCACGCACTAGAATATGAAGCAGCCAAACAAGCATCCAAAGGACATGTTAGAATTGGGCAGGCTGGGTTGAATTTTGAAGACGATAGCGAAATATTTCGGCAAGAAATGGTGGAAATAGCGAAAGAAGTCATGTCTTTAAAACCGAAAGAAGAGACGAGTGAGCGCCCACGCTGTTGGACTTGCGACAACCCGGGGCATCTTTCACGCGATTGTGTCAAGAGAAAACGAGAAGTTACATGTTAGAATTGTGGACGTAGGGGGCATTTAAGCAGCGGCTGTCCATCTGGAAGAAGACAGACGTCAGCAGCCGAAGGAAACAAGCAGGGAAACTAAGAATAGCCGGCCTTACGGGGCGAAAGTCGGCTTTGCGTCCCCAAGCCCCAACCATTATCTCCGTATCGAAAACAACCACTGATAATTCACTTACTGTGGATGGTTTTGTGGACGGCAGGAAATTAAAACTGAAAGTGGATACCGGCGCATCAAGAACGATAGTTAACCCTCGAATAATCGGTAAATGGAGAATTCGACCGCTAACCATAAATGCTGTCTTAACAACTGCGACAGGGGAAACAACATCGTTTCACGGAGAATGCGAAGTGGTGATCGGTCTTGGAGACGCAAGCCTGTACCAACAAGTGCTGGTGGCCGATATCACCGACGACATCATTTTGGGACTCGACTTCATGGAAAGACACCGAATCCAGCTAGACATGGGCACAAAATGTTTACGAATAGGAGATCAAGAACTGCCACTACAAAGAAATGGGACTGATCAGCGAACACTACGGGTCGTCGTTGCTGAAGATCAAGTTTTACCGGGACACTCCGAAGCTGTTGCCCGAATAACAATAGAGGACAATGTCCCTTATGAAATCACTGGAGTCATAGAGCAAGACAACGAAGATTTGAGGCAGAAGGCTATCCTTGTCGGAAGAACTGTGGTACAAACCGGCTCGACCACGATTCCAATCAGAGTTGTCAATCTGAAAGGCTTTGAACAAAAACTTTCCAAAGGAATACCAATAGGGACATTGGAACCAGTCACCACCATCAATCATTTGGACCAAATAAGAGAAGAGAGGGAAGAAAACGGGATGCTGCCAGAAGCATTACAAGAATTAATCAACAAGGCAACTGAACATCTTAGTGAAGAAGAAACTCGAAAGATAGAACACCTAATTCGAACTAACAAGAACGTCTTTGCGATTGATGACAGTGATTATGGAAGAACCAATTTAGTGTACCACCGAATCAACACAGGAAATGCAAGACCAATCAAACAGCCACCCAGACGAGTACTATGGGCCAAACGAGAAGAAGTCGATTCATTGATTAAGGACATGCGCGAGAAAGGGATAATAGAACCATCGAAAAGTCCATGGACCTCCCCTATCGTTTTGGTACGTAAGAAGGACGGATCAACGAGATTCTATGTTGATTATCGACGAGTGAACGAAGTAACCCATAAAGACGGCTATCCTTTGCCACGAATCGACGACACGTTAGATTGTCTGTCCAGTGAAATTAAATAGTTCTCGACGTTGGACCTTAAGAGCGGATATTGGCGAGTCGAAGTACATCCTGAAGACAAAGAAAAGACTGCGTTTACTACTGGGAACGGTCTCTGGCAATTCAATGTAATGCCCTTCGGCCTATGCAACGCACCAGCTACTTTTGAAAGATTAATGGAGACCATTTTACAAGGACTAAATTGGGAAATCTGCTTGGTCTATTTGGATGACGTCATTGTGTTTGGGCGAACGTTTGAAGACCATCTCGCCAATCTAAGCAGAGTACTTCAGAAATTCACAGCAGCAAAACTAAAATTAAATCCCAAAAAGTGTGCGTTGTTTAGAACTGAAGTGAAATATCTAGGCCATGTCATATCAAGTAAAGGCGTTGGTACAGATCCTGACAAGACCGAGGCAGTTAGTAAATGGCCGCAACCAACGAACCAGCATGAATTGAGGAGTTTCTTAGGATTATGTTCGTACTATAGAAGATTGGTGAAGGGATTTGCGGATGTGGCTCGCCCCTTGCACAGACTTACCGAGAATGGAGTGCCTTTTGATTGGACGAACACCTGTCAAGAAGCTTTTCAAGTTCTTAAAAATAAGTTGTCTAACACCCCGATTTTGACTTACCCCGAATTTGGAAAACCATTCATAGTCGACACCGATGCGAGCAATGTGGGTATTGGAGGGGTTCTTTCTCAAGTTCAAGAAGGCAAAGAAAGAGTAATCGCATATTTTAGCAAGACACTGTCAAAGCCCGAGAAGAACTATTGTGTGACCCGCCGAGAACTATTGGCCGCGGTGAAAACTATAGAACATTTCCACAAATATCTATATGGGCGAGAATTCCTGCTGAGAACTGACCACTCTTCTCTTAAATGGTTGCTGCAATTCCGAAACCCTGAAGGACAGGTGGCCAGATGGTTACAGCGTTTACAAGAGTACAATTTCAAAATTGAACATCGGCCAGGAAAACACCATGGTAATGCCGACGCCTTATCAAGACGACCATGCCCACGGAATTGCAAACATTGTTCTTCTGTGGAACGAAAAGAAGGGTTAGAACAAGTTCCATGCCTACATACCACCGTGGAGAGACAAGAGAATTGGGAACACACAGTGTTGATGGAGGAACAGCGAACCGATGATGATCTAGGACCCATCATGAAATGGAAGGAGGCAGGAGAATCTCGACCAACGTGGGCGGATGTAAGCCCCCTGAGTACTACGACGAAATGTTATTGGGCTCAATGGGATTCCCTAAAGCTCGAGAATGGAGTCCTTAAAAGAATCTGGGAAAGTCCGGACGGGACCAAGAAGCGATTACAAGTTGTGTTGCCCAAGAAAAAGAAGAAAGAAGTAATAAAAGAGCTGCATGCTGGGACTGGAGGTGGACATTTTGGGGTGAAGAAGACCTTAGAGAAACTACGTGAACGGTATTACTGGGTGAATGCTAGATTGGATGTGGAAGACTGGTGTAGAAGATGCGAAGTATATGCTTCTAACAAAGGTCCGAGAACCAGAACACGAGGAAAAATGCACCAGTATAACGTCGGAGCGCCATTCGAAAGAATAGCCATGGATATCGCTGGTCCCTTTCCTCGAACTGAAGATGGAAACCGCTACATCCTCGTTGTGATGGATTAATTCAGCAAGTGGCCGGAAGCCTATGCAATCTCCAACCAGGATGCAACCACCGTGGCGGAGGCAATAATAAACAACTGGATCAGCCGATATGGAGTTCCTATGGAAATTCATACTGACCAGGGCCGAAATTTTGAATCAGAAATATTCCAACGAGTATGTGAATTGATGGGAATAAGGAAAACTAGAACAACTCCGTTGCATCCTCGGTCTGATGGCATGGTAGAGCGATTTAATGCCACTATAGAAAACAACCTGAGGATGTTCGTGAACGATCATCAGACCGACTGGGATCGCCACATTCCCTTATTCCTTCTGGCCTATAGGACATCCATACACGAGACCACCGGACAGACACCTTCCTGCGTGCTATTCGGGAAATAACTGAGACTACCTGCTGATCTAATGTTTGGTCGACCTGAAGATTCTCCGCTGTCCACGGACAATTATGTGTCTAAACTACGCGAGCGGCTTAACACCATCCATAAAGCCGTCAGAACAAGAATTAAATTCGAAAGTGACCGGATGAAGACCCGCTACGATCAGCGAGCGAATTCCACTGGATTCAGGGTGGGCGATCGTGTATGGCTCTATAACCCAGTTCGCAAGAAAGGAAGGTGCCCTAAATTACAACGGAATTGGGAGGGCCCGTACAAAGTGATTACCCGGATAAACGATGTCGTCTACAGGATACAACGAGGCCCCAAATCGAAGACGAAAGTTCTACACCTCGACTGGTTGGCTCCATACACAGTGGAAGAAACTGATCGGAACGATCAGCGCTAGAGGGGGGACAGTGTGACAGATGTGTCATTCTGACGTTGACAAGCGCCGACTGCGAAAATTGTGTGGAAGTAACCTATGACGCGTTCCAGAAAGTCCGAGAGTTGCTGGACGTTTCGAGAGTTGCCTAGAAACGTCCATAATATTATATAAGGAACAGCGTTGGACAGTTTGAGAGTATTTGATAGAAGAGACTGACAGAGATAAGTTCGAAGAGAAGAAAAGCGATTGACAAGCGAAATAGATATTGAGTTATTGTTGTTATTGAGATAGTTATTGAATCTTTGTTGTGTTATAAAGTTAATTTAATAAAAGTGTTGAAAGAAAAATACGTGATAATTGTAAATTACGTAACAATATCATTAGATCGTTTAAAACCAGCTTTTCTCCTAAATGACTATTCAGTGTCTCACGATCATACTTATGCATGTACGAAGTAAAGAAAAATTGTAAGAAAGTTCATTTCAAATTAACTTAAAGATTATTATACTTTTGTATTCAATATATATTAACATTTTATATTTGTACCGTGACTACGTCACTAGGGAAGGAGTAATGTGTCCGAATGTATACACAAATCAATATTATTATACACAACCATAGATATACCACAGATATAGATATAGCTTTGTATATAGAGTTGCAATGTCATGTTCCTTCGTTACGTTTTGATCTATGTTGTAATCCGTATTAATCGTAAAATAAAAGTGGATTTGGTTAAATAAATAACCTTATGTGATGTTATGAAATTCTGCTGCTTATTTCGTCCGAACATCCATAATATGATAAACATAACCTCGACTGATAGATTTTAAATTAATTTACGGTTTTTAAGAAGCGAGTTATTGGTACAAAATACAAAATTAAAAAGAATACCACAAGAATAAGAGAAATAAATCCTGTTTGTAGACCGGACAAAATAAAGGTTGTTAATATTAGAAGTTGATTTCTTCTTTCGAGAACTTCATTGCATTTTTATACAACTCTGGGTTGTTTAAATTGTCCTTTATCGATTAGGAAAGATTGTTATGTATTCTTCTTTGGGTATTTAGTCCTGGGCAGTTGATGATATATCCCATTATTTGGATGGGGTTGGTGTTGCAGTTTGTACATTGTGGGGTAGTTATTCATTAGGTATTAATGTGTTAAATATGTATAGCTAATTCTGAGTATTTTTTGTAATGTAATTTCTTAAATTGATATTTTTTTCGATATTATAGTAATTGTTATAGGAATGTTGAACGTAAATAACAGCTACATTTTTACAAAAATAAGTAACAGAAAACACATTAAATTAATCTACGGCTTTTAAGAAGCGAGTTATCGATACAAAATTAAAAAGAATACCTCAAGAATAAGATGGATAATGGAAAAGATTTATAAAATTGAATTGAAAAATTAAAAATCAAACTATTGTTGTAATATATCTCTTATCTAAGCTTGTTAGTGAATAAAAGTAGTCCATTTATTATTTGAATATTAAATACACTATTATATTAATTTTTTTTGCATTTGTCAATAATATAATATAATTCTATCAAAATATTTTAGCTAAAATAAGCGACATGATTACTTTAAGTAAGTCCGCCTCCCCTGGTTCAAATTTCTCTGTGTATTCCTTGGACCTCTTGATAGGATACTGTTGTAGCCTACAGGAATTACTTGGATCAAGTGGATAAGTGTTACCATTAAGGCCCCATGAAGATGCTTACAATACTTAACTAATTGCATTTATTACGTTACTTAATATTAATCATTATGTATGCATTAAATTGTCCATACAATAAAAGTTTATTATTTGTCAGTTTCTTAATTTTTTCACATAATAATATTGATGAATCTAGAGTTTGACATATATGAACCTATTTTCAAAAAAAGTGAACCATCTTTCTGAAAATAGGTTGTTACATGTCATATTCTAACTTAATCACTTAAAAATTTATAAAACTCTAAGTACATTGACAAACAATTTAAATTTTGCTAGCTCCTAATTACTCCAACAGACACAAATGGTGCTGAAGCTCGAGTTTTCTACCTATAAACCATCATATCTATTGTAAGTAAATACAAGTACCCTCCATCGGTATTTGCGCCTATTATGTGAGATTATATTCTATTTCCATTGCATTAAAAACGATTTTTAGTATCAGAGTATGGGTACTATTAAACTGTTCAGGCATTTAAATACGAATTGCAGTCAATCTGAATATATACTATTTTATAAGTATTGTGTTTGCCAATGGTAAACGTTTATCTTTGTTATGGTTAATTTTTTTAAATAGTTTTAATATTAAAATTTCAAGGATTCTTTTTGTTTTAGTTTTATTACTTCTTTTTGTTGCAAATAGTATTTCATATATTTTATATCTTGGTTTTTTTATTAGTTGAATTCACTATGCCACTGCAATAATAAAAAATCATTTGAATCTATTAGCCACAGATAGAAATTATATTTCATTTTTATAACTACAGTATTATCATTTTTAATAAAAAAAATAAAACAATTTATGTAAAAAAACATTAGAAAACCTGAGGTAGACTTACTAGGCTGTTGCATATTGCACTAAATGACAAATAAAATAAAAAAATTTAATAAAAACTTTACTCAAAAGTATTTATGTAGTTAAGAATGGTAAATGCTGTTATTTGTATTGTTATGAATTGTAAATAAGGCTTATACTCTTAGTTGGTTATTAACAATAGTATATATGTTATTTACAAAAATTCTTCGCACCAATCATGTAGACATTGGTAACAGTCATTTGATTGCTTTGCGTTTGCTTGACAAACGTCTTTCATCCATTCTTGAAATAGTTCTTGATTTTTTTTTAAAACTAAAAATTGGCCCAGAACAACATAAGCCTATAAAACAAACATTAACAAAAAAACCTTAAAACTAATTAATGCTTATTTTCACCTTATCAAAGCCTGCAGAAATCAGCCTCTTTCCTAAAACCTCACCTATTCCAGCTAATTCTGTTACAGGCTTGTCTCCCATTGGTTCTGCAACAAAATTGCGATGCTTTTGTGATGTACTTGACATTTTGGATTTAATAAAATTTGCGTTTTAGCTATGATGATAAAAGTATAAATGCAATTAGAGGATTAATTAGGTGTTACTACTCTTCGTATCTCAATGCTTTTTAAACATATATGCACGTAACCCTACTTTTCATATTATTAACTTTTAATAATCTTGTGGAGGAGTGTTAGAACTTATCTATGATTTGAACCATTGAACTCAACTTTATTTTGTATCTATGTTCTCTGATTGGTTCACGCATACATCTATGAATATATCGATTTAAACGGAGAGAAAAGTTTCGCGCCAAATTGAGTCATCAACCGCATTAAGAGTAGTACACAGTAGTTCATCGATTTTAGCTTCCATCTTAAACTCTCGCAGTGCTCTCAACCGTTTTAACTTCGTTCTGTTCGTTCTGTTAATTAATAAAGTAATTCATGTTTGTGGTTTATATATTTAGTTGTTTTCTTATACTACAAGGACATTTAACTAAACCAACCGCAACATTTGGTGACCCCAACGAACACGCGCCCGACGAACACGCGCCCAACGAACACGCGCTCGACAACTCACGTCCCATTCACTGGCGTCTAACGAGTCTTAAATCTCACCAACCATCATTGTGTCCTGTGAAGATGTCTAATCCATCTCAACATACAACGCCATCAATCCAGGTTGACAGAGTTGCTGTGAAAGCACCACCTTTTTGGAAATCAGATCCCAAAGTCTGGTTCTTGCAATTGGAAGCTCAGTTTCAACTCGCAAATGTTACTGTTGATCAAACGAAATTCAACTACGTAGTCAGTGCCGTCGACACGGAGATCTTATCCCAGGTAACAGATATTTTAATTTCTCCTCCTTTGACCAACAAGTATACTGCAATTAAAGAGAGACTAATAAACATTTACTCTGATTCGCATGAACAACGTCTTCGTACATTATTATCAGGCGTTGAATTGGGCGATAAAAAGCCGTCACACCTACTCAACGAAATGAATAGATTAGATGGCACAGCTGTACCAGAAGACCTTCTTAAAACTTTATGGATGCAACGTCTTCCCGCTCACATACAATCTATATTAACTACCAGTTCTGACACAATTGAGCAATTAGCCAAAATGGCAGACAAAATTGCCGAAATCGAACCTCGTAGCGTCGCTTCTACAACTGCAAATAACAGCAATTTCGGTGATACAATACACAAACTAGCAAATGAAATAGCAGAACTTAAATCAGAGTACCGTAGGAATTTTGAGCGTCTAACAAAAAACTCTAATCGGCAATACAGGGCCCGCTCAAAAACTCCAAACTCACGTCCGACTAATAGTGATTTATGCTGGTATCACTGTCAGTTCAAAAGCAAGGCCAGGAAGTGTTGTGCTCCTTGCAAATACTTCAAATCGATCACAAATTCACATCCGGATACTCCTTGTCGCCTAGAATCTCTCAAAAACACCAGCCGTCGATTAATCATTTATGATCCTACAACTAAGATCAAATTTTTAATCGATTCAGGATCTGACGTTTCAATAATTCCACGTTCCTCAGCGAGACTCAAGCCTTCGGAATTTAAATTATATGCAGCCAACAACACTGTTATTGACACCTTTGGCACTAAAACAATAACAACTAGTCTTGGCTTACGTCGATCATTTTCATGGCCATTTATCATCGCCAACACAAAAAACGCTATCATCGGAGCTGATTTTCTTCATCACTTCAATCTTCTTATTGATCTTAGACAAGGTAAATTGATTGATACCTTAACCAAAATCTCTTCACCAGGTATCTCTGCACCTCCATCATTATCTTTATCTACTATTGCTCCAAATTCTAAATTCTCTGACATTCTTAGAGATTTTCCCGGGTTAACGACTTTTGACAAACCTCTTAAGCCCTCAACACGTCCATCTTCAATCAACACCACGCATTATATTGAAACCAATGGACCTCCTGTTTTTGCTAAAGCCCGTCGATTACCCCCTGACAAGCTTCGTATTGCTAAACAGGAATTTGAATATATGTTACAGCAGGGAATCTGCCGTCCCTCTAATAGCCCGTGGGCGAGTCCTCTTTATATGGTTTCTAAAAAGAATGGTCAATGGCGTACGGTAGGTGATTATCGTGCACTCAATAAAGTTACCATTCCGGACCGTTATCCTATACATTGTCCCAATTCCATAGATTACGAGCAACTTGCTCACCTTCAACAAGATGATACTGAATTACAACAACTTCTTCAAAATCCTAATTCTACTTCTCTTTTATTACGTCAAATCCAACTCCCGGACACCAATTTTCGCATTTACTGTGACATAAGTCAATCCCAAGTTCGTCCTTTCGTACCATCGCCTCTTCGCAAGTCAATTTTTAACAATTTTCACAACTTGGCTCACCTAGGTATTCGTGCGACCACAAAACTTCTAACAACCAAATTCGTTTGGCCCTCCATTAATAAAGATATTACTCGCTGGACTCGTTCTTGCATAGGTTGCCAAAAAGCAAAAGTACAAAAGCATACTCGTTCTTCCCTACAACAATTGGATCCATCATCGTTTGTTCAACAACTTAAAGAAAAAATCAACCTCCTGCGACCTGTACCTCAACGTCAACGCAGCCAATCAAACATCTTCATCTCTCCAGATCTAAAAATCTGTACACATGTGTTTGTGCGTCGTGATGCGGTCAAGAAACCCCTTCAACCGCCGTTTGATGGTCCGTATCGCGTAGTTAACCGTTCTGAAAAATATTTTACAGTGCATGTTAACGGCAGCAACACAAACATTTCCATAGATCGCCTCAAACCGGCATTTTTACTTAATGATGATCCCATTGCTCACGATCATTCTTATGCTAAAGTGCAACAAGTGTTACAATACCGCAAGAAGCATGTGCAATTTATAAAACATTAAAAACATTGCTTTGTACCAACCAACACTTTTATAATACTATTCTTTTTGTACACAATTTGTTAATTGTTATATTTTTGTACTCTTACCTTTGGTAAACTGTTGTTTCGTGGCCTTGCCACTGGCGGGAGAGTACTGTGGAGGAGTGTTAGAACAGTGTGTGGGATGTTGAACTAGCCTGCCACCTGGTAAGTATGTCCAGTACGAGTCATTTTAAAAAGCTTCGGAAGTTAACCGGTTAAGTAGCGACCGATAGACCGAAAATTGCTATTTCGAATTATTATGAGTAGATTACGCTTAAGTAAAATTGTCTATGTATGCGATTTATTTTCGTCTGTTTGCTTTGATTCGTAATTCCCCTCTAAATTCTTACGTTTCCAAAGTCTAATATCACCTACTGATAAGGGTAAAACGTACACCACTCACATACCCAATATTAAGTAAGGCACTTAATATTCAGCATTCATAAACGTTTTAAAAAAATGTAAAACAAGTTCTGTGTTATGTGTATTTATTGTGTAAGTTTTTAAAAATGATTTAGTTGTTTTTTTAAGAGAAGTAAACCAACATACTGCATTCGACAGGTCGTTGATAAAGTGATATTATTCTCCAGTTTATTGTTTAGTAGTTGTGCCAAAACTTCATGTGGACTTTTTATTTTTAATTTACTGGTATTTTCCTTTTAGTAATGTTTGTGAAAGTTATGTGTTTAAATTTTAATTTTAACTATCTTTATTGTATTGTTTACTATTTGTGTTTAAGTTAATATTGAGTTTATGATTATCGCTAAGATGCTCAAATGCTGTATAATTTTATATACAAATAAATAATTTTGGATTTCACCGGTTTTTTTTTTTTGTTTAAATTTAAAAGAAAAATAAGTAAAACCCTATACGCTCGTATAAATTTCAAAATTGCCGCCATACGTCAAGGTTCTTTTAATTTATAGATGGCGCCTAAAGCAGCAGAAATTCCTGTATATTATTAGTTTTAAGTGGCTAATTGCCGAATGACCTTTTGGACACACTGACCAGATGGCAGCACATTTGCAGCCAAGTTCAAGCTGGCTATCTATTTGTCTAGGGTGTTAGAACTTATCTATGATTTGAACCATTGAACTCAACTTTATTTTGTATCTATGTTCTCTGATTGGTTCACG
This sequence comes from Agrilus mali, assembly GCA_029378335.1. Lineage (NCBI taxonomy): Eukaryota > Metazoa > Arthropoda > Insecta > Coleoptera > Buprestidae > Agrilus > Agrilus mali. Next base: position 14,235,062 of record CM055657.1, on the reverse strand, counting down.
CATACATCTATGAATATATCGATTTAAACGGAGAGAAAAGTTTCGCGCCAAATTGAGTCATCAACCGCATTAAGAGTAGTACACAGTAGTTCATCGATTTTAGCTTCCATCTTAAACTCTCGCAGTGCTCTCAACCGTTTTAACTTCGTTCTGTTCGTTCTGTTAATTAATAAAGTAATTCATGTTTGTGGTTTATATATTTAGTTGTTTTCTTATACTACAAGGACATTTAACTAAACCAACCGCAACAATCTCTTAACCGTTACTAGCGTGGAGGTTATAATAATGAAGCATCATAACAGCGTTGCCAGATGATTTGTTTATTCTCTAATTTTTTTCTGGAAGTTTTCTAATATAAAATCTTTTTTTTTTTTCTTAACGAATTCTTTAAATTACATATATTCTGTTTGAAATATTTTGATAGAATTATATTATATTGTAGCGACCAGTGACACAGTACGTGTGTGCGATAACAATTTGTGGCATGTACTTGTTATCGCTAACATGCTTACGGCGTAAACACCGCACACGGTACTTTTCGTGTTATCAACTTACAAGATGTAAATCATTCTCTGGCGACAAGTAACAAGTTCAATTCTGGAATAATCGAGGACTTTCTAATTATTACTCATCATTCGGGAATACATTAAATTTCTTCGAGTTCCTGTCTAGAAAGTTCGAAAGGTGTATATATAGTGATCATCTTTGGACCGAAAAACAGTTAGTTGAAGAAAGCATCAGTGCGCGAATTAAAACCGATAATAGACAAAGTGATATAAATAAATTGTAATATAAATAAGTGAATTGTTGTGATATAAATGGTAGTTCTAAGTTAGTGTTTGAGTGTTATAAATAGTGTTAAATAAATAATTGTTTAAATAAATACTCTGACTAGAAAATTCGTTACAATTGGTGTCAGGTTTGGGGTCTGCGAATCGATCTCCAAAGAATTTTCTAGTATAATAAAAACACAAAATAAATAAAAATGCCGAAAAATTTGTTCAAGTTAAAAGTCGCCGAATTGAAAAGCGAACTCGAAGAGCGAGACCAAGATACGTCCGGTACTAAGAACATCCTACAGAAGCGGCTCGAGGAGGCTTTGATACAAGAAAGCTTCGATCCCAGCACGTATGAATTTGAGGACGAATTTGAAAAGAAATTGGAAAAGAAACTAAACGAAAATTCAAAGAATCTGGAAGAAAAATTAAATGAAAATCTGGAAGAAAAATTAAAGGAAAATTCAAAGAATATGGAAGAAAAATTAAACGAATTAAATGAAAATTCAAAGAATATGGAAGAAAAATAAGAAAAATTCGAAGGAAATTTAGAAGAAAAACTGGGAAAATTCAAAGAAGAAACAAGAGAAGAAATAAACAAAACGCTGGGGACTTTCGACGAAAGATTAGCCCAGCTGGAAGAAATGGTTCTACATCCGGAAAAACGAGGAGAGACCATCCAGCAACTTACGGAAAAGAGGCATAGCGCGGTTAACGGCAAAGAAATCCCCGACATGAAAGAAGAGCAAATAATCTCATCCAAAGTGCACATGAAGCTTCCTACGTTTGACGGAAAAACATCATGGACCACGTTTTTGACGCAATTCGAAGTGGCTGCAAAAGCTGACAAATGGACGATAGAAGAGAGAGCTTCTTCACTTGCCCTTGCTCTACGAGATGGTGCTGGCGAAATTTTGAACACGTTACCACCGGAAGAATTACTAGACTACCATCGGCTAGTAAAAAGATTAGAAATGCGATACGGCCAAGCACATCTGACGGCTGTGTACCATGTGCAGCTAAAGAATCGACGACAGAAGACAGGGGAAAGTCTTCAGGAATATGAGGCAGATATCGCACGGTTGGTCCGGCTCGCCTATTCGGGTACGGCCGATGATACTCTGGAAAGATTGCCGGTCGGGACGATAGACTGGATAGACTGGAAGAGATGATCCGTCGCGTAACGACTAAAATAGAAAGGAAGCCCAGACAAGTCAGGTGCTGGAGCTGTGGGAAGTTAGGCCACGTGAGAAGCAGCTGTAAGAGCGAGAGATTTGCTTCTCAAGAAGATAAGCCCTGCGTACAGGAAAACTAGTCAGGGTCGGCGCGGCGGGGCAAACGTCGATCCCGGAGCAAGAAGCCCCCGGTATTATTGCACTAACAAAAACCATGAAAGACAGAGCTGATAGCCTTTTTCTTACGGGACATAAAAATGGAAAGCGGTGTTCGTTCCTATTGGATACCGGAGCAAGAAGGACTATTATACGAGCCAACGTAATGACTCCAAGTAAGCTTCAACCGACCCAATGGAAGCTACGCACGGCCACCGGGGAAATGGTAAATGTCCATGGTGAAAGCCAAGTTAAGATCCGCATAGGAAAGACCTCCTTCCGACACTGCGTGCTTGTGGCCGAAATTGAAGACAACGTCATTCTGGGCCTGGACGTGCTTCGGAAATACGACTTTTGCCTGAGCTTCCAAAGAAAAGTCGTGACCTTAAACGGAGAAAAGTTCAAGCTAACTACTCAGGACACTGTAATATCTCAAGTCAGAAAGCTACAAACAAAAACGGAAGACGCACAACGCCTACCAGAAGCCTTGACGAAATTGCGCCAGGAAGCAGGAGGCAAATGTAATCCTAACCAACGACGCCAGATAGAAGGATTACTAAAAGAATACCAAGACGTCTTTGAAGTAGAAGGTGGCAAGAAGGGACGAACCAACACCGTCCTGCACAAAATAAATACTGGCGAGGCCCAACCCATCCGCCAGCGACCCAGGAGACTACCACTGGCCAAAAGAGAACAGGCTGAAAACATCATAAGTGAAATGCGAAGGGATGGAGTAATAGAACCTTCTACTAGCCCTTGGACATCGCCGGTAGTCCTCGTCAAGAAAAAGGATGGCTCGACACGCTTCTGTGGGGACTACCGCCAATTAAACAATGTTACGAAAAAAGACAGCTACCCCTTACCACGAATAAATGACACCCTGGATACACTGTCAGGGTCGACGATATTTTCCACCTTAGACCTCAAGAGCGGATACTGGCAAGTGGCTTTGGACAGAGATGCCAAAGAGAAGACAGCGTTTTCCATTGGAACGGGGCTGTGGCAGTTCAAGGTGATGCCGTTCGGGTTGTGCAACGCACCAGCCACCTTTGAGCGACTGATGGAAACCGTCTTGGTTGGCTTAATTGGAAAGACTTGCCTGGTATACCTCGACGACATCATCGTAGTCGGGAAGGACTTCAACGACCATCTGAGAAATTTGGAGGAAGTTTTCCGAAGACTTCCTGATGTCCACCTAAAACTGAGCCCCAAGAAATGTCAGCTATTCCAAGAGACCGCCAACTACCTGGGGCATGTAGTATCCGGAGACGGCGTTTCAGTCGACCCACAGAAAATGAGAGCCGTGCAAGAGTGGCCTGTACCTGCTGACGTCCATCAAGTCAGAAGCTTCCTTGGGCTCTGCACGTACTATAGACGTTTTGTTCCCGGATTTGCTAAAATTGCTAAGCCTCTGACTCGACTCACAGAAGAGAGTAGATCATTTTGTTGGGAGCAAGACTGCCAAGCTGCCTTTGAAGAACTAAAGAAAACCCTCTCGTCTACACCTGTATTGAGCTATCCCCTACCAACTGCAAAGTTTGTCCTGGACACCGACGCTAGCAACATTGGAATTGGCGCGGTCCTGTCACAAATACAGAATGGTGAAGAAAAAGTGATCGGCTACTTCAGCAGAACTCTATCCAAACCAGAACGGAATTACTGCGTAACCAGACGGGAATTGTTAGCCGTAGTAAAAAGTGTGGAGCACTTCTACAAATACCACTACGGAAGAAAGTTTTTGCTACGAACCAACCATGCCGCGTTGAAATGGCTGCTGAATTTTAAGAACCCCGAGGGCCAAGTAGCCAGATGGATAGAGAAGCTGCAAGAGTACGACTTTGACATAAAACACTTTGACATAAAACACAACGCGTCGAGGAACATGAAGAGATTAGAAGGATAACTATCCTGGATGAGCAATGGCAGCCCGACAATATTAAGGCAGAACAACATTCCGACGTTCTCCTTAACATGTTCCTGGACTGGAAGAAAGAAGGAAGAAGACCAACCTGGCAGGAAGTAGCTGCCAAGTCAACAGATGTAAAATCGTTGTGGGCTCAATGGGATTCCATTGAAGAAGAAGATGGTCTCCTGAAGCGCGTCGTTGAGAATCAAGATGGCACAGAAAGCAGACGTCAGCTGGTGATACCGAGAAGCTTGGTAAAAGATGTTCTGCAGTGCCTCCATGATGACCCTTCGGGAGGACATTTTGGCGTAAAGAAGACCCTTGGCAAAGTACGAGAACGATTTTACTGGGTCAACTGCAAGAAGGACGTAGAAGACTGGTGCAGAAAGTGTATGACGTGCGCCGCCAGTAAGGGACCTCAGAAGCGACAACGTGCTCCGATGCGGCAGTATAACGTCGGCAGCCCATTTGAGAGAATTGCCATAGATGTTGCCGGACCATTCCCAGAATCTGAAGATGGGAATAAGTACATCGTAGTGGCAATGGACTACTTTACGAAATGGGTTGAAGCGTACGCCCTTCCGAACCAGACGGCAACCACAGTGGCGGAAACGCTCGTGAAAGAGTTAATCAGCCGATTCGGAGAACCACTGGAGCTGCATTCCGACCAAGGACGAAATTTCGAGTCAGCCATATTCCAAGATATTTGTAAGATATTGGGCATTCATAAGACTTGAACTACAGCCCTACATCCCCAATCAGACGGCATGGTAGAACGAATGAACAGGACCATTAACAAGTACCTGTCCAAAATGGTCTCCAAACATCAGCGAGACTGGGATCGTTATCTGCCATTGTTCCTTTTGGCATACCGATCTTCCATACATGAAACCACTGGACAAACACCAGCCAGGGTACTGTTCGGTCGAGAGTTGCGACTACCATGCGACTTAAAGTTCGGATGCAAACCTGGCGAAGACGTGGCTGGAGAAGATTACGTCAGTAAACTCCGAAGACGATTGGACGACATCCATGACGAGATACGTTCCCATATGCAGATAGCCAGTGACCGGATGAAGGACGCATATGACATTAAGGCCACTGATGGAGGATTCCATGAAGAAGATTTGGTGTGGCTTTATAATCCGAAGCGTCAAAGGGGTCTTTCGCCGAAGTTGCAACAAGATTGGGAAGGCCCGTACAAGGTTATCAAACGAATCAATGACGTAATCTACCGAATTAGACGTACTCCCAACGGAAAACCAAGAGTAGTCTACTTCAACCGACTGGCTCCATATGCTGGGGACAACCACGAAGAAGCTCGAGTTAGAGTTGTGCAGGCTCGATCGCCAGAGCCCCAGTACGAAGAATTTATGGCCGAACAGAACTTATACCGTAAAGCCCGATTTGGAGTCACCACCGAAGTTCAGCAGGACTTATTCGCCGTCCCGAAGGAATACTCGCTGGCCCATTGTGTGGCAAGGGATTTGGACATGAGCCGTGGGATTGCCACGGTCTTTCGGAAAAAGTTTGGGCGACTACCGATGTTACTCGACCAGGCCAAAGATGGAAGAAAAGTATTGCAGTTACTCGATGGGACCCAATCCATCTTCTATCTAGTCACCAAAAGCAAGTCGTCGGAGAAGCCTACCTACCACTCCTTATGGGACTCCCTTATAGAACTAAGAGAGCAATTTCTACACGCTAACATCCTGAAGCTAGCAATACCGAGGATCGGATGTGGACTCGATGGGCTGGATTGGAGGGTGGTCAGAAACATGCTGGAGGTTTTGTTCCGATACACTGGAATAGAAATCTTGGTGTGCGCCGGAAATCCACGACGAGGACCGTCACCATTGAAGACCGTTGACTGCCATTTCCACTTGACAACCGGATGCCGAAGCGGATCCACCTGCAAGTACCGGCATGATCCTCTGAAGGAACGGCAGAATGTGATCCGGGACGAATCACCCTTAAGGAGGGGGTAGTGATAGTATCAAAATTAAATAAAAAAATCTTATAATCATGGCCGAAAATGTGATTATTTACCATGTTCATTTGCGTTTCTCGCCCTTATATTTCATCTGAGGAGTGTTAGACCCTTCAGATTGGTCTGGCTTTCTACATACCGTCATAAAATTGTTATTTAAGTAAAATATGTAAATGCCAGACTTTATACTTTAACGTAAATGAGGTCATTTATTTGACACCCCTATTACCTGATACCTCTCTGAGTCCCCATGAGTCAAGGCTTGTAACCCCCGAGCGTTCTTACCTGCTTTAGTGAGACCATCCACAAAATTTTAACCTTTATACTTTGACGTATGTCTGGCAGGAGCTGGCTCTCACTCTATTATTATCATTATGTTTGCTGAAAGACTATCATGCCTATTCTGTAACTCCAAATCGAATGAGATGTTTGAAATCGAATAGAAGTGGTGGGGTAGAATAGAAATTGTACGGAATCGGTATTCTGTAACTCCTCGAATCGAAATCCTACTAAACCGTTGACTATGAATAAGGCTGTAAGTAGTCTACAAACTAGTAGCTACTAGATAAGACGCTACTATCTGCATCGTATTCATAGACATCAGTTAGTACGCTACTAGCTAGTAGAATGGTTTGCGTCGAAACGATTTGACAACGGCGCGAAATTGTAACAAATGACCTACTGAATGTGTAAATATCGGTATTTTTGACGTTCTACGGCTTAACCTTACTTTTAAGTTAACGTATTATGCTTATTATTCAATACAGTGCATGGAAGAATTGTTTATGTGTTTCACATAGACTACCACGCTACCATTGACAAAATAGATCGGGAGCTTTAAATTTTGAACGATTGTGCTGCCCACTGTAGCAAATGTCAAAAAGCTCATACGGGACGCAGCTACTACCTGCTCTAAAATATAGGACATTGTCCTTCTTTTGGTGCCATCTAACAATCAATAGAACATTACCATATGGCGGAAAATTTGAAGTTTGTAGCAACGCATAGGGTTGTTTCGTTTTCTTTATTTTTTGTTAAAAAAAAAACAAGTAAAGTATGTTTTTTATTATAATTAAAATAGGAATACTTAAAATTATTACAATTTGAAACAAAGGACAAAGGAAAATGCAAACAAAATTGAAAATTATTCAAACATAAAGATGAAAGAATAAACTGATGATCCTATACTAACTATAAAATACTAAAATATAAATAATACCTAATGAGGGTAAAACCTGTTTTTTTCCTTTATCAAGACATACTTTTTAGAGACATATTACTTTTCAAATTGGTAAAGGCTTTCGCGGCCAGAAGATGAACCGGTGATATTCGTCGGGTTTAAAGGCCGTCGTCGATTGGAATTTCTTCCTAACGTTTCGCTAGCACGAGTGGCGAGCTTCTTCAGAGGTCCTTCCATCTTCGATGCTGGATGTACAGCATCGAAGATGGAAGGACCTCTGAAGAAGCTCGCCACTCGTGCTAGCGAAACGTTAGGAAGAAATTCCAATCGACGACGGCCTTTAAACCCGACGAATATCACCGGTTCATATTACTTTTCATCACGGAGATGAAAGTTGACTAGATAGGCCAGCTACTCTTACTTGGTATAATCTAAAAATATTTTAACAGTATTTCAACTGTAAGTATGTAATGCATATTATTATTTACAAAAAACGGGAACACACCCCTTGTAGCTTTATCAACGAACCGACGAATGCACAATGTTCGTTTATTCTTCTTACAAAAGTTTTAACGTTCTTATAAGTTTTTAACACTTGCACATTACATAGACACAACGGAGAATTTATTACACATTTTAAAAACTTTAAGTATACTAATTATCATTTTCATTCAATAAAGATAGACCTTTGAAAGTAATCTTTTCCTCTGCATTTAAAGCGAATTGGATTCTTATGAACTCCAAAAGACTTAATCTTGGTGTAGTGAAAGTATCAACAGACAAGACTCCCCTACAGAGATTGAAATTGAATAATGTTTTAAATCAATTGAACAATAGAAAAAGTAACGGTGAACAAGATTTGTTTTTGAAATATATCAAAGGTGAACCAACAATTTTTAATAGGAAATCTAAGCATATACATTTTAGTACTGACAAGAATCTTTCAACTTCAAAAAACTAACTAATGAAAATAAGGCCTCTCTAAATATCTATTATCAGAATGTGAGAAGTCTAAAAGGGAAAATTAGGACTTTATTCTCATCTTTGGCTTGTTCTACAGTTAAATATGATGTATTGTGCCTTGTGGAAACCTGGTTTGATGATAGCATCCAATCAAAAGAAGTCTGCATGAATTAATTCCAATTCCAAGTAAAAGTCCCTTCTAACTTCATTTTGTTTCCATACTCAGGATTTGTGAGGTTTAATTTAAATATTGTTACAAGAATAAAAATTTATACATATTGGTATTGGTGTTGGCATTGTAATCTTCAATTAAAATTTTATCTACTATTAATTTATTGGTGTAGGTAATGGCGAAGGTATATGTGTTATATTCCAAAATTGGAACAAATAGTTTTTAAAAAAAGGTTTATTTTACAAAGTGCACACTGATACTAAGTCTAGTCTACAGCTAGATTGATTGTTTCACATTTCTAACAAGCTTATATAGACTATTACAAAATAGGCATTGTCAGCAAAAGATGAGCATAATTCACTGTCTTAACATATGTAGATAATGATGATGGTGTAGGGATGTCTTTAAAATGTATATAATTTTAATAAAAAAAAATAAAAAGTCCGTCTAAATAGAAGCTAAAGTAATTATTTTTTAATGAAAACATAATTTCTAACAAAAACGTTTGTTTTTTCCTCAGTTTTTATAGTTTTATTGTAATACATAACATTAACGCAAAACAAATAATTAAAGACGAAGTGTAGGCTATACAAATAATTTATATAAAACTAGGTATAACTTTTGTAACAATTATTCTTTTGTACAAAGGCTTCCGATGACGAGACCTGATGTTTTTTTTTCTACAAATAAAAAAAACAATGTTTTTGTAGAAATTATGTTTTCATTAAACAATAATTACGTTAGCTTCTAGTTAGACAGACTTTTTATTAAAATTATATACATTTTAAAGACATACCTACACCATCACCATTATCTACATATACCTTGTAACGTTTTTTTTCTATGAAAAATCCCGTTACTAAAGTTTTATTTAATTCGATTCAGTTTGTCTTTGTCTTGGTTCAGTTTTGTTGATTATTTCTTAATGTTGATCGACCTTCCGTCTTATCATCAAGGCTAACAACCTTCGCGCAGGACTAAGCGATCGATGGAGGGATCGATGAAATTTTCCGGTCGGTGCTCGAGGTCTTTCTCCTAAATCCTCGACACTGACGTGACGGGTATGTGTGTTTTTCTGTTGGTGTTCTGTGCTTGGTTTTGCGTGAGAGTTTTTTTGTGATCCACTTACCTTTGCATTTTAATAGTTCATGTAAAATTCATTCATATTAATTATTTCTTTTAAAATCTTTTCTTTGCTATTAACTCAGTATTTATTTTTGATGTAACTTTGATTAATCTTTACAAAATTTTCCTTATTACCACGTGGTATCTTTTTTAAATATTTAACAGTATATTTGTAATCTTTTGGGCCTTTGTGGCCAATTTTTAAATTTTTTCATTTAATTTATTTTTCTCACTTTTTAATTTATATATTTTTAATAGTCAAAATTTTTTATGGTATCTGGGGTGTATCTTGAGTGCATGTTGGTTTAACGACGGACACCCCTACTCCTCCCTTTTTATTCGTTTTTTTTAAGCATCTTCAATGCGAACAACTTTTTAACATTTGATTATTATTTTTAGTTTTAGGAAATTTATCAGCACTTTTATTTGTGCCCTTATTTGTCAGCCCATTGAGATTTTCTTAGAATAGGTTCCGGTTGGATTAGGGGGCTGGGATTAAAGGGTAGGGGTGAAGACATCCTGAAACTATTTTACAAAGGCAAATAGACGAAGCTCTAGTTTCCAACTAGTCTCAATAACCAGTTAGAGGCCGATAAATTCCTGCAGGCGGCCCCCTGAAGATTAAAAGGTTGGTCCATGAAGCTGTTTCACTGATATCCTCTTGCCTCACAACACAGCACGATAAATCCCCGATTATACCCTGAAACCAGCTTCCAGTCCCTACATTGGAGCAGGGAACTTTTCTTTTTGGTGGGCTACATGTGTAATTGTAAGTTTTGTTGTTTTTTGTGTGTAATGTATTTCAATATACTCTTCAAGTTTTATTTGTTTTTTTTAAGAGAGCTTCGAGCTCTCTAAAGCTTCAGGATTCTGCAGGAACCACCGATGCACTACCCGGTGCCCAATAAAGTTGTCTTTTCTTTTATTCTTTTCTTTGTTTGACAAAGTGGCGCCCGAGCACGTTTTTTTTTTTATATTTCATGATAATTAAATTTTTTTAAACAAACTATAAATAATTTCAAAACCCAAGTAATAGTTTTGTTAAAACCTTCACCATTACCTATATGGATAGATTTTTATTCTTGTAACAATAATTCAATTAAATCTCACAAATCCTGAGTCTAAAAACAAAATGAAGTTAGAAGGGACTTTTACTTGGAATTGGAATTAAACGTACTCTTGAACGTTTTTTAGTAGGAAAGTATTCTTGCTTTTCTATTTTTCCTGGAATATTGCACAAATGCACATACATTTCACCAAACAAATCTCATAAATCGACGGCTCAGAATCCCATACAATTTGAGGCTAGAAGCAGTTAGAAGCATAGGTAGAAGTTTTGAAAGCGCGCGCGGGCTACATCGGTTTGCGCGTTATTCGTCTGTCAAGAGCGCATGTGCGTCAGCATCAATGTAACTGTGCTTTTTCCTGTAGTCTGATTAGTTGGATTAGTTGTGATTAGTTGTAAGTTGAAGTTCGATGGCCGTTGCCACGTTAAAATGTGTTTTGTATTTCCTTTGTTAAATAAATTGTATTGAAGTTTATCATGGTTATTTATTGTTCAAGAGGTATTCAAGTAAGATACCTAATTATTTAACATGGTAGCAGAGCTCTGTGGTTCGATAAAGAAAAAGGAAAAGTGACGCTTGAACTCTCCATTTTGAAGAATAAAAGTTCGTGGAAAAGTTTCAGTTAAAAGTTTATGAGAAAAATGGTGGACGAAATAAAAATTCTTGTTTTTGATGGGAAAGACTATGAATGCTGGAAGAAAAGAATTATAATGATTCTGAAAATGAAGAAATATGAAGTTGTTGCAGTTAGACAACGTGTAACCAAAGACGAAGGAGAGTGGAATGAAATGGATTTGAAAGCTATAAATATAATATACAGGGGAATTTCGAATGATCAGTTACAATTTATTAAAGACAAAGAAACGGTCTATGACATTATGAAAAAATTCGATGAGATGTATTTGACAGAATCAACTGCTCTTCAAATATGTGTAAGAAATAAACTAGAAAGGCTTAGATTAAAAGATTTTGAAGATACAGGCACATTTTCTACTGAATTTGAAAAGTTAATTAATGAGTTAAGAAGTGCTGGGGCTACAGTTTCTGAAAAGGAAAAATTAAGTTACATGATAAAAATGCTTCCAAGTTCTTTGAGCTATGTTGGAGACCTTGTTGATGTTCTGAAAGAAAGAGATCAGACTGTCGAGTACGTGAAAAGCAAAATTAAAATGATGGAACAAAAAGAAAAAGAAGATACTAGCAATAACAGTGTAAGTGTATTCAAAACTGAAAAAAAACAAGATCAAAATTGTTTCAAGTATGGAAAATATGGACATTTCAAAGCTCAGTGTCCTAATACAAAGCCGGGCGGCTATTCATGGAAACCCAGGGGCGGCGTGTATCAGCAAGGAGGCGGACGCCAACAAAGTTGGCAGTATCGTGGGTATCGATGGTCGTATATTAAAAGCTACTAAAATAGGTAATACAGTACATGAGTTCAATGTTGTTGGTCAAATGATAAGAAATAAAATGTCAAATGTATTTTTTGTAAAAGAGATGGATAAAAATTTAATTAGTTATGGCAAAGTTACATGTAAAAACAAAATTGTATCTAAAGGGAATACTTGCAAAATTTATAATCCAGTAGGAAATGTAATTGCGGTAGCATTTAAACTAAATAATGTATTTCGTATGACTAGTAAAATTGTAAAATCTGAGGTGAATGTGACAACAAAAAATGATATAACTGAGAAAGAAAAATATCACAGAGCACTAGGTATATAAATTTTAACTATTTGAAAACTATGTGTGATAAACAAGTATTAAAAGGTCTGCCTAAAGAGTTAGAGTCTGATTATTTTAAGTGTGGTATATGTTTAGAAAATAAAATGCATAATTTACCATTTAAAAATGAAAGAACTAGGGCAAGTGATATATTAGAAATTGTTCACACAGATCTGAATGGTCCTCATAGTGCTCCTGGATTGAATGGGGAACGATACTTTTTGACTTTCATTGATGATTTTAGTAAATCGGCTCAGGTTCATGTAATTAAATCTAAAAGTGAATTTTATAACTGTTTTGTCAAATATGTAAATTTAATTGAAAATATGACCGATAAAAAGATAAAGAAATTGCGCTGTGATAATGGTAAGGAATATATAAATAATGAAATGTTTAAATTTGCGTGCGAAAAGGGTATTGAAATAGAACCTTGTCCCCCATATGTTCATGAGCTAAATGGGACAGCAGAAAAATATAATAGAGATATAATGAATATGTCAAGATGTTTGTTAGCAGAAGCAAAGGTACACAGGCGTTTTTGGCCAGAAATTGTTAAGACAGCGATTTATTTAAAGAATAGAATTATAACGAATACTATTGTCAAAAATAAAACTCCTTATGAAATAATGTTTGGTGAGAAACTGATCGTAGAACATTTAAAACTGTATGGTAGTAGGGTTTTTGTAAGAGTACCTGAACAAAAGAGACATTCAAAATGGGATAAAAAAGCAGATATGGGTATTTTGTTAGGTTATGAAAATGTTGGTTATAGAGTCTTGATAAATAATAAAATTGTAGTTGTTAGACATGTTGATATAATTGAAGAGGGCACACCTTGTATTGGTCTCGATTCAGCAAACAATATTAAAAACTTTGCTGAAATTCGTTTAGATGATAAGAATGTGAATAATCACGAAAATTTGAATATTAAACAAAATTTAAATGATATCGAAAATCCCAATGACAATCAGAATTTAAATGATAATGATAATGATAGTATTTACAATATTGAAAATATCGAATTAAGACGATCAACTAGAGAAAGAAAGAAACCTGCTAGACTTAATGACGATTTTTTTTGTAATAACATTATTTATGTAAATTATGTAGACGCAAATAATCCTATTTCCTATACTAAAGCGATGAATAGTAAAAGTCCTGAAAAATGGAAAGAAGCAATGGAAAAAGAAATAGACTGTTTAATTAAAAATAAAACTTGGGTATGTGTCGAAAAACCAAATAATAAAAAAATATTAGATCTTAAATGGTTTTATAATATAAAAGCTAATGATGTTTATAAAGCAAGACTGGTTGTTAGGGGGTATCAACAAAAAGAACTGATTGATGATATATATTCACCTGTTGCGAGAATGCAAACGTTAAAAATTTTATTTTCATATTGTTGTAATAATAATTTAATTATAATACAAATGGACGTTGAAACAGCCTTTTTAAATAGTAAAGTCAAATCTGAAGTGTATGTAAAACAACTTGAAGGTTTTGAGGACGGAACAGAAAGAGTGTTAAAACTAAACAAAGCATTGTACGGTCTTAGAGAGAGTCCTCGAGCATGGTACGAGTGTTTTGATGAATATTTAATGTACTTAAATTTTAAGAGAAGTGAAAATGATAATTGTTTGTATGTTTTAAAAGAGGAGAATAATAATTTTATTTGCCGATGATTTGTTAATCTGTTGCAAAGATGTAGAAAAGTTAAATAATATTAAAAAAATTTTAATGAAAAAATTTCAAATGAAAGATTTCGGTTATGTTAAAACTTATCTCGGTATTTATATCGATTACGACTATGTTAATGGGAAAATGACTTTGGATCAAAAAAATTACATTGTATCATTAGGAAATAAATATAATCTTGAAAACTCTAAACTGTATCCAACTCCGATGGAACAAAATTTAAAATTGTTACCTATAAAAGTAGTGAGGGAAGAGTTTAAATATAGAAATTTGATTGGTGCGTTACTATATTGTGACGTGTTCAGTCACAGAAAACACAATTAACAAAACAAAACAACGAATTTATTTAAGTACTAAAGTTAATTTGACTAAACTACAGTTATGAACAAGTCCGCACAATTTATTTCACTAAAAGTCTCTTTTTAATCGCCGTTCCGGTAGACACTATCTATCGCTCTCTATGAACACTATCGCCACTATGGTTCGCCTGTATCGCCTATCGATCGCTTCACTTCCAAACATCAGCTGTCCACTGTCAACTAACTCGGTGTGAGTGTCTCGTCCGCCTTTTATAGTCTTCTCAGCCTTTTTCTAGGGTATTCCACAGCCGTCTAGTAATCCAATTGTTTTCCCATTGATCTTTGCTGGTGTTTTCTAGATGTTTCAAGAAAGCCGAGAATATTCCTTATGTAATCAGGGAAGATGTTCATTAATTATGCTCACACCAACTTAATTGGCAAGTACTCGTAACACTGCCCCTTTCTTAGAATTGATCGTCCCGATCAATGTCTTGACCTTTGTAGGGCGCCAAGCGGTCCAAGTGTACAACTTTCATCTTGGCCTTTGGACCTCTCTGAATACGGTAGACCACGTCATTCAGCCTTCTGACCACAGTGTAAGGTCCTTCCCAGGCTCGCTGTAGCTTCGGTGAGCGTCCTTTTCGACGGACAGGATTGTAAAGCCACACCTGGTCCCCTTCTCTGAATCCTGTGCTGTTGGTTCTCCGGTCGTATCTGATCTTCATGCGGTCACTCCCTACTTGGATTTTGTTACGAACGGCTCTATGGATGGTATCGAGTCGTTCCTCTAGCTGCTGTGCGTAGTCAGTAGCCGAAGGTCGCCGATCTTCTGGGTGTCCAAACCGGATGTCTATAGGTAACTTCAGCTCTCTTCCAAATAAAATGCTGGCTGGTGTTCTGCCGGTAGTCTCATGAACCGCACTTCGATAGGCCAACAGGAACAAAGGTATGTGCTGGTCCCAGTCTGTCTGGTGATCGTTGACAACCATTTTCAAATTGGTTTCCAGCGTCGCGTTAAACCGTTCGACCATTCCGTCAGATTGTGGATGTAATGGAGTGGTCCTAGTTTTCTGTACTCCTAGCAGTTCACAGACTTCCCGGAATACCGTGGAATCGAAGTTCCGTCCCTGGTCAGAGTGGATCTCCATCGGAACTCCATACCGACTGATCCATTGGTTCACCAGCATTCCAGCGACCGTAGTAGCTTCTTGGTTTGGGATTGCGTACACTTCGGGCCATTTGCTAAAATAGTCCATCACTACCAAGATGTACTTATTGCCAGCAGCTGTTGTTGGGAATGGTCCTGCTACGTCCAGAGCTATTCTCTCAAATGGGGCACCAACATTGTACTGTTTCATTCGCCCTTGGCTTCGAGTCTGAGGTCCCTTGGCTGACGCACACGTTGGACACTTCCTACACCAATTTTCGATTTTAGCCAATAAAATCGCTCTCGCACCTTCTCCAACGTCTTTGTTACTTCGAAGTGTCCTCCACCAACACCTCCATGGACTTCTGTAAGCACCTCGTTGACTCTGTTCTTCGGGAGAACTACTTGATGTCGAATTCTATTCTAAGCTGTTATGTAGATGCCGATTGGGCAGGGGATGTGACTGACAGAAAATCTACGACTGGTTTTGTGATAAAAATGTACAATAATATAATATTTTGGAAATCTAAAAAACAGAATAGCGTAACAAAATCTTTAACATCTGCTGAGTTTGTAGCGTTATCAGAGTGTGTAAGCGAATTAAAAGTTGTAAAAGATATATTGTCAGATTTGGATGTAAAGGTTTCAATACCTATAAAAATTTATGAAGATAACTCAGGTGCGATATGCATAGTCAAACATGGTAATTTTACAAAAAATTCAAAGTATATTGAAACTCATTATCATTTTGTAAATGAGAACTATATGAATAAAACTATTGATGTTGTCAAAATAAATACAGAAGAGAATGTTCCTAACATTTTTACTAAATCATTAGGAATTATAAAATTCTAAAAGTTTAGGAAAGCACTATGTATTTCATAAAATGTTTATATTATTTTTATGTTATAACTACTTAAGTTTAGTGAGTTGATCGATTAGTTGGATTAGTTGTAAGTTGAAGTTCGATGGCCGTTGCCACGTTAAAATGTGTTTTTTATTTTCTTTGTTAAATAAATTGTATTAAAGTTTATCATGGTTATTTATTGTTCAAGAGGTATTCAAGTGAGATACCTAATTATTTAACAATAAGCTAAATTTATATGGTATTCAGGGATCGTTATTGAATTGGTTAAAATCAGCTATTACTAATAGAAAATACTTTGTGAAATGCAAAAATTTCGCCTCTGTTGGGTACTCCACATTCTCTGGAGTTGGACAAGGTACACATACGGGACCTCCCCTCTTCATTATTTATATTGTAACGAATTTTCTAGTCAAAGTATTTATTTAAACAATTATTTATTTAACACTATTTATAACACTTAAACACTAACTTAGAACTACCATTTATATCACAACAATTCACTTATTCATATAACAATTTATTTATATCACTGTCTATTATCGGTTTTAATTCGCGCACTGATGCTTTCTTTAACTCACTGTTTTTCGGTCCAAAGATGATCACTATATATACACCTTTCGAACTTTCTAGACAGGAACTCGAAGAAATCCTGAGTATTCCCGAATGATGAGTAATAGTTATAAAGTCCTCGATTATTCCAGAATTGAACTTGTTACTTGTCACCGGAGAATAATTTACATCTTGTAAATTGATAACACGAAAAGTACCGTGTGCGGTGTCTACGCCGTAAGCATGTTAGTGATAACAAGTACATGCCACAAATTGTTATCGCACACACGCACTGTGTCACCGGTCGCTACACTACCCCCTCCTTAAGGGTGATTCGTCCCGGATCACATTCTGCCGTTCCTTCAGAGGATCATGCCGGTACTTGCAGGTGGATCCGCTTCGGCATCCGGTTGTCAAGTGGAAATGGCAGTCAACGGTCTTCAATGGTGACGGTCCTCGTCGTGGATTTCCGGCGCACACCAAGATTTCTATTCCAGTGTATCGCAACAAAACCTCCAGCATGCTTCTGACCACCTTCCAATCGGTAGTCGCCCGAACTTCTTCCGAAGGACCGTGGCAATCCCACGGCTCATGTCCAAATCCCTTGCCACACAATGGGCCAGCGAGTAGTCCTTCGGGACGGCGAATAAGTCCTGCTGAACCTCGGTGGTGACCCCAAATCGGACTTTACGGTGTAAGCTCTGTTCAGCCATGAATTCTTCGTACTGGGGCTCTGGCGATCGAGTCTGCACAACTCTAACTCGAGCTTCTTCGTGGTTGTCCCCAGCATATGGAGCCAGTCGATTGAAGTGGACTACTCTTGGTTTCCCATTGGGAGTACGTCTAATTCGGTAGATTACGTCGTTGATTCGTTTGATAACTTTATACGGGCCTTCCCAATCTTGTTGCAGTTTCGGCGAAAGACCCCTTTGACGCTTCGGATTATAAAGCCACACCAAATCTTCTTCATGGAATCCTCCATCAGTGGCCTTAATGTCATATGCGTCCTTCATCCGGTCACTGGCTATCTGCATATGGGAACGTATCTCGTCATGGATGTCGTCCAATCGTCTTCGGAGTTCACTGACGTAATCTTCTCCAGCCACGTCTTCGCCAGGTTTGCACCCGAACTTTAAGTCGCATGGTAGTCGCAACTCTCGGCCAAACAGTACCCTTGTTGGTGTTTGTCCAGTGGTTTCATGTATGGAAGATCGGTATGCCAAAAGGAACAATGGCAGATAACGTTCCCAGTCTCGCTGATGTTTAGAGACCATTTTAGACAGGTACTTGTTGATGGTCCTAATCATTCGTCCTACCATGCCATCTGATTGGGGATGTAGGGCTGTAGTCCGGGTTTTGTGAATGCCCAATATCTTACAAATGTCTTGGAATATGGCTGACTCGGAAATCTAAAAAACAGAATAGCGTAACAAAATCTTTAACATCTGCTGAGTTTGTAGCGTTATCAGAGTGTGTAAGCGAATTAAAAGTTGTAAAAGATATATTGTCAGATTTGGATGTAAAGGTTTCAATACCTATAAAAATTTATGAAGATAACTCAGGTGCGATATGCATAGTCAAACATGGTAATTTTACAAAAAATTCAAAGTATATTGAAACTCATTATCATTTTGTAAATGAGAACTATATGAATAAAACTATTGATGTTGTCAAAATAAATACAGAAGAGAATGTTCCTAACATTTTTACTAAATCATTAGGAATTATAAAATTCTAAAAGTTTAGGAAAGCACTATGTATTTCATAAAATGTTTATATTATTTTTATGTTATAACTACTTAAGTTTAGTGAGTTGATCGATTAGTTGGATTAGTTGTAAGTTGAAGTTCGATGGCCGTTGCCACGTTAAAATGTGTTTTTTATTTTCTTTGTTAAATAAATTGTATTAAAGTTTATCATGGTTATTTATTGTTCAAGAGGTATTCAAGTGAGATACCTAATTATTTAACAATAAGCTAAATTTATATGGTATTCAGGGATCGTTATTGAATTGGTTAAAATCAGCTATTACTAATAGAAAATACTTTGTGAAATGCAAAAATTTCGCCTCTGTTGGGTACTCCACATTCTCTGGAGTTGGACAAGGTACACATACGGGACCTCCCCTCTTCATTATTTATATTGTAACGAATTTTCTAGTCAAAGTATTTATTTAAACAATTATTTATTTAACACTATTTATAACACTTAAACACTAACTTAGAACTACCATTTATATCACAACAATTCACTTATTCATATAACAATTTATTTATATCACTGTCTATTATCGGTTTTAATTCGCGCACTGATGCTTTCTTTAACTCACTGTTTTTCGGTCCAAAGATGATCACTATATATACACCTTTCGAACTTTCTAGACAGGAACTCGAAGAAATCCTGAGTATTCCCGAATGATGAGTAATAGTTATAAAGTCCTCGATTATTCCAGAATTGAACTTGTTACTTGTCACCGGAGAATAATTTACATCTTGTAAATTGATAACACGAAAAGTACCGTGTGCGGTGTCTACGCCGTAAGCATGTTAGTGATAACAAGTACATGCCACAAATTGTTATCGCACACACGCACTGTGTCACCGGTCGCTACACTACCCCCTCCTTAAGGGTGATTCGTCCCGGATCACATTCTGCCGTTCCTTCAGAGGATCATGCCGGTACTTGCAGGTGGATCCGCTTCGGCATCCGGTTGTCAAGTGGAAATGGCAGTCAACGGTCTTCAATGGTGACGGTCCTCGTCGTGGATTTCCGGCGCACACCAAGATTTCTATTCCAGTGTATCGCAACAAAACCTCCAGCATGCTTCTGACCACCTTCCAATCGGTAGTCGCCCGAACTTCTTCCGAAGGACCGTGGCAATCCCACGGCTCATGTCCAAATCCCTTGCCACACAATGGGCCAGCGAGTAGTCCTTCGGGACGGCGAATAAGTCCTGCTGAACCTCGGTGGTGACCCCAAATCGGACTTTACGGTGTAAGCTCTGTTCAGCCATGAATTCTTCGTACTGGGGCTCTGGCGATCGAGTCTGCACAACTCTAACTCGAGCTTCTTCGTGGTTGTCCCCAGCATATGGAGCCAGTCGATTGAAGTGGACTACTCTTGGTTTCCCATTGGGAGTACGTCTAATTCGGTAGATTACGTCGTTGATTCGTTTGATAACTTTATACGGGCCTTCCCAATCTTGTTGCAGTTTCGGCGAAAGACCCCTTTGACGCTTCGGATTATAAAGCCACACCAAATCTTCTTCATGGAATCCTCCATCAGTGGCCTTAATGTCATATGCGTCCTTCATCCGGTCACTGGCTATCTGCATATGGGAACGTATCTCGTCATGGATGTCGTCCAATCGTCTTCGGAGTTCACTGACGTAATCTTCTCCAGCCACGTCTTCGCCAGGTTTGCACCCGAACTTTAAGTCGCATGGTAGTCGCAACTCTCGGCCAAACAGTACCCTTGTTGGTGTTTGTCCAGTGGTTTCATGTATGGAAGATCGGTATGCCAAAAGGAACAATGGCAGATAACGTTCCCAGTCTCGCTGATGTTTAGAGACCATTTTAGACAGGTACTTGTTGATGGTCCTAATCATTCGTCCTACCATGCCATCTGATTGGGGATGTAGGGCTGTAGTCCGGGTTTTGTGAATGCCCAATATCTTACAAATGTCTTGGAATATGGCTGACTCGAAATTTCGTCCTTGGTCGGAATGCAGCTCCAGTGGCGCTCCGAATCGACTGATTAACTCTTTCACGAGCGTTTCCGCCACTGTAGTTGCCGTCTGGTTTGGAAGGGCGTACGCTCAACCCATTTCGTAAAGTAGTCCATTGCCACTACGATGTACTTATTCCCATCTTCAGATTCTGGGAATGGTCCGGCAACATCTATGGCAATTCTCTCAAATGGGCTGCCAACGTTATACTGCCGCATCGGAGCACGTTGTCGCTTCTGAGGTCCCTTACTGGCGGCGCACGTCATACACTTTCTGCACCAGTCTTCCACGTCCTTCTTGCAGTTGACCCAGTAAAATCGTTGTCGTACTTTGCCAAGGGTCTTCTTTACGCCAAAATGTTGAAGGGTCATCATGGAGGCACTGCAGAACTTCTTTTACCAAGCTACTCGATATCACCAGCTGACGTCCGCTTTCGGTGCCATCTTGATCTTCCACCACGCGCCTCAGGAGACCATCTTCTTCTTCAATGGAATCCCAATGGGCCCACAACGATTTTACTTCTGTTGACTTGACAGCCACTTCCTGCCAGGTTGGTCTTCTGCCTTCTTTCTTCCAGTCCAGGAACATTTTTAGGAGCACGTCGGAATTTTGTTCTGCCTTAATGTTGTGGGGCTGCCACTGCTCGTCCAGGATAGTTATTCTCCTAACCTCTTCGTGTTCTTCGACGCGTTGACACTGTTTACAATTATCCAGGCAAGGTCTTCTGGATAAGGCGTCGGCGTTTTTATGGTTACTTCCCGCTCGGTGTTCTATGTCAAAGTCGTACTCTTGCAGCTTCTCTATCCATCTGGCTACTTGGCCCTCGGTGTTCTTAAAATTCAGCAGCCATTTCAACGCGGCATGGTCGGTTCGTAGCAAAAACTTTCTTCCGTAGAGGTATTTGTAGAAATGCTCCACACTTTTAATTACGGCTAACAATTCGCGTCTGGTTACGCAGTAATTACGTTCTGGTTTGGATATAGTTCTGCTGAAGTAGCCGATCACTTTTTCTTCACCATTCTGTATTTGTGACAGGACCACGCCAATTCCAATGTTGCTAGCGTCGGTGTCCAGGACAAACTTTCCAGTTGGTAGGGGATAGCTCAATACAGGTGTAGACGAGAGGGTTTTCTTTAGTTCTTCAAAGGCACCTTGGAAGTCTTGCTCCTAACAAAATGATCTACTCTCTTCTGTGAGTCGAGTCAGAGGCTTAGCAATTTTAGCAAATCCGGGAACAAAGCTTCTATAGTAGGTGCAGAGCCCAAGGAAGCTTCTGACTTGATGGACGTCAGCAGGTACAGGCCACTCTTGCACGGCCCTGATTTTCTGTGGGTCGACTGAAACGCCGTTTCCGGATACTTTATGCCCCAGGTAGTTGACGGTTTCTTGGTATAGCTGACATTTCTTGGGGCTCAGTTTTAGGTGGACATCACGAAGTCTTCGGAAAACTTCCTCCAAATTTTTCAGATGGTCGTTGAAGTCCTTCCCGATTACGATGATGTCGTCGAGGTATACCAGGCAAGTCTTTCCAATTGAGCCAACCAAGACGGTTTCCATCAGTCGCTCAAAGGTGGCTGGTGCGTTGCACAACCCGAACGGCTTCACCTTCAACTGCCACAGCCCCGTTCCAATGGAAAACGGTGTCTTCTCTTTGGCATCCTTGTCCAAAGCCACTTGCCAGTATTCGCTCTTGAGGTCTAAGGTGGAAAATATCGTCGACCCTAACAGTGTATCCAGGGTGTCATCGATTCGAGGTAAGGGGTAGCTGTCTTTCTTCGTCACATTATTTAATTTATTTTATTTCTTGACCAGAACTACCGGCGATGTCCAGGGGCTAGTGGATGGTTCTATTACCCCGTCCCTTTGCATTTCGCTTATGATGTTTTCAGCCTCTTCTCTCTTGGCCAGTGGTAGTCTCCTGGGTCGCTGATGGATGGGTTGGGCCTCGCCAGTATTTATTTTGTGCAAGACGGCGTTGGTTCGTCCCTTATTGCCACCTTCTACTTCAAAGACGTCTTGGTATTTTTTTAGTAATCCTTCTATCTGGCGTCGTTGGTTAGGATTACATTTGCCTCCTGCTTCCTGGCGCAATTTCGTCAAGGCTTCTGGTAGGCGTTGTGCGTCTTCCGTTCTTGTTTGTAGCTTTCTGACTTGAGATATTACAGTGTCCTGAGTAGTTAGCTTGAACTTTTCTCCGTTTAAGGTCACGACTTTTCTTTGGAAGCTCAGGCAAAAGTCGTATTTCCGAAGCACGTCCAGGCCCAGAATGACGTTGTCTTCAATTTCGGCCACAAGCACGCAGTGTCGGAAGGAGGTCTTTCCTATGCGGATCTTAACTTGGCTTTCACCATGGACATTTACCATTTCCCCGGTGGCCGTACGTAGCTTCCATTGGGTCGGTTGAAGCTTACTTGTAGTCATTACGTTGGCTCGTATAATAGTCCTGCTTGCTCCGGTATCCAATAGGAACGAACACCGCTTTCCATTTATATGTCCCGTAAGAAAAAGACTATCAGCTCTATCTTTCATGGTTTTTGTCAGTGCAACTAGACCGGGGGCTTCTTGCTCCGGGATCGAAGTTTGCCCCGCCGCGCCCACCCTAACTAGTTTTCCTGTACGCGGGGCTTATCTTCTTGAGAAGCAGATCTTTCACTCTTGCAGCTGCTTCTCACGTGGCCTAACTTCCCACAGTTCCAGCACCTGATTTGTCTAGGCTTCCTTTCTACTTTAGTTATTATTCGGCGGATCTCTTCCAGTATATCTTCGTCCCAGCCGGCTGACTCTTCTTTCAATTCCCGCACTCGACATTGTCGTTGCGACGCCTGTTTGACGACGTCGTATTCTAGTGCTCGGGCCAATGTGTCTACCAAAGTCCTCGGCCGGTCCAGTCGGAGTCGCTGTTGTATTTCGTCGTCCTTTAATCCGTCAATAAACGCGTCGACGGCCAATCTTTCCAGTGTGTCATCAGCCGTACCCGGATAGGCGAGACGAACTAACCGTGCGATATCCGCCTCATATTCCTGAAGACTTTCTCCTCTCTTCTGTCGTCGGTTCTTTAACTGCACATGGTACACAGCCGTCAGATGTGCTTGGCCGTATCGCATCTCTAATCTTTTTACTAGTTGATGGTAGTCTAGTAATTCTTCCGGTGGCAACGTGTTCAAAATTTCACCAGCACCATCACGCAGAGCAAGGGCGAGTGAGGAAGCTTTTTCTTCTCACGTCCATTTGTAAGCTTTTGCAGCCACTTCGAATTGCGTCAAAAACGTGGTCCATGATGTTTTTCCGTCAAACGTAGGAAGCGTCATGTGCACTTTGGATGAGATTATTTGCTCTTCTTTCATGTCGGGGATTTCTTTGCCGTTAACCGCGCTATGCCTCTTTTCCGTAAGTTGCTGGCTGGTCTCTCCTTGTTTTTCCGGATGTAGAACCATTTCTTCCAGCTGGGCTAATCTTTCGTCGAAAGTCCCCAGCGTTTTGTTTATTTCTTCTCTTGTTTCTTCTTTGAATTTTCCCAGTTTTTCTTCTAAATTTCCTTCGAATTTTTCTAATTTTTCTTCCATATTCTTTGAATTTTCATTTAATTCGTTTAATTTTTCTTCCATATTCTTTGAATTTTCCTTTAATTTTTCTTCCAGATTTTCATTTAATTTTTCTTCCAGATTCTTTGAATTTTCGTTTAGTTTCTTTTCCAATTTCTTTTCAAATTCGTCCTCAAATTCATACGTGCTGGGATCGAAGCCTTCTTGTATCAAAGCCTCCTCGAGCCGCTTCTGTAGGATGTTCTTAGTACCGGACATATCTTGGTCTCGCTCTTCGAGTTCGCTTTTCAATTCGGCGACTTTTAACTCGAACAAATTTTTCGGCATTTTTATTTATTTCGTATTTTTATTATACTAGAAAATTCTCTGGAGGTCGATTCGCAGACCCCACACCTGACACCAATTGTAGCGAATTTTCTAGTCAAAGTATTTATTTAAAAAATTATTTATTTAACACTATTTATAACACTTAAACACTAACTTAGAACTACCATTTATATCACAACAATTCACTTATTTATATAACAATTTATTTATATCACTTTGTCTATTATCGGTTTTAATTCGCGCACTGATGCTTTCTTCCAACTAACTGTTTTTCGGTCCAAAGATGATCACTATATATACACCTTTCGAACTTTCTAGACAGGAACCCGAAGAAATCCTGAGTATTCCCGAATGATGAGTAATAATTAGAAAGTCCTCGATTATTCCAGAATTGAACTTGTTACTTGTCGCCGGAGAATGATTTACATCTTGTAAATTGATAACACGAAAAGTACCGTGTGCGGTGTCTACGCCGTAAGCATGTTAGCGATAACAAGTACATGCCACAAATTGTTATCGCACACACGCACTGTGTCACCGGTCGCTACAATATGAATGATTTGGTAGATATCTTTTACATTCTAAAATTTTGTTGTATGCAGATGACATAAAAGTATTTTAAATGGTAAATTCTATTGAGGATGCTAGAAATTTACAGTATGATCTGGATTCTATTAGTAGTTGGATTAATAAAAACGGTTTGAATTTTAGTTTGAATAAATGTAACATAATCTCTTTTTTCCGTTCGAAACATAAGAACTTCTTATACAATTTATGTGGAAATATGTTAGAAAGGGTAACCGTACTCAAGGATCGAGGTTAATTTTTTGATACCAACTTGTCCTTTTCGTTTCATATCAATTATTCTGTTAATTAAGCAACTAAAATACTTTATTTTTTGTTCAGAAACGCTAAATCTTTCAAGAATTCTTTGACTATGGTTAATCTATATAATGCGATTGTTAGATCACAGTTGACATATGGCTCAGTAATATGGCCTCCTTATAAAAAATGTGATATTGACGGATTGGAATACATTAATCATCGTTTTATTAGATTAATGTCCTTTAAAATTGGTAAGCCTATGTCATACAAAGATCATGATTACTCTGAATTTTCGCAACAATTAAAAATTTATTCCATTAGTTCTTTTCATAGGTATCTTGATTTGATTTATTTATATAAAATTATTCATAATTACATTGATTCTCCAACTCTGCTATCACATATAAATTTTAAAGTACCAAATAGAATTCTTAGAGATAATTATAAATTTGTCACTCCTAGGAATGTGATAAATTTACAGAATACCTCTTTTTTTATTAGATCCAGCAATCTAGTAAATAATAATAGGGATATTCCTGATTTATTAGATATTCATTTGTTGGGAGCATTTAAGTGTGCTCTGAGAAATGCATTGATTAGATATAGTCAATAATCTAGAAATTGATATTATGTTATTTCGTTTAATGAATTACTTATTTTGTTTTATTTATTGTGAAAGTTTAATTAACTAAATTATATCTGTAACTGTTATTTCAAACAACAAACAGTATTTGTATCTATTTATGAAAGGACCTTAGTGTCTGTATATATTCTAATAATAATAATAATAATTTCTTAATTCACATTTTCACATTGTACAACATAAATATTTTGCTTCGAGCGTCTATAAATTATATGGGGAAATACTAATTACAACCAGATAAGGACGATGTGGGGATATCATTAGTATTGTATTCTATGATTAGATGTAGTTATGTCACGTATCTATGGGCTGTAAAGAAGAAGAGGAGAGATATCGATTTAAAAAAGTTCAGTATAATCAAGTGTAATAAGGATTTAATAAAAGATTGTAATTTTAGTGAGTTTAAGATTTAATAAGAGAATAACTTCATTTGTGTTAAATATAATAAAATATATATGTGGACAATTAATACATCAAATAATTGGTGACCCCGACGTGATTCGAAAGAAGACCTGATTCGGAAAAAAACGTGGTTCCTTTTTTTGCCGCCATTTTTGGTTTTGCCACGACGTATAAAAGAAAGACCAACGAATCTTCAAGACGACTTGCTAAAACCATTACAATGCAGTCTCATCATCCTAATGCTGCCAATTGTGATAATACTCACCCAGGCATGATTCAAGCTTCTATTAAGGACACTGATGAGCCAACACAAATTGCACCAGGAAACCAAGCAAGTAATTTTCCACTTGGGGAACCTATTGCTTTTGTCTCCCGGGACCTACACATGCAAACTGGAACTGGACAGCCTAATCAAACACCTGTAACAGAAATACCATCACATTCACGCAATTTAGGAATTTCGAGTTATGCGGACAGTGTAGATCGTGTAGATTACCACCATTTTGGACAAAAAAGGTTGCATTATGGTTTACATCTATCGAATCACTATTTCAAACAAGAAGGATCTCATCTGATGCCACTAACTACCATGCAGTCATTGCTCGTTTGGATCAAGATACACTGACTGTTATCGAACATATCCTCAGTAATACTCCGACACATAACAGGTATGGCACTATTAAAGAGGCATTACTAAATCAATTCTCTATCTCACAGGAACGTCAACTTAAAACCTTAGTGTCAGTGCTACAATTGGGCAATAAACGAGCATCAGACTTCCATGCAGAAATTTGCAGACTGGGAGGAACACATTTAGATGCCACATTTATTAGAACTCTTTAGCTGGATCGCCTTCCTCAGTATGCTCAAATAGCACTAGCAGCAGCAGATGGTTTCGATAACAATAGTTTAGCGCAGTTAGCTGACAAAATCATGGAGATAAATTGCTACCCTCAAAGCGATCATTTGATGCAAGTCTCTTCAGCCAAGAATCATTGTGATTGCCACGATCGTTACAATGAATTACAAAAACAAATCCAAAATCTCTCTGAAAAATTAGACAAACTAAATGCACAAGGATGTTCGAAGTACAGACGCACCTCCCGTAGTAAAACACCAAAAAGACAAGAGACGCAAAACGATTCACACAAAAATAATCACTCAGTACCAACATTGTGTTATTACCATAAAAGGTTTGGTAACAAAGCTAGCAAATGCACAACACCGTGTGCATGGGAGCCCAACTAGGGAAACGAAAACAGTCATCAGTAGCTACGACGACTGCTGATGACTTCCATGCTCCTCGTCGATTGTTCATCCATGATCGTGCTACTGGTACCAGATTCCTTATCGACACTGGTGCAGACATATCTATTGTCCCTGCTCGATATGAGGACAGAAGGAATACACCAGAATTCCAGTTGTTTGCTGCAAATAGCAGCAAAATTCAAACTTATGGCGAACGGGCACTTACATTAAATATTGGATTGCGTCGACCCTTCCGTTGGATATTTTGCGTTGCAGACGTACCTTATCCAATTATTGGAGCTGACTTGTTACATAAATATGGCCTAATTGTCGACCTTCGACGTGGTCGACTTACGGATCCTGAAACTGGATGTAATACTATAGGTATTTTCGCCCCTGCACCTATCAATTCTATCACAGTAGTGGATAAAAACTCAAAGATTGCTTCTGTTCTGAAAGAATTTCCCGAACTTCTAAGTAATCCATCCAATCATACAACACTCAAACATTCAGTCAAACATCACATCACAACAAAAGGGCCTCCTATAGCACAGAGAGTTAGACAGTTACGCCGTGAGCGTTTGGAAGTTGCCAAGGCGGAATTCCAACTTATGCTTGACCTGGGATACATAAGACCTTCAAAAAGCCAATGGGCCAGCCCCCTTCACCTCATAAAAAAGAAAAACGGTGATTGGCGTCCTTGTGGGGACTATAGAAAGTTGAACCAACAAACGGTTCCCGATCGTTACCCCATTGCGCTTCTTCAGGATTACACTGCAATATTGGTTAATAAAAATATTCTCGAAAATCGACCTTAAGCGTGCCTTCTATCATATATCTGTGGCGGAGGACGATATACCCAAGACGGCGGTGATAACGCCCTTTGGCCTCTTTGAGTTTATTAGCATGCCTTTTGGCTTGCGAAATTCAGCCCAATCGTTTCAGCGATTCAACAATGAGGTACTTACTGGTCTTGATTTTGTTTATGCCTACATTGATGATTTGCTCATGCATCCTCCAACCATGAAGAGCATGAAAACCATCTCCGTTTACTATTCCAGCGTCTAAAACAATATGTATTATGCATTAATGCAAGCAAATGCGAATTTGGTAAACAAGCAGTAGATTTTTTAAGCTATCATATAACAGCTAAAGGTTCATTACCTCTGCCAGATCGAGTGCAAGCCCTTTTGGAGTTCAAACAACCCCAAACATTAGTGGAGCTGAGGCGATTCCTTGGAGCCATAAATTTTTACAGGCGCTACATTAAAGATGCTGCCATGACACAAGCACCCTTATAAGAGATGCTAGAGGAATCTAGAAAAAACGACCAGCGCCCTGTGCCTTGGACTGATTCTTCCAAAGCCGCATTCGAAACTATAAAAAAGCAACTTGCAGAAGCTACACTACTAGTTTATCCAATACCTGATGCTGAATTACGGTTGACTACAGATGCTTCGAACACTGCCCTCGGCGCAACTTTGGAACAGAATACTAATGACACATGGGAACCATTAGGATTTTATTCGCAAAAATTATCTCCAGCCCAAAAGAATTATAGTACTTACGACAAATAATTAACAGCTGTGTATGAAGCTATAAAATATTTTCGATACAGGTTGGAAGGTAGAGAATTTATAATTCGTATTGACCACAAACCACTGATATATGCTTACAAACAGCGTTCCGATAAATCTTCACCTCGCCAAGCCCGACAACTTGGATTCATTAGTCAATTCACAACCAACATCCAATACGTAAGTGGGTCTGATAACAGCGTAGCAGACGCCCTGTCTCGTGTGGATGCCATCAGAATACCTACAATAATCGACTTCAATGAATTATCACAATCACAGGCTACCGACGACGAACTTCTAAACATACTTAAAAGCAATACTACATCACTCCTTGATGGTCCTCACCATCAGTGAATTTATTGCGACGTTTCCAAATATGACATCCGACCATTCGTACCACAACCACTTTGACGACAAGTTTTTGATGCTTTCCATAATTTGGCGCATTCGAGTGGCCGTATCACAAACAAAATCATCGCTCAACGATATGTTTGGCCATTCATGAATAAGGATGTAACACAGTAGGCACGCAATTGCCTCCACTGCCAGAGATCAAAAGTAAGCTGTCATGTTCATTCACAGCCTGCCACATTCACTGGTCCAGACCAGAGGTTTGACCATGTTCATATTGACCTAATCGGTCCTCTACCAGAATCAAAGGGCTACAGATTTTGCATAACCATGATAGACCGCTTTACAAGATGGCCAGAAGCTGTGCCACTTAAAACAACCACTGCAGACGTTGTTGCCAATGCGTTTTTTTACACACTGGATTTCTCGGTACGGATGCCCAAAGATCGTCACAACTAATCAAGGATCACAATTTGAATGTGCTCTATATACGGCATTGATAAATATGGTTGGGAGCAAACGAATCCGCACAACTGCTTACCACCCATCTTCGAATGGAATAATCGAACGATGGCATCGAACCTTAAAAAGTGCTATAATGTGTCATCAAAATCCACAGTGGACCGAAACTTTACCTGTCGTACTTCTAGGACTTAGAAGTTGTTACAAGGAAGATATAAAGGCATCACCTGCAGAATTTTTATATGGTAGCACGCTCAGACTGCCAGGAGAGTTTTTTACTCACGATGAACCACCTTCGGACCCCAATTTTTTCCTGGAAGGTTTCCGTATCCATATGAGAAATGTCAAACCTTTTCCCGCAAGCCATCAAACGTTCTCTCGATCAGCCTTATTCTGGACCTCACGAGGTAATCAAACGATTAAATGGCCGTCTCTTTACCATTAACTGTGATGGTAAAGAAATTACCGTTAACATCGAACGTCTCAAGCCAGCACATTTGCCTACCGCCATAGACAAAATAGATCGGGAGCTTTAAATTTTTGTGGTCTTCTGATAGGATAGGACGCACAATAACACAATTGGGCAATTAACACACTAATTATTTATTGATTAAGACAATGAACGATTGGTTAAAGAATAAAGTTACTTATGAACGTCATGCACGTGTCACAGCTATGGCGGATCTGTCTCGTTCCCGCTTGTCAACCCTCTCATCACCTGATCTTGCCGCTCGATCGATCAGCTTCACTTTTGCCTCGAGTTTCCTCTATTGGCCACTTGGCGCGTGCTTGTGCGACCAGAGTTGCCACAGCTACTTCCCCCTGAGAAACTTTCGCCGGGAGGTTTGGAAGTAACTCGTCGACGGCTGTAAGTGCGTAACGGTGGAGGCATGGATGATGTCCACTGATGTGGTTGAAGTTGAACAGGTGACCCTGGAGGAGACGGACTGTCTGGTGGGCAGGACCTGTGAGCAGATGAATCGTTTGTTACGGGTGGAGGGTGGGGTTGAGGAATTTCGGATGGTGCTTGAGAGGTAGAAGGTTCAGGCCGTGGTGCTTGAGGTTGTGAATGAACTGTGTTGCTGGGCTAATCCTGTTTGTTGGTGTAGCACGGCTTAAGTCTATCCACGGAGATGTTCTGCTTTTGACCATTGACGCCAATTGTGAAAAGTCGGTCTGTTGGTCGTTCGATGACCTTGAACGGACAGGATCTCTATCCAGGGTTTCGGAGAGCACATGAGCGCAGCTTTAAGAGTGCGATGAAACCGCTCAACCAGCCCGTTGGACTGTGGATGGTATGCTGTTGTTCGACATCTCTCAGCCCCGATGAAGTTTGCAAAGGCTTGGAATATTTAAGACTCAAATTGAGCGCCTTGATCTGTTGTGATGGTGATTGGAGTGCCGTAGTGGCTGATCCAGTGATCAAACAGGGCTGTGATGACGGTGTCGGCGGTCATATTCTTGAGAGGCACAACTACAGGCCATCTTGAGAACCTGTCTATAATTGTAAGACAGTAATTGTAGTCGTTAATCTTTGGTAAAACGATTAAGTCTATGTGAATATGACTAAATCTAACGTCAGGTACAGCGATTTGATTAGGTACAAGTCTGGTGTGTCGTTGTACTTTTGATCTTGGGCAGGCAAGACATTCACGAGCCCAAGTAGTGGCATCTTTCTTGATGTTTGGCCAGACGTATTTCTCTCTGAGTTTTAGTGAAGTCTGCTTCTGACTGGGATGTGAGAGGCCATGTATGACGTCGAAGGAGACTCTCCGGAGTGATTGAGGTAAGTATGGGCGGCATTCACCCCGGGAAACATCACAGTATATTTTTAGATTTGTTTTGATTTCAATTTCTTGAAGTTGTAGAGATGAATCACCTTGTAAGATCTCAGTGAGTTCTGGATCTTTTTGCTGTTCTTGATGAATTGTTTCAGGATCCAGAAGTGTTGGTACAGCGATGGTTTCAACGCGTGATAGGGCGTCAGCGACGACATTTTCTTCTCCCTTGACGTGAATGATGTTTGTAGTGAACTGTGAGATGAAACTGAGTTGACGGATTTGTCTATCAGAGGCGTTATTATGTTTCTGAGTGTGAGCATGAATTAAAGGTTTATGATCGGTCTTGATGACGAAGTTGCGGCACTCTGGAAGGTGACGGAAGTGTCTTATCTCTGCGTAAATTGCCAGCAACTCGCGATCATATGTGCTGTATCTCTTTTCGGTTTCGCTCAGTTTTCTGGAGAAAAATCCCACTGGCTTGACAACACCATTCTCAGTTTGTTCCAACGCAGCACCTATGCATGTTGTTGAAACGTCAGTGACCAGAGCTAAATCGGAGGTAGGTGATAGAAATGATGATTGTGTGGCGTCGGAGAGGGCTTGTTTGAGCTTGGAGAAGCAAAGGTCAGTTTCTGGAGTCCAGTTGATTTTTGTTTTGTCGTTTTTTATTGAACGTTTGATGAAACAGTGCAATGATAGTTGGAGTGCGGCCAATCTGGGAACACATTGTCTGTAGTAGTTGATCATTCCCAGGAAACGTCTCAGCTCGTGAACCGTTTGTGGCTTAGGATACTCAGCGATCTTGTATAAACGGTCAGCTGTTGGAGCGAAACCAGTGGCATTGATGGAGTAGCCTAGGAAGTTAACCTCACTTTTGATGAATTGACACTTATTCACGTTGATTGTGAGTTTGTGCTCTTGTAGCTTCTTGAAGGCTTGACGTAGATAATTCTTGTGTTGTAGTTCGTTTCTTGACATAATGAGAATGTCATCTATGTAGACGAATACGAAATCTAGGTCTCGGAAAATACTGTCAATAAGGTTTGCGTGGCATTTTTGAGACCAAAAGGCATGACCAGGTATTCATACAGTCCCCACGGTGTGTTAATGGCGGTTTTTTGGATGTCGTCTTCATGCATCGGTATCTGGTAGTAAGCACATTCTAAATCCAGAGTAGTGAAAACGGACTTGCCGTGTAATAGTGGAAAGAGGCTTTGTATAGGAGGTGGTGCATAATTATCTGGCTGGGTGACTGCATTTAACCTTTGGTAATCTCCACATAATCTCCAATTCATGTCTTTTTTTGATGCCATTGTGATGGGGCTGGCCCATGGACTGCTGGAGGGTCTCATGAGTCCTTGGTTGACACAAAGTTGGATCTCTGCTTTTCCGGCGGCTGCTTTGACTCCAGCGAGCTTTCTGGCTCTTGAAAAAACTGGGGGACCTGTCGTGAGGATTCGGTGAGCGTAAGCTTTCTTTTTAAGAGCAGCAGATATGTCACTCTGTGGCTTTGTGATGTCGACAAATTCCTGGAGAAGATTTGAACATGGTAAGCCAGGATGAATGGTGGAGATGCCAGTATGAGAGGTGTGGTGTAAGTGTCCTTTTGAGGTTAATAGAGTTTTGGAGTCGATTAACTGCTCGTTTTTTAGATCAATCAGGAGTCCAAAGTGTTTCAAAACGTCAGCTCCGATGATGGGTTTCTGCACGTCGGCTATTATGAAAGACCAAGTGAGATTTCTTCGTAGATTGAAAGTGGGTGTTAAGACTAGCATGCCGTAGGTACTTATCTGAGTTATGTTGGCAGCGTAGAGAACCATGTGAGTGGGTTGTCGGTCACCACGAAATTCTGCGGCCGGTAATAAAGAAACCGCTGCACCAGAGTCGACGAGAAATTCCAGGCGTGTCTTGTTGTCGTACAGATGAAGTCGGGCCTCTACAGAACGAGGGTTCTCGCTGTCGCGTACGGCCCCTATTGTCGACAGCGATTGTAGTTTTCCTGATTCTGTGTGAGGTAAGCACATGGGGGATGGCAGGTTCTTGTTTCTGCGCCGTATCGTTGATGGTTGCGGCATATGTCACTGCGACCGGGGCTTCGTCCCCTTGAATGAGACCTGGGCCTGTGGTTTGAAGATTTGAAGGTCTTGAATTGAGTTAGCAGGTCAGCCACAGTTTTCTCTAGGTATTCAATCCTTTCTAGCAGTGCCGTGACGAGAGGTAGTGAAGCATCTTTGTGAGGTTTGTTAGCGACGGCCATGACCGTGCTGCTGTGGGAAATCTCTGGTAGGTAGCTATCCGCCATTCTGGCCAATTGTTCTAGATCGAGGTAATCGGACATGGCGATGAATGCTCTCAGCTCAGTCGGTAATTTATCGACCCATAAGCCATGCAATGCGTCGTCAGGTAGGCCACCAGCCGACAGGTTTTTCATCTCTCTCAGGAGCTGTGAAGGCTTTTTGTCACCTAGAGAAATGCCTTTGATTACTTGTCGCAATTTGTCTTTCTTAGAAACTCCCAGTCTTTCTAATATCTCATCTTTTAGGTAGTTATACTTATCTTGAGCAGGTGGGTCGTCCATGATGTCGGTGATCGTTTCTGTTGTTGGGCCATCTAAAGCTCGTAGGACTGCAAAGTATTTGGTGTTGTCATCTTCGATTTTGAGAGCTGCGAATTCTGTTTCTACTCGTCTGAAACAGAGATCAAGTTTCTTGGGATCGTAGCTTGGGCTATCGTGCATCACGTAGCAGGGCTTCTAAACGATTGTCCATGGTTGCTTCTTCTTTTACTTGGATCCTGGTGTTCGCTTTTGTTTGAGAACGGGTTTACACCTTTTGTTGATCAACATTCTGTGGATCGACCGTTTATTGTTCTTCAGTCGAGGTACCTGTTGCTTTCTCGTCAGAGTTTTGACATCGACTGCTAAGGATATATCTTGGATGACGATATCAAGCACGTGGCGTGTAATCAGAATTGTAATCTAATGAAATCACGTCGGGGTCACCAATTTGTGGTCTTCTGATAGGATAGGACGCAGAATAACACAAGTGGGCAATTAACACACTAATTATTTATTGATTAAGACAATGAACGATTGGTAAAATAATAAAGTTACTTATGAACGTCATGCACGTGTCACAGCTATGGCGGATCTGTCTCGTTCCCGCTTGTCAACCCTTTCATCACCTGATCTCGCCGCTCGATCGATCAGCTTCACTTTTGCCTTGTGTTTCCTCCATTGGCCACTTGGCGCGTGCTTGTGCGACCGGAGTTGCCACATTTTGAACGATTGTGCTGCCCACTGTAGCAAATGTCAAAAAGCTCATACGGGACGCAGCTACTATGTGCTACTAAAATATAGGACATTGTCCTTCTTTTGGTGCCATCTAACAATAAATAGAATATTAACATATGGCGGAAAATTTGAAATTTCTAGCACCGCATGGGGGTGGTTCCTTTTCTTTATTTTTTGTTAAAAAGAAAACAAAAGTAAAGTATGTTTTTTTATTATAATTAAAAAAGGAATACTTAAAATTATTACAATTTAAAACAAAGGACAAAGGAAAATCCTATACTAACTATAAAATACTAAAATATAAATAATACCTAATGAGGGTAAAACCTGTTTTTTTCTTTTATCAAGACATACTTTTTTGAGACATATTACTATTCATCACAGAGGTGAAAGTTGACTATATGGGCCAGCTACTCTTGCTTGGTATAGTCTAAAAATAGTTGAACAGTATTTCAACTGCAAGTATGTAATGCATATTATTATTTACAAAAAACGGGAACACACCACTTTTACCTTTATCAACGAACCGACGAATGCACAATGTTCGTTTATTCTTCTTACAAGAGTTTTAACGTTCTTATACGTTTTTAACACTTGCACATTAAATAGACACAACGGAGAATTTATTACACATTTTAAAAGCTTTAAGTATGCTAATCATTTCTTAATTCACATTTTCACATTGTACAACATAAATATTTTGCTTTGAGCGTCTATAAATTGTAACGAATTTTCTAGTTAAACTATTTATTTAAACAATTATTTATTTAACACTATTTATAACACTTAAACACTAACTTAGAACTACCATTTATATCACAACAATTCACTTATTTATATTACAATTTATTTATATCACTTTGTCTTTTATCGGTTTTAATTCGCGCACTGATGCTTTCTTTCAACTAACTGTTCTTCGGTTCAAAGATGATCACTATATATACACCTTTAGAACTTTCTAGACAATTCGAAAAGGAAATCCTGACGATTCTCGAATGATGAGTAATAATTAGAAAGTTCTCGATTATTCCAGAATTGAACATGTTACTTGTCGCCGGAGAATGATTTACATCTTGTAAATTGATAACACAAAAAGTACCGTGAGCGGTGTTTACGCCGTGAGTATGTTAGTTGATAACGAGTACATGCCACAAATTGTTATCGCGCACACGTACTGTGTCACTGGTCGCTACAAAATTATATGGGGAAATACTAATTACAACCAGATAAGGACGATATGCACAAATGCGCTATCTGTTGATATTACTTGTAAATGGCAATTTTCGGATTATTGGTTGCTACTAATGTTTTAGCTTCCGAAGCTATTTAAAGTGACTATTTTTTGACTTTTGCTACAGGGGGCAGACTAGTCTCACATCCCATACACTGCCTACCGCAGAAATACAAGAACAACATCCCTAGACAAATAGATAGCCAGCTCGAACTTGGTTGCAAATGTGCTGCCATCTGGTCAGTGTGTCCAAAAGGTCATTCGGCAATTAGTCACTTAAAACTAATAATATACAGGAATTTCTGCTGCTTTAGGCGCCATCTATAAATTAAAAGAACCTCGACGTATGGCGGCAATTTTGAAATTTATACGAGCGTATAGGGTTTTACTTATTTTTCTTTTAAATTAAAAAAAAAATGGTGAAATCCAAAATTATTTATTTGTATATAAAATCATACAGCATTTGAGCATCTTATATTATTATCACAATAAACTCAATATTTACTTAAACACAAATAATAAACATTACAATACAGATAGTTAAAATTAAAATTTAAACACATAACATTCACAAACATTACTAAAAGGAAAATATCAGTAAATTAAAAATAAAAAGTCCACATGAAGTTTTGGCACAACTACTAAACAACAAACTGGAGAATAATATCACTTTATCAACGACCTGTCGAATGCAGTATGTTGGTTTACTTCTCTCAAAAAAACAACTAAATCGTTTATAAAAACTTACACAATAAATACACATAACACAGAACTTGTTTTACATTTTTTTAAAACGTTCATGAATGCTGAATATTAAGTGCCTTACTTAATATTATTGGGTATGTGAGTGGTGTACGTTTTACCCTTA
The DNA here is from genome assembly GCA_029378335.1 of Agrilus mali. Taxonomy (NCBI): domain Eukaryota; kingdom Metazoa; phylum Arthropoda; class Insecta; order Coleoptera; family Buprestidae; genus Agrilus; species Agrilus mali. The sequence goes on along the minus strand of CM055657.1, from coordinate 14,197,993 downwards.
TCAGTAGGTGATATTAGACTTTGGAAACTTGGAAACGTAAGAATTTAGAGGGGAATTACGAATCAAAGCAAACAGACGAAAATAAATCGCATACATAGACAATTTTACTTAAGCGTAATATACTCATAATAATTCGAAATAGCAATTTTCGGTCTATCGGTCGCTACTTAACCGGTTAACTTCCGAAGCTTTTTAAAATGACTCGTACCGGACATACTTACCAGATGGCAGGCTAGTTTAACATCCCACACACTGACAACAACCCTAGACATAGATAAGAGATATAAATATAATATAGTAGATGTGAAAGTCACGGTTTTCATCACTTAAGAGCGGGGGCGCCAGGGGTTCTAGAAAGTAAAAATCGAACGAGGTGAACGACAAGAGATGGCGCCAAGGGTTTTTAGAAATTTAAAAATTTAATAAGGAGAACGATGGGTTGCATAAGTAAAGAAGCTTTTCGTTTTAAAACAGATTTACAATTAAATAAGCTTTTGTTTACTAAAATTATGGTCATGTATATACTAATTGGTAGATAATGAAATTTACCTACATGCTGTCGTCGAAGGGAAACTCCAAAATATATATAATATATAATATTGATAATATGCATGTTTCGGTGCCGGCTAATGCCGGCAAATATTACATTTAAAATTGTTTGAAAGGATCACACAAATTATTGTTTCGGTTTATGAATAAAAATTATTAAAATATGTGAAAAAGTGAAATCAAGTGTCATTAAAAAGAGGAAAGGCAAAGGAAAGAGAAATTGAAAAGGTATGTATAAATAAACGGTTTTAAAAGATTTCAATACAAGTGGTAGAAAGGACATTTCGAAAACGTAAATATAAGTACTGTGGATACGTAAATACGTGTATTTACAATGAATATAAAATACTTGATGAAATTTTAGAATCAAATAACAGTGATTTTAAAGATTTGATTTGATACAATTTCATTAGTTTTAATTGGGTTTGTGTAAAATTGTTAAAAATATATAAATATATATAATAAGGTATTAGGTACCATGACCCACAAATAGATACCATATAATAATTTTGGGTATTTTGGGCTAATACAATGATAAAGTTATTCTATTTTTGGTTTCTTATTACAATTATTATGTTTTCTATTTGTTTTCATATTTTCCCGTTTTACCACTAAAATCTGTCAAGAAATAAAGAATGAAGTAGAATGCTTTTGAAGGAATTACTTAATTTTGCCTTAAGATTATTTGCTCATATATTAAACGATTGAAAGACCAATTGTTAGAGCTGTTGTGAATAATATTCTGTTGATAGCTACATATGTACTTCCGGTCACAACATTCTGGTTCGATAGGTAAATCTTTTACAATATTGAAAGTATGAAGTAAGTATATTTATAGGTATTTATTTGTTTATTTTTTGTTCTTGTTGAGTAGTCGAATTAACTAATGAATAGATATGTATGTATCAGTTTGTCACTTTTTTACTGACAGCAATAAATATTCTAAATATCCGTGTTCCAACTGTGACAAAGGGTACATTGGCCAAACAAAAAGACCGATTCTAACTTTATCCCCATATGTTGGTTCACAATTTCGAATTTTTTTCCAATTTTCCCCGTTATCATAGGGTAAGTACCCATATCTGGACATTTACACCATTCGGTATATCGGAACATAACACATCGTTCCATTTAGAATTTAATTTTATATCCGTTTATGCAAAAAAATACAGAATGTTCATTTAAAATAGGAAAGTTATTGTAGATTTCTGTGAAAAGGTGTTGACTTGTAAAAACAGTTATTTAATATATACCCCCTATACCTATATGAAGACGATAATTCAGTTCCGAAATTGGTAACTTTTCCGATAAGTTCATGTTATGAAATTTACCTTTAAATAAATAAAAGATTTTCAATGGTGCATTATGATACAGGGTATTCCATTTAAAATAAGGAAGTTAGTGTCAAGTTCCGGTATAAGCGGAAGTACTACACATTTGAAAATATGTTAAAAATGTGTATCACGTGCCGTAGTTACCTTATGATTTTTGATAAAATTGTCCCACCATCAATTTTTCAGAAGTCTGCTATTACGTACCTATACCATTACGACATAAATTTAATTACTACGTATTTTTGTTGATATGATGGAGGTCTCCATAAGACATCAGTGGCTGTCATGCTAGGTCTTCTGGATTTGCATTTGCAATTCCAGTGATTTTTTTTACATATGTTCTATTATATGACACACGGTACATTTTGTGAAGTAATGTACGTAGGTATACCCCTCCTTCGGCAAGTGGATTGTGTATTGATGGAATTGTTAGTAATAAGTATAATATGTAACAAAGTATAATATATAGGGATGGTTTATAAGCGCTTTCCTTTATTTATACATGTTATTCACTTATTTCAGGTGATTATGGAAATCGCAGAGAATCAGTTAGTAATTATAGAACGATCGTGTCTACTTCAGCGTACATAACTTCCGGTAAGTAGTCTATTCTGTACAGTAATTGCATACTGCCGAATTATAGTTATTTTTGTAATAATTCTGATACACCTGTACACCAATACAATCATTATTGTTTTTACTCTCAGATATCCCCCTGGAAGGAACGCAAAAGGATTGGGCTCTGTGACTGATACTGCATCACCTTCATTGTTTCACTATTACTATTACAAAGCCTAATAGCATGCCCGCAAATTTCAGGGCGTTTATCGGTAAATAGTCTATTTTGTAACAGTTATTTATGCCGTATTAATATTTGCTTAATAAGTATGATATATAATATAGGTATCTACTTCTATAACTATTGTAATGTACCAACCCATTAACTAATAGTTGAAATTTAACACTCTGTATGTTATAGTCTTAAAACTTTATAAATATGTATTTTTGATATCTGTTGTATTGAAATTATTTCTATATCTATTTTAAATATTTCTGAAGAAATTGATTAAGAGTGGACTGTTTGTAGTAGATATCATTAAATTGAATTGTAAACACAAATATCCGCTACAGTTTCTCTTGAGAAATTTAAATAGCAATAATTACCAATTTTATCATTTAACTACGTCACAAACAATATATAAGGTCTAATAATTATCAACAAAGAAGTTTTTTTAGTCATCAGTCATTAGAATATACAGACAGTTCAGCTCAGTCGAATTTCAAGTTCTTTTCTACATCGTTAATAAACACTGTATCTATCTTGTTCGCCGTATCTCGCTGTATCTTATTAAAATCTAAAATTAAGTGTAAAGTTAAAGTTATTTTAAACGTAAAGTTCAGTGAAAATTTCAATAAACATATTAAAACACATCAATAGTTTAAATTTCAAATACGTCATCCTTGTGAAAAGTTTGCTGGAGTCCATTACAACAAATTTAAAGGTGTCAGGAGTGGGATCGATTAACTGATTGATCGATTAATTGGCATTGTGAAGAGGATATTTTTCAACCAGAGTCTGCAAATCCGAAACGTCTCATCAAAACGTAAGATCTACCTCACCATCAATTACCTGGAAACGTTAGACTGCCTGGTAACCCTGTCACAACGACGGAAATTTGAGCAGCCGTGGTCTACCCTTTCAAACGGACCGAAAGAACCTCCTGGATTCCGAACTTACATAGAAAAGGATGCACATCATTTTAATCCTGTAAGTCTTTAAAGAATTTTCTTCGCTATCTTTCTGTGTTTATGCCTCTTTCTAAAAAAACAATGAATGCCGAAACTTCTACGTCACATTTTTATGTCTCTTTAGAGATAGCCGAAAAAATGCTGATAAAATTCGACGGTACGAAATCTAAATTGTATGAATTTTTGGACAATTGTGATAAAGCTGTTAGTTTAATTAAACCGGAATTAAGAACTATTTTGTACGCTATTATTGAAACTAAGTTAACAGATAATGCACGAGCTCTTGTAAGAAATAGAAGATTTACTGATTGGAATAGTTTAAAAAATCATTTGCTTGACGCGTATGCTGAAAAGAGAACAGTAGGTCAGTGGCAACTCGAATTGAATAGTTGTAAACAAAATCAGGGTGAAAATGAAATGAGTTACGCAAATAAGGTCGAAAACTATTATATAAAATTAATAAATACATTAGATTCTAATTTAAGTAGCGAAGCTAGGGAAGCATGCATTAATTTGTTAAAAAATCAAGCGCTTAACGTTTTCGTTACAGGACTGCAAAGTAATTTATCGCTTATTGTTAAATCACAAAAACCAGATTCGTTAGAAGACGCAATAGCGGTCGCTTTAAATGAAGAACAAGAAATTAAATCTAAATTAGAAATTCAGAAATACCAAAATATAAACAATTCAAATGCAAGATTATGTTCGCTTTGTAATAAACCAGGGCATACAAGTTTTAATTGTCATTTTAATCGAAATTATTCCAAACCACCAAACATAAGACATTTTCAAAATCTAAATACTAATCATAATAATAATCATTCTAATTTCTCTAACAATCATTCACGGACAAATAATTGTGATAGGCAAAATTCCAATTTCAATAACTCACATAAACAAACAAAAATTTGCGCGTATTGTAAAAATGTTGGACATCTAATTAACGAATGCAGGAAACGAGAATATAATAATAAGGTACGTAATCAAAATAATTTTTCAAGTAATCCGGGTCCTAGTAATTCAACTAATACTAATCATTCATCTTTAAACTCGCAAAGCCCTCGTCAGGCAGCCGGGACGAGGACTGCTCGAACAATACTACAGGCTGCATAAACATCACAAAATCATCATTCATTAAATTAGCAACAGTAAATCTCGAATCAGTTACAACTTATGTTAATATTAAAATCGATGAAATAGATTCAGAAAATTCTAGATTCTTAATAGATACGGGAGCTGACATATCATTAATAAAAATTTCTAAACTTAAACCAGACGTCGAATGTTATGAAAATCATAAAATTACTTTACGTGGTATCGACCGAGTTAAAGACCCTTTTTGCACTCTATGCTATTCCTTTTTCAATGTTCATTTCGGAGACAAATTACTAAATCATGTATTCCATGCCGTACCAGACTCTTTCCCAATTCAATGCGACGGCATCATAGGCAACGATTTCTTAAAACATTTCAACATCAAAACGAACAAGATACGTTAGTCTATAATAATTTTTCTATTCCTCTCATTGTGCAAAGAAATTCCATTTTCTCTGAATCAAATATTTCCCAAAATCCTAATAGCGAAACTAATGATAATCATTTTGAGAAGAATCTTAGCGAAACTGAAAATGTAATTCTTATTAAACCACGTAGCGAAACAATTATCAAAATTAACGTCGCGAACAGTTCATTGAAAGAAGGTATTGTTCCAAATTCCGAGATAAGAGAAGGTGTTTTCTTAAGTAATAGTATAGTTAAAATAAATTCTGATCACTCTGCATACACCACTGTATTAAATACCACTGAAGAATATGTTAAATTAAATTCATTAAATATTAAACTAGAACCTTTGTGTAACGATCAATATTCTCATAATCAAATTTGCAAAATTAAATTAAAAAAGGTAGAAACAAATTCTAATGCAAATACCGATCCCGAAAGACTTAAGAAAATAAAGGAATTATTACGAACATCTCATATGAACGCGGAAGAAAAAGAATCCATAGTAAAAATTTGTTGCGATTTTAATCACATATTTTTTACCGAAGGCGATAAATTGTCATATACAGATGCAGTTATGCATGAAATACCAGTTACCTCTAACATTTCAATAAATTCTAAAACCTATCGCTATCCCGAAGCTCTGAAAGCGGAAGTAGATAAACAAATTTCGAAGATGCTAGATCAAAACATAATGGAACTTACAAATTCACCATGGAACAGCCCAATCTGGATCGTTTCTAAAAAACTGGACGCGTCGGGAGAAAAGAAGTGGCGTGTTGTAGATTACCGGAAATTAAATTCGGTTACAGTAGGTGACAGTTACCCTTTGCCAAACATTAATGAAATTTTAGATCAACTTGGACATTCCAAATATTTTACCACCATTGATTTGACTTCCGGGTTTCACCAGATTAGGATGAATCCGAACGACGCAGATAAGACAGCTTTTTCCACTTCCTCGGGTCATTACAGATTCAATCGCATGCCTTTTGGCCTCCGAAATGCACCTGCTACATTTCAGAGACTTATGAACACGGTATTATCGGGTTTAAGTGAGTTGAAGAGTTTTGTATATCTCGACGATATAGTAATTCATGCCGACACTCTCGAGAACCATAACTTTAAATTACAAAAAATATTTCAAAAATTATCCGATTTTAATCTTAAGATCCAACCGAATAAATGTGAATTTTTAAAACGTGAAGTTATGTACCTAGGACATTTAATTACCGATGCTGGAGTAAAACCAGATCCGAAGAAGATTTCTTCAGTACAAAACTTTCCCGTCCCTAAAAATCCTCAAGAGATCAAATCATTTTTAGGACTCGCCGGGTATTATAGACGGTTTATAAAAAACTTTAGTAAGCTTTCACAACCACTAACCAAACTTTTAAAGAAGGACGCTCCTTTTCTTTGGACTAGTCAACAGCAGGAAGCCTTCCAATCTCTAAAATCAATCCTTTGTTCTGAACCTATCTTACAATATCCTGACTTTTCAAAACCGTTTATTTTAACAACTGATGCCAGCAATTATGCAATCGGCTCAGTATTGTCACAAGGTGATTATCCTAGTGATCTACCTGTGGCTTACGCTAGCCGTACACTAAATCGCGCCGAGTCTAATTACTCTGTAACTGAGCGGGAGTTATAAGCAATTGTTTGGAGCGTGAAACATTTCCGTCCTTACCTTTATGGACGACATTTTAAAATTTTCTCTGATCATAGGCCTTTAGTCTGGCTCTACAATATCAACGATCCGGGCTCGCGACTTGTTAGGTGGAGACTCTTATTAGAAGAGTATGATTACGAGATCTGTTTCAAACCAGGTAAAATTAACAGTAACGCGGATGCTTTAAGTCGAATAAAATTTGAAAACGAACCATCAGTTCTTAATATATCCTCCGAAGAAAATTATAATTATTCTACATTTTTAGATAAATTCCATAAAACATTAATAACATATAATAATATAGTTGAAAGTAACGAAAGTATTGTCAATATTAAAGACCATTTAGCAATTCCAGTTTCTAAAGATATGGAAGTCAATAAATAACAAGGTACTTCATGAAATTTTCTCAAAATATCCTACGCATTTGCAAATATTAAAAAGTTACGACTTCAAAATTGATAATGTCACTTCAATTCAAGAAGGTGAATATAAGATTTATTATTTATGTATTAAAGATAATTATTGGGATAAGTGTAAATACGAAGACTTATTTAATTCACTGGTAAAATTAAAGAAACTATTAATATCTAACAATAACAATTCAATTACAATCCCTAGGTTTAGTGATAATTTTAATAAACTACACTGGAATAAAATTCGTTCCATGATACGATATATCTTTAGACATACTAATATTAAGGTTACGATATGTCACGACACTTTAATTAAACCGACACCTGATCAAATTCAAAAAATATTAGAAGAAAATCATACAAATCCCATGTCAGGTCACACAGGTTTCCACAGAACTTATAGTAGAATTAAACAAAACTATAGGTGGCACAACATGAAAAAAGATATTCATCAATTCATAAAACATTGCGATTCTTGTCAAAAAAATAAATTAGTACGAAAAAAAATCATTAAGCCAATGGAAATAACCTCAACTTCCTCGAAACCTTTCGAAAGAATTTCCTTAGATATAGTAGGACCTCTTCCACTTACCGAAAATGGAAATAAATACATTCTAACCCTTCAGGACGATTTGACTAAATTTTCCCAAGCATACCCTGTTCAAAATCATGAAGTAAAAACTATCGCTGAAAACCTTGTACGAAATTTTATTTGTAAATTTAGAATTCCTACTTCTATACTTACCGACCAAGGCTCAGATTTTACATCAAAACTTCTTTCAGAAATAGCGAAATTATTTAAAATAAAACAAATTAATTGTTCAGCATATCATCCCCAGTCCAACGGAGCTCTAGAAAGAAGTCATTCTACTTTAGCTGAATATTTAAAACATTATATAAAAGATGATCAAACTGATTGGGATCAGTGGATACATTTCGCAATGTTCTCTTTTAACACTACTATTCATTCTAGTACTAAATTCACACCACATGAATTAGTATTCGGTGAGAAAGCGACAATTCCTTCTAGTTTAATAAAACCACCTGAATTAAATACACTTACGAAAATTATTTAGACGAGTTAAAACTTAAAATTCAAAAATCTAACCAACTTGCTAGAGAACACATCCTAAATTCCAAACAAATTAATAAAAAGTATTACGATCAAAAACTAAATAACATAGAGTTTCATGTAGGTGATCTCGTGTACTTACGAAACGAGCAAACAAAACTGAAAAAATCTAACTAAGAAACTATTACCAAGTTATACCGGTCCTTTTCGCGTAGTAAAAATAAATTCACCTGTAAATTGTACGATATTAATAAAAAAATAAAAAGGTGACCGTACATGCAAATCGATTAAAACCAGCTTTTGTTTCAGCCTCTTAGTAGGGTTGTCTACGTCACAACAACTATACAATGTCACCGAAATTTCTAATACAGCAGGAATCTATTACGAGCACATAGGTAGGGTAAATTTCGTGGAAAACCATTGGAATCTCGTTACATATTTAGATCTACACATTTTACAGAATAAGTTAACATTAATCGAAAGAATTTTCTTTAAAACAACATCTCTATGCCAACATGTAGCATTTTCTGATTTTAACCTTTGCGATACCTCACTTAAAATTTTAAATCAAAAAATACCACAGTTACAATCTAAAGATGATTCTTTACGTGAACTTCTTACGCAAACTTCAAAAAATACAGTAAAAAGAAACGCATGGTTTGGAGGTATTGGTACAGTTTTTAAGACTATTTTTGGCACTTTAGACCAAAATGACGCCGAGTATTATAATGCTGCAATCCATGCCATAAATAATGATGAAAAACAATTTGCTAATTTGATAAAAGAGCAAACTCAAGTTGTCAAATCAACGATAATAAATTTTAATAGCACTATAACTAATGTAGAATTAAATGAAGAAATATTCAAGAAAAATTTCGAAGTTTTATCTAATTTTACTAAAGATTTAAATAATAATTATTTTAATATAAAATTAAAACAGAACATGGGAGAACATCTTAACCTCTTAATCCTACTAGTAAATGAAGTTAGTAATGAATATTCTATTTTAATTGACGCAATATTATTTGCTCGAACTGATATTCTACATCCTTCCATTATCACTCCGGAACAATTCTTGAAAGAAATAACAAAAACACTATCTTCTCTCCCTTCCACAGCAAGGTATCCTTTACCTATAAGTATTGAGAATATACACGGGTTACTCTCTTTAATCAACTTAAAGGTATTTTTCATGAATGATAGATTAGTATTCGTCATATCTAATCCGTTGATTGGAAACAATAATTACGACCTCTATAATTTAATTCCACTTCCAGTAAAACTAAGTAATTCTCGTTATGCTTTCGTTTATCCACGCATGAAATTTCTCGCACTATCAGAAAATAAAATAAATTATGTTATTCCTGATGATTTAGCAAAATGTAAGGAATTAGAGAATGGGAAATTAAAAATTTGTCCATTGAACGAAGCTATCTATTCGGTTTATAATAAGCAGATTTGTGAAACTAAACTTCTTCAAGGTATTAAAAAATTACCTTCCGACTGCGATGTCAGATCTTTGGTTTTTGACTCTGAGGTATGGCATAAACTCTCTGAAAAAAATGAATGGTTATACGTACTGCCTAAAATTACCGATGTCACTCTAACTTGCGAAAATCATTTGCCAATAGCGTTTAATCTAAATAATGTTGGAATAATTTCCCTGAATCATAAATGTAAATTATATACTAGCAATACAATACTGATAACAAGCAATGTCTTATTTCAAAGCGAATATAATTCTATAATTCCGGAAATAAATTTATTCGAAGATAATTGTTGTCCTGATTCAAAAACTAATAAAAGTATGGATTTAAAAATATTACCTTTTAGAATTAATAATTTAGATAGGGAATCTTTAGAAACTGCTTATGTAAAATTAAACCAGATAAACGACAATGCCGAAAAAATTATATCACAGACTTTTGCCGAAAAAATATTGTCGACCAATTATTTTGCTATTGTAGTTTTTATTTTACTCAAGATCTTGTTATTATATTTATTATATAAGTTATTTATAAGATTAAAAAATAAGTGTTTTAGATATAATAGTCACAAATCTTCTGCATGTACTAATTTAACCAATTGTCTCACTTTAAACCTTTATAAAGGAAAAACAAGTAAACATGCCGATTTTGAGATTGAAATAGACCAGTTAAATACGGCCGAAGCTTGTTATTCTCAATAATTAGAAACACCTTTAAGGAGAAGCGCTCGTATTGCCAAATTGAAGGATTATTCTTAACAATAACCCTTCAATTTTCCTAAGGGGGGAGGTGTAATGTACCAACCCATTAACTAATAGTTGAGATTTAACACTCTGTATGTTATAGTCTTAAAACTTTATAAATATGTATTTTTGATATCTGTTGTATTATGTGATAGTCTTAAACTTTATAAATATGTATTTTTGATATCTGTTGTATTGAAATTATTTCTATATCCATTTTAAATATTTCTGAAGAAATTGATTAAGAGTGGACTTTTTGTAGTAGATATCATTAAATTGAATTGTAAACACAAATATCCGCTAGAGTTTCTCTTGAGAAACGTAAATAGCAATAATTACCAATTTTATCATTTAACTACGTCACAAACAATATATAAGGTCTAATAATTATCAACAAAGAAGTTTTTTTAGTCATCAGTCATTAGAATATACATGTAATATACCTACCTATAATAAACCCATTTTTTAATTAAAATACATTTAATTAATTTATATAATAAATTTATTTCATCAATATTAAGAAAGTTTTGTTTGTACACGTTGTGTATTGGAACGGATATTATAAAAAGATAATAAACTTATAATCAATAACATGTAAACATAATATAACAAATATTTGCAGACTAATCGTAATTTAAGTTTACTTATATTAAACATAATTGTCATTTATTAAGGATGTTGTAAATTAGAAATCGTAGATAATGTGTCATTTATTTCCAAAACAAGTCGATGGGAACGAAATAGACCATTACGCATTCCATCCCTCCAAAATTTGTAGATAACGAATTAATAAAAGCTTTACATTTTAGATTCAGATTTCAGATAAAAGATTCAATTCAAATTTCAAACTCTTGCTAAGTCGGTCTCGTTCGTTTCTAAGTCTTTTCGTCACACTCTTTTCTAGTTCTTTTATCATAAATTCTAAGTCTTCGTCAAACTAATTAGCCAAATAGTAATAGTAATAAGTCAGTAGTGTAAATTTTATTAATAAAAGTGTTAAGAAGAAAGGTAGCATTTTTTTAATCGTCGTCAAAGAACCAAAGGTCCATTACAAGAAACAAAATTGGTGTCAGGAGTGGGATATCAAGAGTTGCGGAATTGGGAACATCCATCAATAACAATTTCCACAACTACGGAATCGAGAAGCCGTGGTCAACCCAAAGAATTGGACCAAAAGAAACTCACTGCAACTTTGGAAAGTCGACGGAAATGCTGATTGTGCTAACACTAATAATGTGAGTACCTATTCAATTTATTATCGTTCTGATGCCTCATTTGTACCCAGAATTACCTACAACCTCCGAAATGCCAGCTAACACCGCTACCACCGCATCAACTTCTAGTAATCACGTATCTTTAGAATTAGCAGAGAAAATGCTTATTAAATTCGACGGTTCTAAAGCCAAACTATTTGAATTTAGTGATAACTGTGACAAAGCTGTTTCATTAGTTAGGCCTGAATATAAACCTATTTTATTTGCAATAATTAAAACCAAATTAACGGATAACGCTAGGGCACTCATTAGAAATTATTGAACCATCTAATTCTCCCTGGAACAGCCCAGTTTAGATAGTCCCTAAAAAGATGGATTATTCTGGACAAAATAAATGGCGCGTAGTCATTGACTACCGTAAATTAAACGCTATAACTGTAGATGACAGCTATCCACTACCAAACATAACAGAAATTTTAGATCAGTTAGGACATTCCAAGTACCTTTCTACTATTGATTTGGCTTCTGGATTTCACCAAATCCAGATGCACCCTAACGACAAAGATAAAACCGCCTTCTCTGTTCCTTCTGGTCACTATTGTTTTAATAGAATGCCTTTCGGTTTAAAAATTCACCAGCCACATTTCAACGTCTAATGAATACTGTGCTATCTGGGTTGAACGAATTAAAAAGTTTTGTTTATCTGGACGACATTGTTGTTCATGCAGAAACCTTAGAAAACCACAATTATAAATTGCGTAAATTGTTTAAAAAACTTTCAGAATTCAATCTCAAATTACAAGTTGATAAGTGCGAGTTTCTCCGACATGAAGTTATGTACTTAGGTCACTTAATAACCGAGAATGGTGTTAAACCTGATCCTAAAAAGGTAATCGCAGTAAAGAATTTTCCCGTACCTAAATCCCCTTCCGAAATCAAATCCTTTCTTGGACTAGCCGGTTACTACAGACGGTTCATTAAAGATTTTAGTAAAATTTCCCAACCTCTTACCAAATTGCTTAAAAAGGACACACCTTTCAATTGGACGAGTCAACAACAAGAATCGTTCAAATTCCTAAAAAATACGCTATGTACAGAACCACTTCTTCAATACCCTGATTTTTCCAAAACTTTTATTATTACCACCGACGCTAGTAACTGCAATAGGATCCGTATTATCGCAAGGTGGTCCTCCGAACGACCTTCCCATTGCTTATGCAAGTAGGACCTTAAATCGAGCAGAGAGTAATTATTCTGTAACCGAACGCGAGTTATTATCCATCGTTTGGAGCATGAAACATTTCTTTACGGTCGACATTTTAAAGTGTTTTCCGATCACAAACCCTTAAAATGGTTATTTAATGTAAAGGATCCGGGCTCTAGATTAGTTAGATGGCGTTTGTTATTAGAAGAATACGATTTTGAAACTCTTTACAAACCAGGAAAAATAAATCATAATGCCGATGCTCTTAGTCGAATAAGGTAAGATGAAAGTACAGTCGCACAAATAAATACTATTTCGAAAAATCCAGATGAGGACGAAACTTATTCAAAATTTTTAGAAAAATGTAAATCTACCCTCATTAGTTGTAGTTTTCTAGTTCTTTTATCATAAATTCTAAGTCTTCGTCAAACTAATTAGCCAAATAGTAATAATAATAAGTCCGTAGTGTAAATTTTATTAATAAAAGTGTTAAGAAGAAAGGTAGCATTTGTTTAATCGTCGTCAAAGAACCAAAGGTCCATTACATACAGACAGTTCAGCTCAGTCGAATTTCAAGTTCTTTTCTACATCGTTAATAAACACTGATCTATCTTGTTCGCCGTATCTCGCTGTATCTTATTAAAATCTAAAATTAAGTGTAAAGTTAAAGTTATTTTAAACGTAAAGTTAAGTGAAAATTTCAATAAACTTATTAAAACACATCAATAGTTTAAATTTCAAATACGTCATCCTTGTGAAAAGTTTTCTGGAGTCCATTACACTATGTATATATTTCGTTTTTGTTTTCTGATAGTCCACTGGAACGAAACAATTTTTCCATTGTTAATATTATGACCACTTTTAAGCCGAAGATTTTCTGTAAGTTTGTCGCTATATATTTACATCTGTAAATGTAATTCTGATATATCGACAATATTCCTATTTTCCTATTAAATATAAACAGTAATACTTCCTCATGCAAATGAAAATGGTCTATATAAGAGATATTTCGTTGGGAGATCTACCCGAGTGGGAATCCAATTGTACGCTTGCGTAAAATACAAAAAAACAGTATTTGAGTACAAATGTAAATACGTTTATTGTATTTCTAGTTATTTCAATATTTCTATTAATATCTTTTCTACATATTTAAAGATAAATACCAATACTGAAGTAATTGCAATTGTGGTATCCAATGGTCATCTTTAATCCTTTAAATATTTTACGCACGCTTCTTTAAAAAAAAATATATTATTATATTATATAGTTTTTCGACCATGGCATTACAAAATTATTTATCAAATTTCATAATAACTTTCTGAATATTTACTTGCATTTTACGTGAGTAAAATAAACTAAACAACCACATTTTTTTTTTGTCTGCCTAATTTCTGTTGGTGTTCTGGCGTTTCGCACACATGGGGTGTAATAACCATAAATACTCTTGAGCTGACGTGAGACATGTCCTCTTTTCGATAAAATTTTTGTTACTTGTCTCGTAGATCGATTTCCTGTGGGAATTTTTCTTAGATGCGGCGTGGGTTCGATTAGTTTTGATGACGTGTTAGTACGAGTCTTTAAAAGGGCTGCGAAGTGATTTTTAAGGCATTCGATTCCATTCATCCAATTCAATTCGATTCAATTCGATATATTCAATTCTGGTTCATATTCAATTCTGATTCAAATTTCAACAATCATATTCAATTCAATTAAATTCGATTTTTTTTTCAAATTCCGATATTATAATTTGTTTTGTGTCTTTATTTGTATTTTGTGTGTTTTTGAGTTTTTCTGTGTTTTTGAGTTTTGGTTTCCAATTGGATTAATTACTTACATTTCTAACAGGTATGATAATTATTTTATTATTATCTATTTATCTATTTATCTATTTATCAAGAAACCAGTACAAAAATCCTACAGAGGCAAATCAAGTTTGCCTGTACATAGGGCTGGTGTAAATCTAAGAATAATACTTACAAACTAAAATACAAATTTCATAATATATAACAATTAAAGTGCAACGGCAATAAAGTTGTGCTATAACATAATTCCACAATATTACAACACTTTGATGTATAAACTGGTTATAATTTTTAATCCAATTCAACAACATTACAATTACCCTGATGTAAAACTAAATATAAATCACTTTTTTTCTTTTTTTTTTTTTTTTATAAATTAGTTTTCACCCATTTTTTAAGTTTATACTTGCTTGATCCTTTATTCATAGATAACATTTTTAACTCCTGTGGTAGTGCATTGTATGTCTTGATTGCAACTATGTAACTATTCTTGTTAGTTATAGCTTTATTCATTTTTGGTAATGGTATACTCTTGTTTCTGGTACAGGATGCTCTAGTATTAAATATTGCATTCAATTTTTCATAATGATAAAGTAAAGCTTCATTAATATATGATTGTTCAATATTAAGAGGTCTGTTAGTGATTAAAAGTGTATTTTTACTAATAATCTTTAATAATCTGTTTTGTAAATTCTGCAGCAGTTGTAAACAATTTTTATATGCACCACCCCAAGCAATGATGCCATATGTTGCCACACTATGGAAAAGTGCATAGTATAATGTTATTAATACATCTCCAGTCATAAAACCAGAGAACTTTGCAAAAACATATATCAAATATTTTGTTTTGTTAATGATATAGTTGATGTGGCTGTCCCATTTCATATTGTAATCCAAAAACAATCCAAGATATTTACACTTATTTACTCTGTTTATGTTGCATTTGTTAATTTTTAAGTATAATTCTTCTGGTACACTATCGCAGTAATTTCCTAAACACATGTAGACAGTCTTGTTTATATTTAGAGAGAGCTTATTAAAGTCCAACCATTTAGTTACTTGCTTCAAATAATTATTCATTTTAATTTCTGCTTGTTTCCATGTGTTATCTGTTGAAATCACAGCCGTATCATCAGCATATGCTATCAAATTATCCAAAGGCATATATATCTATAAGAAGATCATTCATGTATAATAAAAATAATAATGGTCCGAGAATAGTCCCTTGCGGGACTCCAGTAGTTAGTGATCTAGGGTCACTATTCATTTTATTGAGTTTAACAGTTTGTTTACGATTTGTTAGGTAACTCCTTAGTAGGTCCAATGCACTACCTCTAATCCCATACTTGTATAACTTATCTAATAGTATGCTGTGATCAACTGTGTCAAACGCCTTAGCTAAATCAAGAAATACAACTATTATTGGGATACTTTTATCTAGATTATTATATATTAAATTCGTTAAATGGTTTAAGGCGTCTTTAGTTCCTATGTTGCTTCTGAATCCAAATTGATTTTTTGCCAATATATTATGTTTTTTAATAAAATCACATATACGTCCATATATAATCTTTTCAAATATCTTGGCAATGTTAGAAATTAAAGAAATTGGTCTATAATTATTGACATCACTTTTGTTACCTGTTTTATGTATTGGTATTACTTCTGCCTGTTTGAGTGAATCAGGCCACGTAGACCTTTCAATACACGTGTTAAACACATCAGATAATGGTTCAGCTATATAATTTGTCAATGTTTTTAAAACTTTCATATTTATTCCATCAACACCGCCTGTTTTATCCTTCATTCCCATGATTATGTTTATGATTTCCAGTGCGTTTGTTGGTCTTAAAAATATAGATTGATTGTTATGCGGTACCTTTATTGGGTATGGTTCATTTGATGTAGTAATATTGGAGCCAAGTTTAGCCCCTATACAACAGAAATGTTCATTCATCGTATTAGCAATTTCAATTGGTGAGATAATTATAAATTAATATTATTTTGTTTTATCATTTTTATAATTTTAATTGTTTCAAATTTAATTTCACTTTTTATTATAAATTACTAACATTTCTAACAGGTATGATAATTATTTTATTATTCTAAATTAATATTATTTTGTTTTATCATTTTTATAATTTTAATTGTTTCAAATTTAATTTCACTTTTTATTATTTTCTTTTATAACTATAAAAATATTGTTCAATTGTTTATAATTTTTAAATAATTTCAATTAAGGTAAATCTCGCTAAATTAAATAAACCATATTTTTTAAAATAATTTCAATTCAGGTAAATCTCACTAACTTAATTAATTTACATTTTTAAAATAATTTCAATTCAGGTAAATCATACTAAATTAAATAATTTACATTTTTAAAATAATTTCAATTCAGGTAAATCTTACTAAATTATATTTTAAAAATTATTTCACTTAAAAGATTTTTCAGGCTTATCATTAATATTTCATTTTTCAACTTATAATAATTTGTGTATATTTTCGAAAGGGGTAAAACATTTTGTGGTTCAATCTAAGTATGAAATGCCTTGTTGTAACTACTATTTTCTCCCGTGTGGACGTTGATGGGAGTATAATAGGGGCTTTTGTTATATTGAGAGTTTAATCGATGATGTCTTGCTCAACGAGAAAGATGTATAGACTAGATAGAAAATGCAAACAAACATTAGTCGTGTAGCCCGATGCGTCCCAACGATCATCGTTATCTGGATTGCTTCCATACAGGACTCCAGACCCCTAAATTAACTAACAAATATGTTTTTGGTTTTAAAATGTGCTGCTGTTTGTAGGGATTGAATTTCAAATTGTGTCTAAATTTATCAAACATTCGGGAAATTGGGTGTTTCATATTTTGTGATTTTTTCATAAGTTTTCTAAATAATTTCTTACACAAATTATTTTTCATTTTTGTTGAGCCTGAGAACTACTAAATTTGAATTTATTTTTTCCAAGTTGTTTTTAATTTCATTTTATTTGAGAATTTTTAATTATCTTTACAACAATTTCTTATTGATTATTTTACATATATTTTATTCTATTTTTGTTTTATTGTGTTTTTACCCTTTTATGTGTATTTGTGTGCCCTGATTTATATGTGTATTATTGAATTTTCTTATTGATTGATTATTTTTATGTGCATTTTATTTTGTGTTGGGTTTACTCTGCAATTACATGTTCTACCTGATTTTATTTTTGCATTGGATATTTTGATTTTTATGTGTACTGGAATTTATTTTTTTTGCATTGTCCAGGGTGTCATAGATTCGTGGTAAGGGGTAGCTGTCTTTTTTCGTCACATTGTTTAATTGGCGGTAGTCCACACAGAACCGTGTCGAGCCATCCTTTTTCTTGACCAGGACTACCGGCGATGTCCAAGGGCTAGTGGATGGTTCTATTACCCCATCCCTTCGCATTTCACCTATGATGTTCTCGGCCTCTTCTCTCTTGGCCAGTGGTAGTCTTCTGGGTCGCTGCCGGATGGGTTGTGCCTCGACAGTATTTATTTTGTGCATGACGACGTTAGTTCGCCCCTTCTTGCCACCTTCTACTTCAAAGACATCTTGGAATTCCTTTAGTAATCCTTCTATCTGGCGTCGTTAGTTAGGATTACATTTGTCACCTGCTTCCTGGCCCAATTTCGTCAAGGCTTTTGGTAAGCGTTGCGTGTTTTCCGTTCTTGTTTGTAGCTTTCTGACTTGGGATGTTACAGTGTCCTGAGTAGTTAGTTTAAACTCTTTTCCGTTTAAGGTCACGACTTTTCTGTGGAAACTCAGGCAAAAGTCGTATTTCCGAAGAACGTCCAAGCCCAGAATGACGTTGTCTTCAATTTCAGCCACAAGCACGCAGTGTCGGAAGGAGGTCTTTCCTATGCGGATTCTTACGTAGTTCTCATCATGGACATTTACCATTTCCCCGGTGGCCGTACGTAGCTTCTATTGGGTCGGTTGAAGCTTACTTATCGTCATCGCGGTGGCTTGTATAATTGTCCTGCTTGCTCCGGTATCCAACAGGAACGAAAACCGCTTTCCATTTATTTGTCCCGTAAGAAAAAGACTATCAGCTCTATCTTTCATGGTTTTTGTCAGTGCAACTAGACCGGGGGCTTCTTGCTCCGGGATCGAAGTTTGCCCCGCCGCGCCGACCCTAACTAGTTTTCCTGTACGCGGGGCTTATCTTCTTGAGAAGCAGATCTTTCACTCTTGCAGCTGCTTCTCACGTGGCCTAACTTCCCACAGTTCCAGCACCTGATTTGTCTAGGCTTCCTTTCTACTTTAGTTATTATTCGGCGGATCTCTTCCAGTATATCTTCGTCCCGGCCGGCTGACTCTTCTTTTAATTCCCGCACTCGACATTGTCGTTGCGACGCCTGTTTGACGACGTCGTATTCCAGTGCTCGGGCCAATGTGTCTACCAAAGTCCTCGGCCGGTCCAGTCGGAGTCGCTGTTGTATTTCGTCGTCCTTTAATCCGTCAATAAACGCGTCGACGGCCAATCTTTCCAGTGTGTCATCAGCCGTACCCGGATAGGCGAGACGAACTAACCGTGCGATATCCGCCTCGTATTCCTGAAGACTTTCTCCTGTCTTCTGTCGTCGGTTCTTTAACTGCACATGGAACACAGCCGTCAGATGTGCTTCGCCGTATCGCATCTCTAATCTTTTTACTAGTTGATGGTAGTCTAGTAATTCTTCCGGTGGCAACGTGTTCAAAATTTCACCAGCACCATCACGCAGAGCAAGGGCGAGTGAGGAAGCTTTTTCTTCTCACGTCCATTTGTAAGTTTTTGCAGCTACTTCGAATTGCGTCACGAACGTGGTCCATGATGTTTTTCCATAAAACGTAGGTAGCTTCATATGCACTTTGGATGAGATAACCTGTTCTTCTTTCACGTCGGGAATTTCTTCGCCGTCAACCACGGTGTGCCTCTTTTCCGTAAGTAGATGACTGGTCTCTCGTTTTTCCGAATTCAGAACCCTTTCTTCCAGCTTGGCCAATCTTTTGTTTATTTCTTCTTGTTCAAGCTTTACTCCTTTTAATTCTTCTCCTGTTTCTTCTTCGAATTTTCCCAGTTTTTCTTCCAAATTTCCTTCGAATTTTTCTTCCAGGACTTTTGAATTTTTATTTAATTTTTCTTCCAGATTTTCATTTATTTTTTCTTCCAGATTCCTTGAATTTTCGTTTAATTTTTCTTCCAGATTCTTTGAATTTTCATAAAATTTGTTTTCCAATTCGTCCTCAAATTCATATGTGCTGGGATCGAAACCTTCTTGTATCAAAGCCTCCTCGAGCCGTTTCTGTAGGATGTTCTTAGTACCAGACGTATCCTCGTCTCGCTCTTCCAGTTCGCTTTTCAATTCGGCGACTTTCAACTCGAACAACGTTTTCGGCATTTTATTTATTTTGTATTTTTATAACACTAGAAAATTCTCCAGAGGTCGATTCGCAGACCCCACACCTGACATCAATTGTAACGAATTTTCTGGTTAAACTATTTATTTAAACAGTTATTTATTTAACACTATTTATAACACTTAAATACTAACTTAGAACTACCATTTATATCACAACAATTCACTTATTTATATAACAATTTATTTTTATCACTTTGTCTATTATCGGTTTCAATTCGCGCACTGATGCTTTCTTTCAACTACTAACTGTTTTTGGTCCAAAGATGATCACTATATATACACCTTTCGAACTTTCTAGACAGGAACTCGAAGAAATCCTGAGTATTCCCGAATGATGAGTAATAATTAGAAAGTCCTCGATTATTCCAGAATTGAACTTGTTATTTGTCGCCGGAGAATGATTTACATCTTGTAAGTTGATAACACGAAAAGTACCGTGTGCGGTGTCTACGCCGTAAGCATGTTAGCGATAACAAGTACATGCCACAAATTGTTATCGCACACACGCGCTGTGTCACTGGTCGCTACACCACAATGTAATTTCAAGATGGAAAGTTATTAGTAGAGCATTTGAATTTGTTTTTAAATACTTCTGATCAAGTATTTTTCACAAGTAGGTATACATTTGCTTAAGAATATTTTTTTTTATTTAGCCAAGTCTTTAAACTTGCCTACATATTACATAATTGCATGAGAACATTTTCCCGAAGTATTTGTATTCATATTTAAAATACTTTAAGAGTATTTATATTTTCATTTAAATAGATATATATTAAAATAAGTTATTTGTATTTGTTTCCGAATACTCTATAAAGCAAAAGTAATTGTATTTGTATTTAAATACCTACTTATGAACAGTATTTTTGCGAGTCTGATATTCATTGCTTCTAAAATATCCCAAATAAATATTACTCGCACAACGTTGTTGTTTTAGAACAGTTCGTTCAGTCATTTAATTACTAACTATAAAAAGCCATAAAAATTTTACATGAGAATGTTGTTATCGATACTTCTTTATTGTTTTATATCTGTTTTTACAGTTGTTAACTTTGATGAAATGACTTAAGCTTTAGGTAATTTGGTATTTCTGTTTAACAAGTACTTTTCATTCCCATATAACTATTATAGAATCTGATTTTGTTAATTTTGTTGTTTATTCAGTATTGTAATCATTTGTTTTATTGTAATAAAACTTTTAATGGATGTTATCTTTTATTTTCTAAAAACACTTGAATGATTAGGTGAAAATTTGTCAAGTCACAAACTCTCTTCTTAACTTTTAAGAAAATCGTTTGTTTCTTGGTAAATTTTCGCTTATTCAATAAAATAACCTACAAAAATAAAAAAATAAAAACCCGAGTTTAAATAGGCGCCTTTAATCTCTACTTTTCATCACTTAAGTGGGAGGGCGCTTAAATCGCCGCAAAAAAGTTTCCAATCTACAATACTATATATATATCTCTTATCCATGACCCTAGATAACAATTATAGATAAGAAGCTCGATTTCTTAATTTGACATCAGCGCCATCTCACCAAGTGTCTTCCCAAGCCAAATTGAAGAGTGAGAGAGAAAATAGAAAATTCTACATAGAAAACTACCATACCGGCTATGGCGCGAATTTTAAAAACGTGAAGCATATAGGGTTTTTGTTATCATATTTTATTATTATAAAAATAAAGAAAATACGTTATCACAAAAGTACATATATTTAATTAAAGGTATAATTACAGTAACGTAATAAACAGTGCGAATACAATAATACAAATACATAGTTACAATTTAATATAAAGGAACTATTGCATTATTTTTTTTAAAAAATATAAAAAAATTAGCAAAATTTAAATAACAGTACAAAAAATTGTTAATTTCGATAAAATCCAGTAGCTTCTGTATAATAGCAGTTTGATGAAGGAGATCTGGTAACATTCGCAACGCCTGACTATGAGTAGTGATGTTTCGAATCAAGGCAGTAAACTTACTTGAAGGATGGAATAATTTATGCCCCTTATACTCTTTCAAGCGAAAACACAACTTTTCAGGTAATTCACATTTAATCAAAAAAAGTCAACAAACAAAAACGAAAAACTTATAACACAAAACTATACAACGATTGATCCATCATATGACAACAAATTCATAAACAAGTTGATGCACACAGGATGGAAATCCCAAATTTTACGTGCATTTTACGTGCACACCGGTGCGCACCCTATGTGTATTTATACGCAATGACAATGAACGACAATTTTTAGTCGTTATCACAACCAAATTTTCTCTACTGTCAGTAATTTAGAGGTAATAAACAAAGGCGATTTAGTTGGGAAGATAGATGCTACGATGGCGATGTCGTCGACATCCCATACCCTGACAACAACATCAACAACGACTTCAGTCTATTCAAACATCTATACAAACAACCACACCCACACACCCAGATCTTATCACTCCATCGTCTTCTCAGTGTAGCTACATTACCAGCCTCCGAGGGGAGGTGATCCAACAAATGGCATCGAACCCAACGCCCACAGCCACTAAGAAATTTTCTATCAATCTCGACAAGAACCAAATATTTTGTTACTCATGTTAAATTTTTTTTCCTTAAAATTCATATACATAATGTATTTAGGGGGGAGTGATGTGGGGATATTAGTATTGTATTCTATGATTAGATATAGTTATGTCACGTATCTATGGGCTGTAAAGAAGAGGAGGAGATATATCGATTTAAAAAAGTTCAGTATAATCAAATGTAATAAGGATTTAATAAAAGATTGTAATTTTAGTGAGTTTAAGATGTAATAAGAGAATAACTTCATTTGTGTTAAATATAATAAAATATATATGTGGACAATTAATACCCACCCCACAACGATATACACAAATGCGCTATCTGTTGATATTACTTGTAAATGGCAATTTTCGGATTATTCGTTGCTACTAATGTTTTAGCTTCCGAAGCTATTTAAAATGACTACTTTTTGACATTTGTTACAGGGGGCAGACTAGTCTCACATCCCATACACTGCACGCTACCATAGATTAGAGAAGGAAGACATATATATACTATAGCAGATCTGAAGTCAACGTTTGCATCAATTAAGAGCGGGAGCGCCAGGGGTTCTAGAAAGTGAAAAATCGAACGAGGTGAACGACAGGAGATGGCGGTAAGGGTTTTAAGAAAATTAAAAATTTAACAAGGGGAACGATGGGTTGCATAAGTAAAGAAGCATTTCGTTATAAAACAGATTAACAATTACATAAGCTTTAATTGGTACATTGGTAGGCAATGAAACTATAATACTATAATTTACCTACATTGTAACGTTTTTTTTTCTATGAAAAATCCCGTTACTAAAGTTTTATTTAATTCGATTCAGTTTGTCTTTGTCTTTCAGTTTTGTTGATTATTTCTTAATGTTGATCGACCTTCCTTCTTATCATCAAGGCTAACAACCTTCGCGCAGGACTAGGCGATCGATGGAGGGATCGATGAAATTTTCCGGTCGGTGCTCGAGGTCTTCTTCCTCGAGCCTTGACACTGACGTGGTGTGTGTGTGTGTTCTTCTGTTAGGGTTTTGTGATCAATGTTCTGGTGACAATTTTTGTTTCTAATCCAGTTACTTTTTCATTTTAATAGTTTCTGTAGATTCATTTAAATTAATTATCTCTTTTAAACTCATTTTTGGTATGCACTAATTTTTATACTAATTAATTTTTTTTAGTTGCCTCGTGGCATTTACTTCATAGATGTAACGTTATCATTTGCATCCTCTTTCTTGTAATTTCAATTTTTATTTAATTATTTCTTGTGGTGTCTGCTGAATGATTAGGTGAACCTTTTTCGTCTGTTCTGACCTCGACAGAGACTCACCTCCACCCTTCCTAACCTTTTAATTTATATAAGCATCTTCAATGCCGTCAATATTCTAACCTTTGTTTAATTCTTTTTGTTTTAGGATAAATTTCATTTTTTTTGTTACTTTTTTTTTGTCAGCCCATCCACCACCTAGATAGGTTCCCGATGGACTGATAAGCTGGACTAAGGGTAGGGGGCGAAGACTCCTGAAGCACGCACTAGAGGGCGATTATAAACTCGGACCAACCGGGAACCAATAAGGCAATAAGTTGCAGCAATTTCACGAAGGAACCAATAAGGCAGCTTAAGACCTGTAGGCTACGTTCATAATAATTACCAAGGTTGGTCCCCAAATCACTATTTGCGTCCGGCCCCCTCTCATTGATACAAAGTCCCCTTTATACCCGAAGTCGGCAACAGTCCCAACACTGGCGTAGGAAACCGTTTTGGGTGGGCTTATGTTCATTTTGTAAGTGTTTTTCTAATTTTTGTGATCTTTTTTTTAATATACTCTTCAAGTTTTTTTTTTGTTTTTTGTAAGAGAGCTTCGAGCTCTCTAAAGCTACAGGATTCTGCAGGAACCACCGATGCACTACCCGGTGCTCAATAAATTTGTCGTTTCATTCATTCCTTTCTTTGTTTGACAAAGTGGCGCCCGAGCACGTTTTCATTTTTTATATTTCATTTTTTATAAAACAAACTATTCATAACCCAAGTAATAGTTTTGTTAAATTAGCGCCCGAGCAGGGACTTCTTTTTAATATTTCATGATAATTAAATTTTTTAAAAAACAAACTATTAATAATTTCAAAACCCAAGTAATAGTTCTGTTAAATTGGCGCCCGAGCAGGGACCTGACTTTTCGCGTCCCTTCTGTGTACAGAGTGATGCTTCAGATAGGGGTGTAGGGGCAGTTCTATTCCAACAATTTGATGAAGGCGACAAACCCATTGCATATTTTACTAAAATGTTTAATTCCACTCAACGTAATTACACTGTCACTCTCAAGGAACTCCTCGCTGCAGTTTGGGCAGTCGAACATTTTAGACCCTACCTAGAACACACCAATTTCACTCTTATCACAGACCATTCATCACTTCAATGGTTGTATAATATCAAAGAACCTACTGGGATGATAGCCCGTCTAGCGTTACGTTTATCTCAGTTTCACTTTAAAATTATTCATAGGCCTGGGAAGGAAAATGTAGTCCCTGATCTTCTGTCTAGGAATCCCGAATTTAACCTAATTGAGGTTCCCATTTTTGATAATGATTATCTTAACTTACGTGATAGAATTGTAGAGAACCCTAAAAATTTTCCAACATTTAAAATTCTGGATAATCGTGTTTTTAAACTTTCGAAAGAGTTTATCCCCTTAAACAGCAATATTTCACCTTGGAAAGAATACGTACCTCGAGGTAATAGAAGCACTTTGTTGCAGCAATTTCACGAAGAACCTACTGCAGGACATTTAGGGATTTTTAAAACTTATAGGAGACTTTCCGAAATTTATTATTTGCCTAAGATGCGCCTAGATGTCATTACCTTTATTAGTAAATGTAGAGTATGCGCTGAACAGAAAGTTTCACAAAATCTACCTTTAGGGCTCATGGGTGCCCAACGTCATGTTTCATATCCCTGGTAATGTATTACTTTAGATACTGTAGGTCCTCTTCCTCGTTCTCCTTCGGGTAATGTACACCTTCTGGTAGTTACCGATTATTTCTCCAAAATGGTGTTTATTCATCCCCTACGTAAATTAACAGCCAAACATATTACAAACTTTTTAGAGAATCACATTCACTAGTAGGGAATTCAGAAACTTACTGGATAATTATAAAGTTCCTAAGTTTTGGTTAACACCCCGGTATTCACCTCAATGTAACCCGACTGAACGATGGAATAGAGTTATTGGCACATGTATTCGTTCATATATCAAGTCTAATGTTCATAAAAATTGGGATATCGAGATTTATAAAATAGCGTACGCACTTAGGTCAGCAGTTCATGAGGTGACAAAAAATAGTCCTAATTTCTTAAATTTTGGTCGTCATGTTCCTATTTCTGGCACCTATTATGGTGAAAACTTTCCATTACTAGATGATGATATTCCTTCAGAAATTTTAGATAATTATTTAAGTGAGATTTCTAATTTGCAAGTTATTTTTTCTAAAGTGAAAGGCCACTTACGTCAAGCGCATCTTAAGTATCAGCAACGTTACAATTTACGCAGAAAGTCTCTAGAATTCGCTGAAGGTGAATTAGTTTGGAAAAGAAATTATGTTTTGTCAGATTCCTCAAATGCCTTCGCTTCAAAATTAGCTCCTAAATTTGTTCTCTGTCGCATCGCTCATAAACATTCTGCAGTGACTTATTCACTCACTTCAGAGGAAGATGGTTCGGATTTGGGTAGATGGCATATTAAAGATTTAAAACCGTTTAATTAGCTCCCTTCTGAAGATTCAATTAACGCCCAGGACCAACCCCAGTAGGGCTACTGTTTAATTTTGTTGTTCTATCTCTTTCTTCTTCGATTCTCATACCTTGAGTGAGGGGTGCTATCAGCTCTCACTACATGTATGATGTTGGTCAGGAGTCCCTCTGTTCCCTTTTTAGACTCTTGTTTGCTTCATGCATGTGAGTAAATTCCAACCCTTTGTCTCCAACATGATTCCAGTCATTTTTACCTTTTCTCGTGCTTTCCTTTTGGTAGTGCATCTGTGAGTGCATGGGACAACCCCATCGCGAGTTTTTTTAGGGGCATGAATCGGCCAAAGGTTTTGGGTTCGTAGCGTATGCGTGCTTTAGGGGTAATCGGGCTCACAACCAGAGTGAATGAGGTTCTGTCTCCCCTTCGAAGAGAGTTTCCCTTGTGTGTGCGTATTTCCTTTCGTATTCATTATCATATTTTTCGATTTGCCTATAACAATTCTTGGCTTCATTTCCCAAGTTCACCTCTGGAATTTACTACGTTTTACTTTAGTTTTTCGCCTCCTCAATCCTAGTACTTTCAGGTCATTTTACTTCGGGCTGGAACCCCAACTGTACACTTTTTTACTGTTATTTGGCATTTCGTAGGAAATGGATTTTCAGTTTTTCAGGTCTTTCTTTCTTTCTTGCTTAGGTTCCCGAGGGGTCTTACCGTCCCTTTTCGGTCATGTAGTACCTGACTGCATACTGGAATAAAAGAAAAATTTTTCTGAATTTATTTTTGGCCATTCCCTTTTGTTGTTGTTTTTTTACTGTTCCCTATGTAGCTCTACAAATGTCCTCTTTTGGCTCATGAAGGCCACTCCTATTTTACGTATGGCTTTTAGCCAATTAATTTTTTATTTTTTCGTTTTTAAAGAATTCTATGAATTTTTTTTTGGATTAAGTTTCGTTTTCTTCCCGAGTAGGAAAGTTTTTAGTTTACGTTTTCGACTTAAGCCAGGATAGTTCCACCGTTAAGTTTCATTCTAGCTTAGAATGCATTTTTTACAGCTAGGAATGTAGATTTATGTTTTTGAATTTTATTTTCACATTCAAGTGATTTTTTTC
Organism: Agrilus mali; assembly: GCA_029378335.1. Taxonomy (NCBI): domain Eukaryota; kingdom Metazoa; phylum Arthropoda; class Insecta; order Coleoptera; family Buprestidae; genus Agrilus; species Agrilus mali. Next base: position 14,170,425 of record CM055657.1, on the reverse strand, counting down.
GTTTTTTTGTTGGTGCTCGATGCACATGCCTTTGAGTTTAGTTTACTGATTTTGATTTTTGATGGTTGTTACCTTTTATTTCGTTTTTTTGTTGGTGCTCGATGCACATGCCTTTGAGTTTAGTTTACTGATTTTGATTTTTGATGGTTGTTACCTTTTATTTGAGCTAGTTGCTCTATGAGTGCGATGTTTATGCGATGTGATTTGGTATTGCATTTTGACTTGCAGATAGAGGCAGCTTTCGATTATTGATTAATCGGTTGTGCTTTTGATTAGGTGCAGTTTATATTCATGCACCTTTTTTGGTGCAGTTTAGGTTTTTTGCACTTGTTTTAGTGCAGTTTAGATTTTTGCATTTGTTTTGGTGCAGTTGATTTGTTGTTGCACACTATTGGTGCAGTTTAGATGCATTTTCCCTATGCAGGGTGGTTTCTTATGCAGTTTTGATGCAGTTGTGCATTGCGCATGTTTGAGTGCAGTTTTGATGCAGTTGTGCATTTTTGACGCATATTTCTGTGCGTGTTGGTTTTGCTTATGATGCGGTGCAGCGTTTAGTTGCAGATTGGTTTTTTGCTCAATAGTGAGTGCTATGGTTTCCGGATGCGGAATGTATCTGCGTTTTCAGGTTTGAGTCCTGATATAGTGTTTTGGGCTTTGGGCCTATTGTTAGTGTTTGAGTTTTGCATTTGAGATGCAGTTTTGGGCTTTAGGCCTTTTGTTGATGGCTTTGCGTTTTGCATTTTAGATGCAGTTTTGGGCTTTGGGCCTGTCTTTGGCGTTTATGAGTTTTGCATTTTAGATGCAGTTTAGGGCATTAGGCCTATTCTTAGTGTGAGTTTTGCATTTTAGATGCAGTGTTGGGCTGTGGGCCTATTTCTGATGTTTCAGAATTTTGCATTTTAGATGCAGCGTTGGGCTGTAGGCCTATTTCTGGTATTTCAGAGTTTTGCATTTTAGATGCGGTGTATATTGCGATTTTTTATGGTGAGAGAGCGAAGTTTTGAGAGTGCTGTTTGCACATGAGATTTACCTATGTGATTTTCGTAGTGTGATATAGAGGTGATTAATCTCTTGAGTTTGTTTGCCAGGGTATGGTACCCAATTTGCCGAGTGCAAAAATTATTTAGTGCGCTGGCTATAATTATCCTTTACGTCTGCTATAGGCGCTTACATAGTAAGTGCAGAATATTGAATGCCGTTCTTTTTAATTTATTTTCGTTTGCCTTGGGCGCTTGATTATAAGTGCTATGCATTTTAAATGAAGTTTTAGTTTTCGTTTTCCAATGCAGTAGCATTGTCTGGCCGAATTGACCAATAATTTTGGTTTAGTTAGGCAATTAGCCTCCATTTTTTTATATTTAGTAATTGTCTGCTTGAGTTTAAGTTCCTTATTTTTTTTTTTGGATTAGATTCGTATTAGATTTTTGGTACCCTTACTTAGCTCTCGTACCGTTATTATGTTTTTCGTTTTTGATTTCTGGTAGGCTGGCTGTCAGTCCTCTTTTTTTTGGTAATAGGGGTTTGTAACTTTTTTTTTTTTCTATGAAAAATCCCGTTACTAAAGTTTTATTTAATTCGATTCAGTTTGTCTTTGTCTTGGTTCAGTTTTGTTGATTATTTCTTAATGTTGATCGACCTTCCTTCTTATCATCAAGGCTAACAACCTTCGCGCAGGACTAGGCGATCGATGGAGGGATCGATGAAATTTTCCGGTCGGTGCTCGAGGTCTTCTTGCTCGAGCCTTGACACTGACGTGGTGTGTGTGTGTGTTCTTCTGTTAGGGTTTTGTGATCAATGTTCTGGTGACAATTTTTGTTTCTAATCCAGTTACCTTTTCATTTTAATAGTTTCTGTAGATTCATTTCAATTAATTATCTCTTTTAAACTCATTTTTGGTATGCACTAATTTTTATACTAATTAATTTTTTTTAGTTGCCACGTGGCATTTACTTCATAGATGTAACGTTATCTTTTGCATCCTCTTTCTTGTAATTTCAATTTTTATTTAATTATTTCTTGTGGTGTCTGCTGAATGATTAGGTGAACCTTTTCCGTCTGTTCTGACCTCGACAGAGACTCACCTCCACCCTTCTTTACCTTTTAATTTATATAGGCATCTTCAATGCCGTCAATATTCTAACCTTTGTTTAATTCTTTTTGTTTTAGGATAAATTTCATTTTTTTTGTGTTACTTTTTTTTTTTTTGTCAGCCCATCCACCACCTAGATAGGTTCCCGATGGACTGATAAGCTGGACTAAGGGTAGGGGCGAAGACTCCTGAAGCACGCACTAGTAGGCCAAGGGCGATTATAAACTCGGACCAACCGGGAACCAATAAGGCAATAAGTTGCAGCAATTTCACGAAGGAACCAATAAGGCAACTTAAGACCTGTAGGCTACGTTCATAATAATTACCAAGGTTGGTCCCCAAATCACTATTTGCGTCCGGCCCCCTCTCATTGATACAAAGTCCCCTTTATACCCGAAGCCCGGCAACAGTCCCAACACTGGCGTAGGAAACCGTTTTGGGTGGGCTTATGTTCATTTTGTAAGTGTTTTTCTAAATTTTTGTGATCTTTTTTTTAATATACTCTTCAAGTTTTTTTTTGTTTTTTTTAAGAGAGCTTCGAGCTCTCTAAAGCTACAGGATTCTGCAGGAACCACCGATGCACTACCCGGTGCTCAATAAATTTGTCGTTTCATTCATTCCTTTCTTTGTTTGACAAAGTGGCGCCCGAGCACGTTTTCTTTTTTTATATTTCATTTTTTATAAAACAAACTATTCATAATTTCAAAACCCAAGTAATAGTTTTGTTAAAACATGCTATCGTGAGGGAAGGGAAACCCCAATATATATATGTGTGTGTTGAGGCACATTCATTTCTTTATTTTGTTTTGTATCGCATTTAGTGTTTTATGTGATATTTGGCAACAGTGCGCTTCTGCGTCGTTGGCGTGTGTGGACGCTACCGCACTTGCAGTAAAGCCATTTTAACGGCAAGACATGATTTTCTTTATATTCAATATTTTGTGTTGTGTTCATGTTTTTAATAGTTAATTATACCAATAAATTAAGTTAAAGAACCAGCTACTTTATTATACAGTCCACTCTATCGATGCAACATATTTTTGGTCCTTCGAACTTCGAACCCGATGATATTTTTGTCATTTCGAACCCGATGATGAGAAAATTCATGGAGTCACATTGCAATAGTACCACGTCAATCAATATTAATATACAAGTCGTTTGAAAACTTCAGCTTCTGTAAGTCCATTCCATTTCATTCCATTTCTTCATGCATGTAACTTTGTTTGTGTGAAAGATTATTTCAATATTTTCTTTGGTACACAACGAGTACAATTCCAATAATCTGTGCAAAGCAATCAGATTATTTTCCATTTAATTACAATTTACCAGTATTTAGGTACTGCTATTTTAGTTCGTTGTATCTATCAATAATGGAAAACGAACTCAAGTCATTACACCGCAAACGAGGTGCAATCAAACATAAACTAACGAGTTTCATTTCTTGTCTTACACCTGTCAATGACAATTACAAAAAAGGTGATACTATTGATGACATCAAAATCAATGAATTACAATTTATATTAGCCATTTGCAGAATTCATCATTGTTATTAAATGTGTATTTTTTGTTTTCAAAATCACGGGCTATTATCAAATTAGGTATGTGCACACCTGCATTGCTTCATAATCGAAGAAAATATATTTGGTCGTGTAAGTGCACTTTTGGTTCTTTTTATCGAAGCTTCCGTTACAAGTACACGGTACATTGCAAATGGCACCCTTACAACTTTTTTTTATTATAAAACATTGATGTTTTGCTGTCTCTACGAATTCTCCACAGTTTCTGCATTTATTAAAACCACACCTATGTGGCTCTTGTCGATTGCAAAGTCTGTCTGTTACAAGTTAAGCATTTAAAGATAGTTGCACAAACAGAAGAGTGTTTATCTTTACAAAAATCATTAAAACAATATCTATTACAATCATTGCAATAGATTTTATTGCGGGTACCTATATCGTGCGATGGTTGTTTACACATTGTACAGACCGGCATATCTTTACATGTGTGTTTATTTTTATTATTTTAGCAAGTGTCACACTTATTACAATAGTAGCTTCTACCGTAAAAACCGGTCATGCTACTTATTACATCGTAATGATTTTTATTTTTATATAAATACAGTGTAATAGGTTTTTCCGGACCGGAATAGATAACACTGTTAAAATTTTCAGCACACACGATTTTAATTTGTACATCTAGATATTTTTCCACTTGTTGAAAATCGGCCAGAGAAAACCCATTCTCGTAGGAACAGCCTACCATCGCGCACAATCGTTGGGCCAGTTTAGTCTGCAGAGCTCGACCTTGCCTAATATATTTTATTTCGTTTGAGGAAAGGGGTTTATTATTACTCCCCAATAAAAACTCGTGTTTATGATAGGTAAGAGCGGTTATTATGGCTCTAGCTCCACATAAGTTGTCGTCATTATTTATAGAGATTACACTACGTTTGGTATGGCGGTTCGTTTTTAAATTTAAGATTTTTGTACGACCAGTACCGCGAGGTATCTTAAAAATTTGGATGTCAAACGTTGTAGCTAATGCATCAACCTTTTCGTTCGACGTTACAATATTCTCTATTTGATCTAGTATATTATTTGCTGAAATATTGGTACCTGTAGGTGTAGAGACGGGGTGGGTGAAACCTTCATTGTTGGCAATAATTCGCATTCTATCTCCGGGTAGGTAACCAACTTGTGCCTTCACACTATCCACGGTTTCGTCAATTATTTTTTTTAAGGAGCCCTTTTCATAATTTATTAGTCCATAGCCAATTTTTTTCGCATCATTAGAAAACTGTAACTTGTAATTCAATAGGTGGGCACTAAATTTTTTCACGTACACCTTTGATAGTTGTTTTAAATCCCAAGACATAAAATCTCTGCTTACCATTATAATATTATTATTATTATAGTTAGTGGCCAATTGGTAATAACGAAATCTTACTGATAAGTAAAGTGATCGTTAGATACCGCGTAAAGCTTTTATATACTATCTAAAATGAAGAAGTGGGGGAAAGTAGTCGAATGACGTCATTTGGATTTTTCTAGAACAAATAAAAAATCGATCGAACGAGTATATTTATTATTGATAATATTTTGCAAAGACCTTTACCTCATGATTTAAAGTAAAAAGTGCCTATGTTACTCTGCATGGTGTCTTTGGGAAAATGTGGAAATTTTTAAGCAAAAAAAAAGACAGTGTATTTTTTCTAATTCTAATGGTATTTTCTGGTAGTAGGTATTATTGATAATATTTCGCAAAGGGTTGTTAACAATTTTTTCAAAGACAATTGTTTGACGTCGAACAGTATCGTAATTGTTTGTTATATGTACATATCTGTTGTTGTTATATGTGCATTTCCGTTGGCACAATTTCTGTCGCGGTTTGCAGTGGGTAAGCATTTTAGAGGTAATGGAAAATGCATAAGTAATTGATTCTGTTATTGCTAAGTGCACACTAGTTATGGGTACTATACAAAGTAGATTGCCAAAACTGGAGGAAGAGCGGCGCCCCCCTTCTAGGAGGGCAAATAATTCTAGAAAGTTATTAAACTTTTATGTTTATTGATATTCACTTATTTTTTTTGCAATAATGTTTTTACAACAACAGCAAACACAACCGTCACCTACGCCACGACCACCACCCAATGACGTGGTGGAAATTAAATTGACGGATGAGGAGAGGCGTTACATTTTAAATATGTAAAAGTAAGTAATTTTTAATTATTTATTTATTTAAATATAAGTTACGGGTATTAACCCAATATATAGTAGTTATTAATCTCTAACATTATTTTAGTGTTACGGTTATCCTCATCCGGGTTTTTTTTTCCACTGCCACGCCATACTGGGGAGGTAAGTAATAAAATCTATTTATTTATTGTAAATTATTAATTTTCTAAAAAATTTTCAAACAAAATACTTTCAATTATAATTTTAGGAAGCTGTGTAAAGGTAAATAATAGGTATAATTATTATCGTAGGTGCTGGCTGTGCCTGGTTAGGCCGTTAGTTTACGGGGGTACCTATTAACAACCACGGTAGAGTCGAGAAATCTTAAAATCCCACGCCAATCTTCGTTCCATCGCAACGACGACGATCGTAAAAGGTGAGATTTATAAATTGAATAAATAGATAAAAAATAACATATTATTATTATTATTGTAGATTGGACCTGCCTGAAATGAAAAAATATTCTCTGATCAATAGTGGAAGTCCTCGGTTCAACCCTTCCAGCAGATAATCATTAACAATAAAAGAAGAGTTCGTCGAACAGGACAATTTTTAACCCGTGCTTTGTTTCATCCTGCTACTATGGAGAAGAAGTTTTTAGTTTGAAACATTTATCTTTCTTGAAAGGTGCGATTTATAAACTTAATAGATAGATAAGAAATAACATATTCTTGTTATTATTGTAGATTGAACCCGCTTGAAATATTCTCTGATCTGTAGAGAGAGAGAGAGAGAGAGAGAGAGAGAGAGAGAGAGAGAGAGAGAGAAACATCGGCACAAAAATGGAAATTATTCTCTCGAATTAACAGCGGTAATCTTCGCTTCAACCCTTCCAGCAGATACATAATAATAATTATAATAAAAAGAAGAGTTCGCCGAACAGGACAGTTTTCAACCCATGTGTTTACTTCAAACGAGAGCTCACAAAACAGCTAAGTGATTAGTTATATTATATTATTGAACAACTTTCATCCAAACTCTTCTTTTTTTTTTAATGTAACTGCCATGGTTACTGAATGCTTATCATTAGGGTGTTTCGAAATAAAAGTTTTTAAAGGTTAGTTTCCAATCAAATACCTTAACATCTCTTATTTTTTACATGGTCAAATTAAGTATACTTACACGTAAGTCTCTGAAATCAACTTGAGGTTCAAATATCGTAAATCAAAATCAAATATTCCACGATCTGCTTCTACATTCAGTTTAATATAGTTTGCAGTTATATTTAACACTGCTGCTACTTGAACCTAAATACGAACGCCTCACCTGACGTCGTCTTTAATTTTTTACATGAAAAAGCTTCTACTTGTTCCATCAGTGTTTCGGACCATGTTAGAATTATTCTTATTCCATCGAGTTTTTGAAGCAATAAAATCACCATTATTTTCTCTAATATACATATTGCTTATTATAGGAATAAAAAAGAAAAAAAAAGACAAATCGCAAAGATGGCCGACATCAGCTGATGACGATGGGGCGCAGCGAAGCACCCGACGAAGGTAGCACAGCACTCGGCAAAGGTAGTGGAGCACCCTCGAGCTAACCAAACAAAGATGACCGACAATGATGATGATGATGGGGGGCGCAGCGAAGCACCCAACGAAGGTAGCGGAGCACCCGGCGAAGGGGGCGGAGCACCTAACAAAGATGGCCGACATCAGCTGATGGTGGGCACGTCACGACGGTGAAACCGACCAATAGGAAACGAGGGGTGGGATTGAAAAAAAAGAAGTGGGGGAAAAACAGCTGAATATGACGTCATTCTCCCATAAGAAATACATGGGGGGTTGGCGTTAATTTGTATTCTAGTGCCCCATTTACTACTAGCGGATTTCACCAGATTGAAATGAAGAAGGAGGACATCCAAAAAACTACTTTCTCTACCCCTTTTGGCCACTACGAGTACACATGAATGCCTTTTGGCTTAAAAAACGCCCCTTCTACCTTTCAACGCCTGATGAATACCGTTTTAACAGGTTTACAAGGGTTACAGTGTTTTGTTTACCTGGACGATATCGTCATTTATGCTGCCTCTATTTCCGAACACTGAGAAATTAAAAACAATATTTAGTCGTCTACGTTCAAACAATCTCCTTTTACAACCCGACAAATGCGAATTTATGAGACAAGAAGTCGTTTACCTCGGTCACGTTATCAGTGACAAAGGCGTCTCACCTAACCCAGAGAAAACGAAGGCCGTCTCCACGTACCCAACACCCCAAAATCCAAAACAAATCAAACAGTTTCTAGGTCTCGTTGGTTAGGCAAAGACTTTTCTAAAATAGCCAAGCCCCTTACGTCACTCCTAAAGAAAGATACAGAATTCTCTTGGTCATCTAACGCTGAAGAAGGCTTTCCAACTTTTAAAAATATTCTAACTTCACAACCTCTCTTGCAATTCCCCGATTTTAATAAAGGAAATTTTAGTCCAAAACCATAGTAGAAGTATTTCCGGACATTCTGGTTTTATAAGAACTTACAAGAGGATAAAAGAGAACTATAAATGGCCAAACATGAAAAGCGATATCCAAAATTTCATCAAAACGTGTAAGTCATTACAAGAAAACAAATCAAATAACATACCCGGCAAAGCACCCATGAAAATAACTACCACCAGCAAACACCCTTTTCAGAGATTAGCTATAGATATAGTTGGTCCGCTAGTAACTACTGAAAACGGTAATAGGTTCATACTGACAATGCAAGATGATTTAACGAAATATTCTTTCGCAAAACCGTTACCTAATCACGAAGCACTTACAATAGCAAATTGCTTATTAGAATTCATAACAATCTTCGGAATCCCAGACAGTATATCATCTGACCAATGTTCTGACTTTTGCTCCAATATAATTAAAGAATTAAATAAACTCTTCAAAATTAAACACGTCTTCAGTAGTCCCTATCACCCACAAACTAACGGCGCATTAGAACGCAGTCATCAAACCCTAAAAGAATATCTTAAACACTTTATCAACGAAACCCAAACAAATTGGGACGAATATGTACCGTTAGCCATGTTTACCTACAACACGCACATCCACAAGTCCACTAACTTTACACCTTACGAGCTAATATTCGGCCACAAGATTGTAATACCTAATTCAGTAACAACAAATCCCGACTTCAAATACTCTTATGACGACTATTACTCAAGCCCTAAATTAAAGCTAAACAAGTCATACGAAATCGCTAGAGCTATTCAAATCAAAAGCAAGGAAAACTCAAAACGCTATTATAATTAAAAAGTTCGACAGGTAAACTTTAATGTAGGCGATATGGTCTACATTCTCAATAAAAACGTGAAACCTGGGTTAAGTAAAAAACTAAGTCCAAATTATAAAGGCCCTTTTAAGATTTTAAAAATAAATTCAAATCATACAGTCGAACTACAAATTAAATCTAATAAAAAGATGACTTATCACGTCAATTCATTGAAACCTTTTGTTTCAGGCGACCAAAATGACGAATAAAAGCCGAGCATCCTTTTCCTTATTAACCCTTCATTTCTTTACTCTCATCTTATTTTCACGCTCTGAACTACCTTATAATAATAAGGTCTTAGAAAATACAGCCGGAATATTTTATAACAATTTAGGCCTCCCAAAGATATCGAGTGACCACTTCACACTATTATCATTTAACAATATATCGTTTCACCAAAACCAACTTAACCTGATCTAATTAAGCTTAGAGAAGACAATAATTATGTGTTCAAAAACACTGTCAACGGTTCCATGTCAAAATCAATTGAAACTTGTCAGGAAGCTAATTCCCCAATTAGAATCAAAATTCTATACCATAGTAGTATGGATTCGCCGGTTCTATGACCGGAGGAGGAGGAGTAGGTTGTTGACGTTTATCGAGGTTAAACTTGTTGTCAATGATCGTAATTGGGGCATTGAACTTTCCGCGTTTTTGGTTCATTGACCTGTTATTCGTTTGCACACCATGTGTTATTGATCTATGCCGCTTGAGAGGAGGAGGTCGTTGGCTTAAAACGAGGTCAAACTTGATGTCAATGACCGTAATTGGGGTATTGAACTTTTCGCGTTTAAGGTTCATTGACCGGTTATTAGTTTGTACACCATGTGCTAATGTTCTATGACGCTTGAGAGGAGGAGGTCGTTGGCTTAAAACGAGGTCAAACTTGATGTCAATGACCGTAATTGGGGTATTGAACTTTTCGCGTTTTAGGTTCATTGTTCGGTTATTAGGTCATACACCAGGTGCTGATTTTAGAGGATGTGAACGTTGTTGACCGATTAGCAGGTGCATGACCGAGAATAAACTTTTATTTCGTTGTCAATGACCGTAATTGGGGTATTGAACTTTTCGCGTTTTAGGTTCATTGGCCGGTTATTAGGTCATACACCATGTGCTTATGTTCTATGACGCTTGGGAGGAGGAGGTTGTGGCGAGGATAAAGTACGACTGGTCAGCTCTAGACAGTGAAGTGTGTTGGAGGGGATAGAGTATTTAGAGGTGATAGCCTTTACCTTCTTACTAGAGCCTGTGTTGTCAGCTAGAGAAACTAAACATGGGTGTTGTAATCCTTCCACCGGGAAATAAATTTAAAGTACTGAATATTTACGAAATAATTCAGTTGGGGGATGTGCTTAAGCAGTCACAGAATTTGGAAGAGTCGCTACATATTTTGGAGTCGTATTGGATGCGAACAACTGATGTGTTCGATGTGGATCTTATTAGTTTGGCTGCTGCACCCATGACGGAATTTTTGACGCATCGGTTAGAAGAACAGAAATGTTATCAGTTAGCCAAAAAAATTCAAGAAGAAAGGATGAAACAAGAGAAAATACTTCAAAAGAGGGAAGAAAGAAGAAAGCAATCGTCAATATAAAGAACAACGATGACCACTGCTTTGCGTGGTCCGTAGTTTCGGCTCTCTACCCGCCTTCAGGAAACCCTGCTAGAACATCTACTTATCCCCATTATTCAACAGTGCTTCAACTACAAGGTATCGATTTTCCTGTGAAACTTAAACAAATTTCTTTATTTGCAGAACTTAGTAACGTTTCTGTGAACGTATACGGGTTGGAAAATTCTTTTTCTAACGGTAAATATTCAACATAAATTGTTGGACCTTTGTATTATACTAAAAATAGGAAACAGGTACATATTAATTTATTAATCATAAGTGATCTTACTGGTAATCAGCATTACACCTGGATAAAAAATTTCTCCCGTTTGATTTCATCCCAGATTAATAAAACCGATCATAAAAATTATTTTTGTGACGGATGTCAAACTGTTCAAGACTTTTAGAACATCAAGCTAGAGATTGTAATCATATTGTAACAGCCACCCCTTCGGTAAATTTTAAGAGGTGAAAATTGTGTACAGAAATTTGTAAACGATTTAGAAGTGTTAGCCATGGATATATACCATCATTATTTAAAGTTAACTATACCCACCGAACAACTAAGTGAAGAACAAGAAATTCAGTTCCAAAATTGCAGGCAATGTCATATATGTTGTAAGGAAATTTCGGTAAATGAAGAGAAAGTGAGAGATCATTGCCATTTAACAGGTCATTTTAGAGGCGCTACCCATTCTGTTTGTAATTTAAATTATCAGCTTCCGAATTTTATACCAGTAATTTTTCATAATCTAAGTGGAGATGATGCCCATGTTTTCTTCAAGACGCTTTGTACATTAGGAAGTAAAATAGATCTGATAGCATTAAATAAAGAAAAGTACATCACTTTTTCTAAAAGCATACGTGTTAAAAACAAAACTGAAAACGGTAAAATAAAAAAAAAAATTCTTAAAATTGCGATTTATTGATTCTTTTAGATTTTTGGAGTGCTCTTTAGAATCATTAGCATCAAAACTGAGTGACACTGATCTGATATCTGTAAGACGATTTTTTCTAAAACAAGATGAATTTCAATTGATGAGAAGAAAAGGGGTATTTCCTTATTCTTACTTGGATTCGTTTGATAAATTATTAGATACAAAACTCCCAAATAAAGAAATGTTTTTTGATGATTTAACAAAAACTGATATCAATTCAACACAATACAAGCATGCGCAAACGGTATGGGAGAAATTTAAATGTCAAACATTGGGGGAATATTCAGATCTATATTTGAAAACAGATGTACTATTACTAGCAGATATTTTTGAAAATTTTCGCAAAATTTGTCATAAAACCTACAAGCTTGACCCCTGTCAATATATAACAGCGCCATCTTTATCATGGGATAGTTTTTTACGTTACATAAATGCGCAACTTGAGCTTCTTACCGATATTTCAATGCTTCATTATTTTAAAAAAGGGATACGGGGTGGTATATGCCAATGTATAGAAAGAAAGCATATTGCTAATAATAAATACTTATCTGATTATAATCCCAATGAAAGATCGTCCTTTATAATGTATTTTGACGCTACAAATTTGTACGGGTATGCTATGAGTAAGAAACTTCCAATTTCTGAATTCGAGTGGCTTACAGAATCCGAAATAGACGTATTTAATTTAGATAATATAGGAACGGATTCACCTTTTGGCTATATTTTAGAAGTTGATATTCATTACCCGAATTCATTACACGAGTTTCATTCTGATTTTCCATTCTTTCCTGAAAATATTATACCTCCTAACAGCAAAACCAAACAAACCAAACTAATTACAACCTTAAATCATAAAGAAAAGTATGTAAGCCACTATCTTAATTTGAAGCAAGGTATGAGGCATGGTTTAAAAATCACTAAAATTCACCGAGTGCTTAAATTTAAACAAGAGGCGTTCATGAAGCCGTATATTCAGCTAAATACCGAAATGCGAAATAAATCATCAGCAAAATCGGATAAAGATTTCTTCAAAAAAATGGTTAATTCAATTTTTGGGAAAACCCTGGAAAATGTTGACAAAAGAAGCGATATACGAATTTCTACGCGGTGGGAAAATGCTGGTAAAAGTTTGGGAGCTGAAATGTTAATCGCGAGACCGAATTTCAAAAGCTGTAGTATTTTCTCTGAAAATTGTGTTGCAATTCAAATGGAAAAAGTTAAAGTTGTTTATAATAAGCCGATTTATCTCGGTTTCCCTATTTTAGAATTATCAAAAACTGTTCTATACGGGTTTTATTATGATTTTCTCAAAAGAGAATACAAAGATGATGTATCTCTTTTATACATGGACACTGATTCTTTAGTTTTAAAAATTTACCATGATGATTTCTATAGTGAAATTAAAAAACACCTGCAAAAATTTGATACTTCCAATTATCCGGAAAATAATATTTACGACATTCCTAAAACTGAATCAGTTGTTGGTAAAATGAAAGATGCATTTGCCGGCGTTCCTATTAAAAGCTTTTATGGTACTGGCGCGAAAGCGTATTGTGTTAAATTGGACGATTCAACAATTATAAAAAAAGCAAAAGGTGTGACACGTTCCGTGATTCAAAATCGGCTGGATGAAAAACACTATATTTCCGTTGTAAATGAGGAAAATCAGATAATGGAGCAAATGTCAGTTTTTACTTCTCGATTGCATCAAATGTTTAGCCAATTAAAATATAAGGTAGCTTTAAGTCCTAACGACGATAAACGTTTCATAATTCCAGACACTGCTAAAACTTTAGCTTGGGGACATGATGACATCCCTAAAATAATTTCATTACATAAAGCTATTGAATATGGTAATGAACTAATTAAGAAAGAAGAAGAGGAAAAATTATTGGTTTCGCAATTAAATAATCTTTTTGAAAGTAATAATATTTCTGAAGAATATTTAGATGAAATTTATTTTTTATTAACTGATACCAACTTATGAAATGTTTTAAGTTGTATTTATTTCTTACATTATGTATTTTACTTCTTTCATTACTGTTAGTATTTACATTTAGTACTACAAGTATGTTGATATTTACTCGTTTCCACTATAAACAAATTATAAAATGAAAATTAAAATATGTTAAATCTGCTTAAAAGAAGGAATACTAATTATTAAATGGATGCTAAACTGAAAGCGAGTTTTATTTCTGAACAGAGAGGGGTGATGTAGAAAATGCTGCATTGAATATAAAAAGGAGCTGATATGTTTAAAAATCAGTATTCTTGAAGATTGTACTTGAGAATATAACCATGCACATCAAAAGAGCTATAATAGTTTTATCTTACTTATTCAATAATACGTTATATATTTCACGACCGGAAAATAGTAATGGTGATATAGCCTACGCCTGTGTTAAGTTTCAAAATGAGTTTAAGGGTTTATGTGAATGGCCGAAAGAGTGGGTTCGTTTAATTTCAATACCTGTCAACAACAGCAACGTATTTGTTTTAAACATAACACGTCAAATGAGTTCGGTGAAAGTAAGATATTCTATAACAAATGATAGAAATTTGGAATATATTGACAGCCAATGGATATCAGCAACTGGAATATTGGAAAAGAACAGTATCACTCCAGGATACGTATGGGATTCATTGCTATTCCTTCAAGTTGTATCGTGCATAAGTTTGGCTGTATTTCTATGCATATTTATGTCAATTATGGTTTATTTGATGTGTATTATTTGCAGACGCTGGTGTTGCTAATAAAATTTAAATAAAACACGTTTTTAATTTTTACCGAGCTGTTCTATTTCTTTAATAAAAACAACATTACATTAAAGAGTGTAGTAATTTCAAAGTGTGCGTGTAGTCTTCAACTTTGGTGGATGGCCACTTTGCGGAATCAGGCCCTGCTCGCCATCCTACTCGCTCTCCCCTTCGCGCTTTGGATATATTTCCAAGAATCCACTGATAAACTGCTTTCTGTTTTCCAGGTTGAAGCGGGTTGTAGTTATAGACTAAATTGTATACTTTCATTAGATGTATAACATTTGATAATATTTGGGGTTGAGCGTAATAAGATGTTTCCAATATAATATCTTCTAAGCAGCATTTCATATTCTTGTAGTTGTTTGCAGCATTTCTGAAAAGAAATTGATCACAACTTGTTATGGTGTTGTTTGTCAGAAGCTCTTGAACAAAGAATACATCGTTCCTGCAGACAACCTCTTTTGTATCACTAATGATACTCATAACATCAAAAACAGTTAAATATTGTTTTTTAGCTGCTTGTTCGAGAAATTTTGATATAAAGTCATCACATAATAGCTGTTTCTGAAAAAGCAAACTGAGCAAAGGCAGAGGTGGGTCTACTCCTTCAGTTATCCAAGTAAATGCTTCGAATGGTACTTGAAATCACAAACGCATAAATACATTTTTCGCATCCTCTTCGTAACTGTTGTGGAGCACATTCCTCAGATGCTTTTTCAAAATATCAGTCTCACTTTTGTAACACTCGTATGAGATAGGATCCATTTAGTTAAATCAATACTTCTTCGGCTTCAGAATCGCTGCTATCAGAGCAGTCAATATCGGGGTTGAAATAATAGCCGCAGATTTCAATACGGTCGCACTCAAACACGTTAAACTTTTCACAGATTTGTTTAAACTCTTTAGCTTCAATTGTTTTGTACTTTACAAGAGTATCCTTTTTGTAAATTTTCACCACAATGCAATAAGAGCTTACCATGTTTACAGGGTGCAACAATGTTTGTTACTATAAATTCAAGTAGTAAAAATGTTTCATATATGACTGTAACGAAAGAGCATGCGTTGTGATATTATCCCCCCTCCACAGCTTACAGGAGTGGAGGAGCCTTAACATAAAAGCACGGAGCAAGCATCCTTTTGTAGTACCAGTATCACCTTTCCTGAATAATAGTGCTATCGTTAATATTGGTATGGATAGTTTTGTAAAAGCATTCAACCACATCGGTATCGGTTTTGAGGAAAAAGAAACGCACTCAATAAAATCGTTAAACATTGGAGAAAAGTATCCGGTTCAGCGTGTGAAAATTGTGCACACTAAGTAGGGGCCGCGACTTTTAACAGATTTAAAAGACTTCGTCGTGTTCCTACCTCGCCGGTATGCTGATGCGCTTACTGATTCGCAAGTAGAAGAAGTTAACAAAGAACTCCGTCAACAATCTCAAGTAGCATTCATTCGCATAAAGGGGTTTGTTGGAAAGGCTGCAGATATAGAATTTATCAAGGATGAGTTATCCGCAGTACCTGAACTCGCTGCAAATGTTTCATCAAAAGTTGGATAGACTTGATGAAGATGCTGAGCTCATATATTCGGCGGACTTTATCAAATACTGATTTCACTGATGGTGTTGAAATAAATCATAGTAATTTAAATTATCTTAAACGTATTTTTAGTAGAATTAAGATTTTGAGAGGAATGTTCCCCTCTTTAACCTATGGTAAAATGAGATGTGACTACAGAAATAAATAAAACCCTTTAATGTAAATGCGTATTTTTATTAAAAAAATCATTAATATTTACAAAATAACATCTGTTTTCGAAATTCAACTATTATGGCTTTTATCAAATCCAAGCCATTTAACATAAACCTTATCACCTTTTCTGCGCAATACCTTTTCTACTAAATAAACATTTAGATGTTTCACTGTTTGTAGCTCCTTATCGTAAAATCCTCCTTTTATTTCGTTACCTGCTAAGTCTTGCAGATAATACACTAATGGATTGGAAAAGTTCATTTTGGAAACCTTAAAAATTTCAGTGGACCAATTTGGGGTGTAGCCTTTTGCGAACACATCACGATGTGTGCTAATTCTTACAAAATTTCCAACAGAAAATTTCTTTTTTTTTTAATCAACCGTTTTAATATGGGAATAAACTGTATTTAATAAATGCTCCTCATTAGCTCTTTTTACAGCACATGGTTTCATGCCGATGGTTCTATTCTTCGTATTATTATAAACATGAACTAATTTAGGTAGTTGCAAATTAAATTTTTTCCACATCATACGTTTTAATGTTCTGTTGACTCGTTCTACTATAGAAGCCTTCTTACTGTTAAAGGTTGAATAATGATTAATACTATACTTTTTCATTAAATTTTGAAACCATTTGTTATAAAATTCTTTCCCCATATCGGTTTGCAGATTTGTCGGTATGCGATTACTTTTCCGAAGTATTTCTTCAAACGCTTTCGAAACATTCTCTCCATTTTTCCGTAATACAGGCAACGCCCATACAAATTAAGAAAATGCGTCTATTACTACAAGAATATATCGATACCCTTTATTTTCTTTTGCGTAGGGTATCATTTCATCTAAACCAGCTTGAAACAAATCATTAAAGCCTTTAATAATTGTTCTTCGTCTAGTAAAATTTTTTCGAGAAGATTTGTGTAATTCAGCTACCACTTCTTCCTTGATAGCGCTCGCAGTTTTCTTATTTTTTCTCATTTTCACCATTATAAATTGTCAGTCGTAGTAGAGGTGGTTGTTGTGGTGGCAGGTGATGCGCTCGAAGAGGAAGGTTTGATTATTACAGTACTCTTCTCTAAACCAATATGCTTGAAGATTGCGTCAATGTGTAAATTATTTATACAAATATTTGCGTTAAGCGCATCAGCGTTAGACTTGAGAGAGTTTAGTAACGCTTACACTTCGTTTCGAAGACTATCACGTTTTTTATCCCCTGCAACCATCGCATCCCTTTTAACTGTTTCACATTCTGTTCTAATTTGTTCCTTAGTAACTACGTCTTTATTGTCCACGTATGCTTTTGTTGCTGCATGCCAAGAAGCTGTAGGTGGTGCTAAACGAATTACATGTTTGTCATCAAAATCAAAGAAATAGTTAATATTTTTAATGTCCTCAGCTGTCGCTAATGTATCCAATAATGTATCTAGGTATTTTTTTGTAACCTCATCTGCATCCCCCTCATTAACTCGAGCTAATGCCTTTCGTTCAGTGCCATAATCCACTTCGAACCTTCGTTTTACTGCCCCTGGCAATGCTCGACCGAATTTATTTACAATTAAGTGTAAACATGGATTATTTACTCTATTATACCACACTCTCGAAGTTCTTCAATAATGGATGCGATTTCATTAGCATGATTAGTATTACCTGCAGTTTGTGATGCAATGAGTAATTTTAAACGATCGGATAATTCGTTAACATCATTAAAATAAACATATTCTAGTCCAGTCATGAGTTTCTTGATTAAACGATATTTTTTTCCTTTATTTCCAGCTATAGGGGCGATGCTCCTGTAGCCAATTTTATGAGCATTAGTTCTGTAAACTATATATACTTTGTCAAATCCGATTCTTTGTAATCTGCAGGTTCTTTTTTAAACAAAAGTTCTAACAATCCGTGGGTTATTGTATATCGCATAGTTTTAACGGTTAATTTATCAGCCGCAAACTTTATTTCAGAATCTCCGGTGAAGTACTTATTTTTATCAGGATTAAATCTAACACCGTAATGCGTATCAAAAACCCCTTTCGTATCATGATTCAGGGTTGTTAAATAAGTTTGAGGGTTATCTAATCAAACGAGCTCCATTATCTCTACTACCAATGTATAATTTGTTCTGAAGCCAGTCGTATCGAACATCATTTCTGTTGTCATATTCTCTTTGAGTGTCACTCAATATCCCTTCAATATAATACCTCGGCAATGGGTCATAATCGTCTAATTTATCTTTGAAAACAGGATCATTCACGATATTCTGTATTTCCTGTTTAGTGTAATCAAATATTTTATCCTCTTCTTCTTCAGTCATTGGAAGCATAGTACTAAGGTCTGCAGCAGATGCTGTTGATGAGGTTAATGATGATGGTGTGATGAATGAGCTGGATTGTGGTGGTAAGAAGGAATGCTCGACATCTTCTTCATCTTCTACCTCCTCTTTTTTAGTTTCTTGTTTAATTGACGGTTTGGAAAACTGGATTTCTTCTTTTAGTTGCATTAAAGGCTCAACCAAAGGTTTATATGATTTCCGCAATAAATCTTCTTCTTCAACCGCTCCCTCCTTTAAAGATTGCAGTTTACGTTTGACAGCATTTCTCACTTTCACAAGCTCCCGTTTAATTTTCGGATCCATGTTTACCCGTTTACTGCTTCTATATAACTCGTATGAATTGAAACACTATAGATATATATATACCGATCGAATCCTTTACGATAGCGCCCGCTTTCAGGATCGCAGTCCTTAATAATACTTAAAAAACCATATTTCTCATCCCAACAAAGTTTGCAAATGGTTTTAAACTTTTCAAATGACATGTCAGTATTAACATGGTCTGAATAAACATGCTTGAGATTTAGCTCATCCTGCTTGAATAATATAATTAGGTTTGCATTATCTCGAATTAGATGCTTTGGAATATGTGTGTATGTTTGACAAAGGTAAAAATAATCGATGTTGTTATGACGTCCCATACTAAAATAATCTCTAATCACACTCTGATTCTCGCAAGCAACATCATCACATATAAATATTGAATTAGATTTCGCATCTGATGGAGAGATAATGTTCTCAGAATCCTTATACGGATAGTAGCCAATACTAGGCATGGGTAACACCCAAAATTTTAGTGTGTCGATACAGTAACACTGATACCGTGTGCTGTATCAACACACTGTTTCAACACAATTGTTTCATATGACACAGTAAAAGATTCACATACGCAATCGCAGTTTTGAAACGATTGCTGAAACGTGCTGAAACAGCAAGCGACACGTTTGCATGTGATACGTATACCATAGAGTGGCGATAGCGTTAGGCTTATGTTAAGTTCTGCATAAACAGAGACAGTTCTCACATAAAATATAAAAATATTGTTTGAATTAGAAAATTATTTATTAGAACGATAAGTAATACATTAAATTTGTGTTAAAAAAATTAAAAGTGTGAAACTTGTTAACTTGAAATAAAAAATAAAGTATAAATACAAGACGGATTATTTATTTACTTATACCTACATAAATAAAATATTGTTTTGCATTATTGTTTCTTGTCAGTTTCACATATCTATGGTTTCATCTTTTTAACCCACACTTCTATTATCTATGGGACTGGCTTAAAGTTGATTCGTTCGTAACTTGTAAGCAAGCTTGCGACTGTCTGATACGAAACGACAAACCGCGAAAAACGACACCAACCGATACAACACGACACAATGATACACTCTATGGCATCTGAAACACTGACGACACGATGACACCCAACGATACCCACTGATTCCCATACAAGCGAACCTCAGCTCGCTCGTGTGTCGCAACTGTGTTAAGTGTCATTGGTTTCATATGAGCTGTTTCAACACACCTGACACACTGAAAAGTGTCAACACTTTTGTGTGATACGACACTGTGTTACCCATACCTAGCCAATACCCTTGATTGGTTTGAAGAACTTCTCTAAGTATTCGTACTTAGGCTGATTTAAAGATTTGGAATATACATATACATTTCAAAAAGCAAACCATTAGGGTGTTCTAAAAGTGAAATAATAACGTTAGTATTCCGGCAATTGGAAGGACCTGCTACAATTGATCTTATTGTTGGCGGTAGCAGAGGTCCACGCCGATTCGCCTTCGGCGCGTCGTTGAAATCGCGGTTGGTAATGGGTAGCACCGCTTTTTGCTGAACTATCCGCATGTTAATAACCCAATGAAACATTTCTGATGATGTGCTCTGTTTTATAAACAGCTAACTCAGCATGAATGGGTTTATTTGGTAAGAAGACTTGAAGAAGAATTCACGTGCTGCTTGAGAAAGAAATGAGAAAAGTGCGGCAAGGCGGTGGTCTACTAAATAGGCTTATTAATTCTCTACCGTTTGAGTTACATTTACCAGGTTATCGTTTTTGCGGGCCAGGTACTCGGCTAAAGGAGAGGTTGGCAAGAGGGGATAAAGGAATAAACCCACTAGATGAATCATGCAAAGCTCATGATATTGCATACTCTCATTCTAAAAATCTAGAGCAGCGACATGTGGCAGATAGTATTTTAGCAAAAGCAGCACTTAAACGAACTCATTCATCAGACGCGAGATTTGGAGAACATTTAGCAGCGCGAGCAGTTGCTTCCGCTATGAATGTCAAAACAAATGTAGGCATGGGAGTTCAAAGAAGAAAACGAGTAAGTAAAAAAAGAAGAGGTGGAAGAATACCTTTTCGGAAATTTATAAGACGAGCGGTAAATGTTCTCAAAAAGAAAAGACTAGAAAATGCTATTCGAGCAGCACGTTTAGCGATGTCGCAATTAAAAAGAAAATTAACTGACCCTCCCAGGATAATACTCGTTCCAAAAACTGGAGGATTTCTACTGTTAATACCGATATTCGCCGGGTTGTCAGCCTTAGATGCGTTATCGGGAGGAGCGGCAGGAATCGCGAAAGCCGTGAACGACGTCAAGGCTGCTCAAAAAAGTCTCAACGAGTCTAAACGTCACAATAAAGCCATGGAAACAATCGCGGTTGGGAAAGGTCTCTTCTTGAAACCATATAAAAAAGGTCTAGGACTTTATTTACCAAACCAAAAAAAAAAAAATCCCTCTACTTACCTCGCCGACCGCTTACTGATGTTGACTTATACAGATACATTAAAACACTTGGAATTCCTCACTTTCGTGGAATATTTATGCGGGATAGTTTACCCAAGAAAGTGTACGCCATCGGATGCGGAGTTGTTAATCACGATAAGAAAACAGGGGAAGGTACTCATTGGACGGCATACTAAATATAAAATGGTAGAGCAGCTTATTTTGATAGTTTCGGAAATTTGCGACCACCTCCGGAAGTGTTGAAATATTTAAATTCCTCTCAAACATGTAAAATTCATTATAATTACGATCGCAAACAAAAGTATAACTCATTCAATTGCGGTCATCTGGTGCTAGAATTTTTATTCAATACTACACCATTCCTCCACTTTTAAAGGTAAGTATAAGTTGGTAACTCCATTTGACATAGCGTTAACAAACTATCAACATGTATACGTTTACTTTAACCTGTGTTACATTAATTTTACAAGCTAATATTAGTCCCCCGATTGTTTTGGATAATGATTTTGAGTTTTCACTAGGTCTAGTCAACTTTGAAACGTACAATTCTATTCCAAATATAGATCAAAGCAATAATAAATTTTACGTTGGTGATAAAATAATACCTATACCGATAGGATCATATGAGCTTGACGATATAAATCGCTATCTACGCATGCAATTACGCGACCCGAGAGTGAGAGGTGCTAAAGATGAGGTATTTCTAAATATAACAGGCAACAACAATACTTTATTATCTGAAATTAAATGTACAGAGCAAGTTGATTTCACAAAACCGGATTCTATAGGACAACTGCTAGGATTCAAACCGAGAATTATTAAAGCTAATAGTCATGAGTTTTCTGATTATCCTGCGAATATTTTTAAAGTAAACGCAATATGCATTCATTGCAACCTTGTTTCTGGTTCATATAGAAACAATGAAGAAGCTCATTTTATTCATCAACTTTTCCCAAACGTTCCGCCAGGCTACAAAATAGTCGAAAATCCAACCAATGTTATTTACTTGCCTATACAAGAATTATTGACTCTACTCTATAGTCATTAAAATAGTTGATCAGGACGGTGAACTTAATTAATTTTCGTGGAGAGGCCGTAACAGTAAGACTTCATCTGAAACGTCTCCAGTAAAAACATAAAGGTCTGCCGTTATAGAAATTTTAGCAAGCGTAGGGTGATTTATAGGAAACCCGCATTATCTCGATTCGCCAGTACTAAGGCAGAATTGAAACGGTTAACACCTTCAAACGCTCGCTTTTTGGAAAGTTTAGGATACCGAGTTAAACGAAAGCTAAACTGAAATCATGCACTTTGAAATTTTGAATGTTACGGAGCGTGCGCTGTTTGATTCATCTATAACTAATGCGGAACGTCACACACATCAACCGTATACGAATACAACCTTTAAAAACAGTGCATTCAATTCAACAATTCGCATTCCTATTGAAAATGAAGACGTGTACACTTTGCCGTGGGATAGTATTCTATACGTTGAAGGAAAATTGGTAAAAACCGATGGTACAGCATCAGCAACTGCTAAATTTGTAAACAATGGGATTGCCCATCTTTTCGATGAAATTCGTTACGAAATCGGTGGAAAAACGGTTGATCGTGTTCGAAATCCTGGAATAACTAGCACCATAAAAGGTTACGCGTCCTATAACGTAAATGAGAGCCTACGGCTTCAGAATTCTGATTGGGCTTCTAATGATGACTCATTTTCAGCAATTGATCAAAGTGGGAATTTTAACGTATGCATCCCATTACGAATGCTTTTAGGTTTTGCTGAAGATTTTCGAAAAATTCTTCTCAACATAAAGCAAGAACTTTTATTAATAAGAAGTAGCGTTGATATAAACGCTATAGTGAATACAACTGCTGATAAAACAGTAAAAGTTGTGGTTAATAAAATTTCTTGAAAAATCCCACATATATCTGTTGCAGACATAGAACGGTTGAAACTTCTAAAATATTTGCAAAAAAATCAACAGATGGAAATTAATTTCCGTAGTTGGGAGTTGCATGAATATCTCCTACTACCTCAAACAAATATCCATACATGGGCTGTTAAAACAACATCACAACTTGAAAAACCTCGGTTTGTGATAGTTGCATTTCAAACAGATAGAAATAATAAACCAGAAAAAAAATAAAGCCCACTTTGACCATTGCGAACTTAATAATATTAAATTACATTTAGGTTCTTCTATGTATCCTTATGACAATCTCGATCTTGATTTCAAAAACAACAAATTCTCTATATTATATGAGATGTATGCTCAATTCCAACAGTCTTATTACGGAACCGTTAGCGAACCGGTGTTAAAACCGTCAGAATTTAAGAAAGTTGCTCCTTTATTTGTAATCGACTGTTCACACCAGAACGAAGTTGTAAAATCCGGGGCGATAGATATACGATTGGATTTTGAAACTAGTGAGGCAATTCCAGCCAATACAGCTGCTTACTCCTTAATTCTGCACGATCGAATGGTTCGTTACAATCCTTCCACCAACATTGTTCAAGTATTATAATTACATGGAGTTCATAGTAGATGTGCAAGGTTTTAAAACAGAGGGAAATATCTTCCTTTTTAAAGAATTCGCTGTCAGTAGAATAAATAGCGATGAAAAAATATCATGGTATCTACTATCTCCACCATTTCCTTGGTCGCAACTTACAGCTCGATATAGAAGTCAAAATGGGTGGCTTACTAGAAACTATCACGGACTAGGATGGAATAGCGGGTATAACGATTATCAAGAAACAGTGGCTGAAATAGGTAAAAATTTTAAGTTGTTCGACTGCTGTATACGTTAAAGGAATGGAGAAACAGGTGGATATCGAAAGAATTTCCACATTTAGAGAACATTATCAATTTGGAGGATTTGGAGTGTCCATCTTTAACAAAACTCCTCGCAAAGTATAAAACCACTCCAGTTTTCACTTACCACTCCCTCTTTCAAGATACGTGCTACAATTGTGCATTAGAAAATGTATTTGTTCTTAAAAATTGGTTACAGATGTATCTATCTTCAAAATGATGAATAAAAAATTTTCTACATTTGTACATTTTTCTGTTTAGTAATAGAAAGTAGTATAAAACGTTCGGGTATGAGAATAAATTAAGACAATAGCTAATTGACAATAACACAGTAAGCATCAACATATCTTATTATGAACCGCGGCTGTAGAATTTTAATAAACTTCTACAATGGTGATAATGTACTACAAAAAAAACAATTTAGAGCTTTTAGAATATGAAGACTTCTTTTCTGAATACAATACAGCTAACTACAAACACATTTCGATTGGTTTAGTTGTTTATACCAATAACAACATCGCTGACGTTGAGAATTATATTGTAAAAGCAAAGTTCTATGGTCGCAATGGTAATCACTTTACGAAAAATATATGCGGAAGGTATTTCGAGAGTCGGCCAAGTGAAGAAGATTTAGAATTCTTCAACGTCGAAAATTATGGCATTTTGCAAATAACAGGTGAGCTGATTGGAGATGACGAAGGAGTCGAGAGCGATTACTACAGCAGCAGTCATGAGGATAGCGATGATGATATCGTGGAAGTACAAAGCATAATCAACATCCGATGTACAAATGATTGTTGACTAAATTCTTAATAAAGAATATTAAAAGTTCAATGCTCCAGTTACGGTTATTGACAAAAAGTTTGACTTCGTTAGAGGTTAACAACCTCCTCCTCTCAAGCGTCATAGAACATTAGCACATGGTGTACAAACTAATAACCGGTCAATGAACCTTAAACGCGAAAAGTTCAATGCCCCAATTACGGTCATTGACAACAAGTTTGACCTCGTTAAAGGTCAACAACCTCCTCCTCTCAAGCGTCATAGAACATTAGCACATGGTGTACAAAGTAATAACCGGGCAATAAACCTAAAACGCGAAAAGTTCAATACCCCAATTACGGTCATTGACATCAAGTTTGACCTCGTTTTAAGCCAACGACCTCCTCCTCTCAAGCGTCATAGATCAATAACACATGGTGTGCCAACTAATAACAGGTCAATGAACCTAAAACGCGGAAAGTTCAATGCCCCAATTACGGTCATTGACAACAAGTTTAACCTCGATGAAGGTCAACAGCCTCCTCCTCCTCCTCCGGTCATAGAATCGGCGAATCCATACTACTTACCATTACCCATCTCGTCGGTCACGGTCCGACCAGAAATCGCGGCAACGTCGCGGTATTTTCGACCGAGCGTCTTACGCTTTTAATTGGTTATTCAGCGTACCAGAAACTGCCGACGCTCAATTTTACACCGATTCTATTCGAAATCTTCTTGCGCAAAATCACGAAGTTCAAACTTTAATGAAACAGCAAATAGTTATCATCTCAAATGCTATCAAGAATTATAACGCTTCCGCACAATCGTTTAAAGATAACAAAATTAAACTCAATGATAACATTGAAAAATTCAACAAATTTAGTAAGATGACGGTTAATAACATACAACAATTAGAACGCGAACAGAAAATTACTGAAAATTTATCTCTTTTGTCACAGCTCATTAGGCAGTTAAACGAACAATTTGACATATTGATATCTTCCATATTATTTGCTAAGCAAAAGATTATTCACCCTGCCGTGATTACGCCCACCAAACTGAGACAGAGTTTCCAATACCTCTTAATGGTATAAACAACGTTTACAAATATTTTTCTCTTTGTGACTTATCTATTATTTATGACAACGAAATCCTAATTTTCGCTATCAAAATCCCTTTGGTACACGAGCAAGTTTTCAATTTATTTAATTTAATACCACTGTCTGTGCAGCTTAATAATTCAACCGTATATTCATATATTGACCCTTCTTACCCCTACCTTCTATTAAGCACAACCAAGACACATTACAGTCGTTTAAGAGATCTTTCGACTTGCAAGAAGCTTTCCGAAGACGACCACCTTTGCTTTGGTGCAGCAAAATACCTAACATTAGAAAGAGCAGTATGCGAGACGATTCTCAAAACTAGGTCACCAAATAAGATACCTGAAGATTGCCCCACTCGCACAATCAAAGCATATCTAGAACTGTGACACCAGATTTCACCGAATTCATGGCTGTATGTAATATCAAGGAAAACTGTTGGCACCGTAAGCTGCGATAAATCAAATATAGACGAAATTGGACGAACTTCGCCATTCGCAACATAAATTGGAACAATTCGAGAACATTTTGAACCAAAATCTAAACTAACCCTTTTTATACAAACACGTTTCATGGTTTTCAACGAGTTTAGCTGTAGTGCTCCTAGTGTTATTCGTTGTGTTTTTGTGTTACTGTTGCAATTGTTCTTGGTTACCTTTGTGCGGTAGATTTTTACCTGAACGTAGAAACTGTTGTGGATTTCCTAGTATTTGCATTACTACCCATAACGAACGGTACGAGGTTACTGATTCCCACGCGATGCAAATGAGTAGAATTAGAAGGCACCTGGATGAGCCCAATGAAGACGATGGCTTGCAGATGTATGGTAGAGAGGAGACTCCACCGCCTACTTACTGGAAATCCAACCCTACTGCTCCGTATACCGAGCCTCGATCTCGAAAATTTGCCTCTAATGATTCTCGTTTTCAATTGTAATCATTTTACATATGCATATATGTTTTCACCTAATGTTAAGGTTCACTATCTATTTTAATTTTGATTCATTAAACACTTATCTCATTTACTTATCTATTAAGTTTTAGTTTATATTTGTACTAATCATGCTATTACTTATTAATTGGTTCCAGTTTTAATTCATTTAACCTAATTATTTATTAATCTCTAAGTTCGTAATTGTATTAATCATACTATTATTTGTTTATTCTAATTTTGATTCGTTAAACACTTACCTCTACAAAATTCTAAAAGGGGGAGGTGTTAGATACCAACTATCTGTTTAGTTCAACTGGAGCTAAATAATCATTATTCGTGACTATCAACTAATTTCATGTTTATCCCCTTTTGATATTATTTACTATCACATGAAATTGTAATCCGATTATCATATTTCTTTACCTCAATTTTAACGATAAACGAAACCTTTAGAAATCATATTTGTTCCTTTAATACGATAGACCATTTGGCACCCATATGCTGATTCGATACGAGGGTAAATTGTTTATACACTATATTTTGATATCCAGAGAACCAACGCTTGCATTGTTTGTTTAATGTGCATTCAGGAGGGTTATCAATCTAATGCTCATTTCATGATTGTTAATTTATGTCTTATCTAAAATCCCACAAATTGCTATCTGTAACATTTTACGAATGTCTGTTTGACTATTTGATTTTACAAGGGTATGTTAAACCTCACCCTCGTGTTTTGATACGATTTCGTTTATTTTATCTTGGTTATCTGTAGTGAGATTGGAGTGTGTACCATTCTCAGGGTTGTACATGTATTTGTATCCATGTATACATTTGTATACTCATTCTCAGAACTTGCATCTATCTAATCAATTACATAGCATAGAGTCGTTATGTAAAGACCTGAGAACGAGGGCGTAGACTTTTGCACTTATATTTCTTTCTAAGTATGTATTGTATATCCACCCTGCAGAAATCACATAGTAATGTTGACTAATGTCTTGGGGGCGAGGGCGTGGACCTTGTCCTTGTTATAAAATATCCCTCGACGCTTTTTTAGTTAGTCTTAATCTTAGTCGTAATCGTAGTCGTAGTTGCAGTTACATGTAAGTTACATTCGAGTCCGAGTTTAGTAATTCGAATAAACCGGCCCTCAACCTCCGTTTCTCTGTTTTTACATAATTAGACAATAAAGACTTAAGATTTCGTGCCGAGTTTGATTTTGTGTCGGCAAACACTCATAAAAGACTGCCTGGTGTCAGGAGATCCTAACAATTGATCATAATGTTATGCAGTATTGCAGTCGCTACAATTGCTGCTTTTGTAGTTTGTAACTGCAATTGCAACCCATTAAAAAAACACCTGAATTTGTTTTTCTATATACCAAATAACCGCTCTACAACATTGCTTGTGGAACAATGTGCTTGATTATATCTGAGTTGGGCATTGGTTGCAGGGTTTAATACAGGGGTTAATACATTCCATGACACAGCATAACCACTATCCCCAAGCAAAATGCCCTCAATTTCACCAGTCTACAAAATTAACATTCAAAATGAAATTTAAACAGAAACTATTCTCTTATTACCTGCATCCTTCTTTTTAGTGCAGATTCGTTCCAAATTCTGGAATCGTGGGCGCTACCCCTCCAATGAGCCACAATGTCCAGAATTCTGCAGTTTGCATCGCTGACAACCTATGAAACCACGAATTTAACAAAAACAGAATTTAAGAATATATATATGTATATATTTATATACCTGCACGTTCAGTGAATAAAATCCATTGCGATTTTAAAACAGCAAAGGATTATCACCTTCCGGATTTTTTATTTTTACGTGAGTGCAGTCTATTGCACCCACAATTCCAGGACAACCAGCAATGCTAAAAAATTCAACCTTTGTGTCTTGAAGTTCTTCATTTGTGGGGAACCTAATAAATTCCTCCCTGTGCCTGGCGATTGCTTCCACAACGCGTTTCACTATTCTGCTTAGTGCAGGTTGTGAAATACCATGCTGATCCGCTAAACAACAAGAAAGGTTTTTATATTCATAAAATTTGCAGTTATGCATCTCTTACCTATTTCCAGACCATAAGCCCCTTTTGCTAGGTACCTTATAGTAGCCAGGACTTGTATATCCTGTGTTATCGGCAATCCTCTGTTGTTTCAATAATTCCCTATTTCCTCCTGTATGAGTTGGATTACAAAACGGGCTGTTTCCTTTCGCATTCTGTACCTATATGAACATATGAGTATACACTCCCTGAGCAAATAAATAAAATACTTATACCTCTTTCTAAAATTTTCTTCATTATAAACTTCCAGTAGATTCTGCCGTTGCATATTTATATTTTTGGGTTCAATCTTATTACATTGGCTTCTGCTTCCAACACTTCTTCGTTTATGTCAAACACATTAAAATCTTCCATACTTTAACACTTAACAAAACAGTCCAACAATAACAACACTACTATGACAATTTTCCAACTTTTCCTTGATATGCATACAATCCACCCTACTATTTTCACTGAATACAATAGGCAACATCATTCTTAAGTACTTATTAATGTGTGCATTATTAGGTTTTATTGTAGGTTCTATTGAAATGTTGATACTCATTTTTTTGTACTATTTTCTTTCTAATTATTAATCATCAACTAATGGCATTCACAATTGTCGAACTTAATTACTGTAGCTAGTTAATATTGTTTGCGTATCCAAATTGGTAATATTTTCGATGCTAATTATTATCGGAATGTTGAACGTCATTAACTGCTACACCACTACAAAAATACGTAAATGAGAATACACCAACAACCTTTCCCTGCACTGTATTTAATAATAATTTAACCAATTCAACTTAAAAAGGTAAGGTTAAGCCGTTACACGTCAAAAATAGACGTTCAGTAGGTCCTTTGTTACAATTTCGCGCCGTTGTCAAATCGTTTCGATGCAAACCATTCTACTAGCTAGTAGAGTACTAGCTGACGTCTATGAATATGATGCAGATAGTAGCGTCTTAGTAGCTACTAGTTAGTAGATTACTTAGATCCTACTAAACCGCTGACAATGAATAAGGCTGTTAAGTTAGTCTTATACACTTCCATTAGCACTAGTGCAGAAACTTATTTTACTTTTCTTCGTACATCCTGTTATGCCTCGCTTTACCTTGGGTACTTTTTATACCGAGTTTCTTCTCCTATCTGTTGTGTAAATGCCTTGTGTCAATGAATGCTATTATATCGATTTTTAATCGCTAGAGAGCACTGTTTTGATTTATCTGTCAGTTGGAGTGTTGTTTAGCAATAATTTTTGTATGTGTTTACTTCCATTGGTGCTTTTTTGAATATCGGGCGTGCAAATTTCGTAAAGTAATGGAAGAAGAGTTACGTTGTCCATCGTGTAAACAACTATTTAACAATCCAGTGTTGTTACCGTGTTGTCATGCGTTATGTCTCAGTTGTGCTGTCCATTTGCAACAATCGACCGTAGCACAACATTCAGTAGTATCCGCCTCTGATAATGCCGAAAGTGTCACCTCTGGTAGTTCAGCTGATTCCCAAGAAAGTGATAAATTGTCTGTTTTTAGCGAAACAGACAGCGGGGTGATTTGTTCATCTAGGCCTAACAGTTACATTGGGACCCCCAATGGACAACTTTTTTCAACACAGTAAGACCACTTTTCACTGCATTTTAGTTATGTATATTATTTATGTAAAAGTTAAGTTCAGTCTACAGTAATAGTTATTAAATAGGTAACTAAAATAATATGCTGTACCTAGCGTTTTGTGCAGTTTTTCACCGGGTTGTTGCCAACGGACAAAAGTATCACAGATAATAAAAATATAACCTATAAATTACAATTTGCTAAGTACATTCCAGCTATTTTATAATTTGTTAATTTGTAGTGAAGAGTTTTTGTAGTATTTCTCACATAGGTCATCACAAAGCGGTCACTTAACAGCAGTATAAAAATTGTAGGCTCGACAGATGAATTCACACATACTTTAAAAAAGTAAAAAAGAACAACAGTTACAGTTCTATTCGGAACGATAATAAATTAAAGTACTCACCGGGGGAATTTCCTCCCCCTTGTAATCTAATCTAATATGCATAATCCCATTCATTTTCAAAATCTATATTTGTTACCATTCGTCTTCTTTGCTTCGACGACTAGCTAGTGTCACCTAAAATAAAAGGAGGCTTCCCCGGACGCAATTATCCGTAGATATTAGCATCCCAGTGACCAGTTCGGGGGCACCTATCTTGTCGCTTATAGGAAATATTTCTCATTTTATATTATCTATTGCTATTGTATTCATGTTAGTACAGTTTATGGTTATTGCTTTACTGTATGCAATATAAATACTTTCAATCAGTTACTACCACCGAATTCGGTTCTTGAAATGTGCGGTTGGGGTAGTAACTGGTCTTAATAATTCTTAATGTAGGTAAGGCCAATAACCATGGTAGGGATAATACCAATAATAGGTGTTTTCAATTATTTTCAACACTTTAAAAGTAGATTCCATATAGTCTCGCTGGAGATAACTTGTCTTTGATAACAGTTATTTATATCCTTAAATACAAATCAGCTTATTTAAATTAGTGTAAGTTTCGTTAGTTTTAAGTGTAAAATAAATTAATTATTCTTACAACGCGTTTTATTACCTACTGGTCCTTCGTGTTTATGTGGTACATTTGTACAAAAAAAAGTTGGAAAGTTAAATAACATTAAACTTATAAACAAAAGGCGTTCCGCATTCCTATGAAAAGTACTCAATAATCGATTAATTATTTTCAATAGTTTCCAGTTCATTTCTAACAAATTTTTATTTCCACATGGAACTGAATTTAAAATTAACCAATTGAATCTCAACATTTTTTAAATTGTCATTTAAAAAACTTTGGATTACTTAAGTTCTTCTGCTGATATCGTGTCATGATCGTGTCTGGGAACGTAATGAATTTTTAAGTTTCTGCAAATGTTTTGAATTTTCAAAATTTTAAAGTAAATTCGTTCATTAGAGACTGAAACTGTTAAGATATGTTTTCCAGTGAAAGGATATCGTTATTAATAAGAAATGTTTGAACTAATGATATAATAATATATTAAATATATTGTTTACACAATTCGACAGACATGAATACGAATTTTGTTTTTACAGCGGTGATATGACAGTCGACTAGATTAATTTATACTAATGAGTGTGACGTGCGTATTTAGCGCACAGATTTGAATCTAACCCTCACCTCTCAAATCGTACGTCACTTGAATCTATGTCTTCTCAGTCCTAATTTATGAACACAATTTACATGAGCCAAGGGCTTCGTTAATACATTAGCCACCATTTCTTGTGTGGGTATATGCTGCACATATACCAACTTGTCTTTAATTGTCCCTCTGATGAAGTGGAACTTAATATCGATGTTTCGTTCGTTTATGGAACACTGGGTTGTTGGCTATACATTCAGCACCTCTATTATCAGTGAAAACTGTTATCTTACTGCGTTTCTTCAAACCCATATATATCAATAAAGTCATAAATTTTTGGTTCCAGCAAGGTATCTTAAAACTCTTTTTGTCTTGACAATATGCCACCTCTTAGGGCAACTGGTGAACTGTGTCAATCTTGTAACCGTATTGGAAATATCTGGTCTTGTAGACACCGATAGGTACATCAGAACACCAATGAGTTCACGATATGGAAATTTCTCGGATGAATTTTCGCTTGAGCCTTTATTTGTTGTTTCATAAA
The DNA here is from genome assembly GCA_029378335.1 of Agrilus mali. NCBI lineage: Eukaryota > Metazoa > Arthropoda > Insecta > Coleoptera > Buprestidae > Agrilus > Agrilus mali. The sequence goes on along the minus strand of CM055657.1, from coordinate 14,137,809 downwards.
ATTATTTCTGACGGTGTTGAGACGGAATTACATTTTACTCATTCCAAACCGTTTCATGATATCCAGGATATAGTTTCTATGACAGTTATACGATGAGTGTCACGTGCGTATTTGGCGGAAAACATTTCAGAAAAATATTTTGATAATTTAGTTTTGTCATGGGAATCTAAATTTGCAAAGAATTTATTTGTGTTTGGAAAATATGTATCGTATGTTAAGTTGAGTTGATAATTTCACAAAAAACGCCTTTGTTAAATAAAACTTGAAATAAAATTAGACACATACGAAAAAAACCGCTTTTAAGTGTTTCAATTTATGTTTATTAGACACTACACGTGTTTCGACCGACTAGGTCTTTTTCAAGAGTAATACTTATTTACTAAGGGTAAGATGTAAATGTTTGGTATTTAAAGGTAAACAGATAACAAGTAGGTACAGATACAAATTCAGGTATGTTGGAAAAACCATTAATTAGTTTATGGCTCTCAGATATTCGTCAATAACGGGCGTATCTTTGAATTCGGATTTGTCGTTTGATATGTTACATTTCTTTTTGAATGCTTTTTTAATTTTAAATTGTTCTAAAACGTTTAGACGTTGTCCTTTATTTTTTATATGTAGTATTTGAAAATTATTATTGTCTATATTGTGGTTGTTTTCTATACAGTGCGCGCTTATGCCTGTAGATGTTTTTTAATTTTTTATATCTTTAGTATGCTCGTTTAAGCGTGTACCGAAATTTCTGCCCGTTTGACCAATATAGAAAGAGTCACAATCTTTACAATTTAGTTTATATATATGTTAGCGGAGGGTGGAATTTACGTTAGCAGAGTGTGGAATTTTCCCTGTTCCTGTCCACACCCTGATGATGGCCAGATGTGGGGTACGCGCAGGGATACAAGACACGTTGCGCAACAGGCACTTAGCCGCGCTGGAGGCGAGAGTGAACAAAGGAACATTCCGAAGAGTGCATTGTAATAGAGAAGTAGTGTAAAAGTCATAAATAAATTAGTTAAAGCCAACTGTTATTATTATCATCTAAAATTACATATATGCCAGTTTTTTGTAATTTATGGGTCTTTATAAGAAGAAAAACCGAAGAAACATATAACAGGTACTGCATCTAATACTTCTAGTTTTCAATTTTATCCAAGACTTCTAAACCTAACAAACACCATGTTCAACGAAAAAGAAATTGATTTACTTAATTTAGGCTTAAAATATTCACCGAATATTAATAGTCAAAAAGAAGTAGAAACACTTGTAGTTAATTTAGAATTAAATTAAAAATAGGAAAACTAGTCCAAACCTGTAAGACACCAAAAAGCAACCCAAATGATAAAAACCTTATTAGAAGTTTCTCTAACAAATTAAATGAATATAATTTGATATTATGTAAAGCAGATAAAAGGCACACAACCGTTATTCTTAGCGCAGATGATTATAACGAAAAAAAAAATAAATAAATAAACTTATTAACAGCCAGGATTTTAAAAAACTCAGTACTGACCTTACAAACAAATTTCAAAAAGAGATTGTAAGTACCATTAAGAACAATAATCTAATATTCCCGGACAGTAACTTATATAAATTAAAAATAATGAATCCTTCCCCCCCAAAATTCTACGGACTACCTAAAATACACAAAACGGGCACACCGATTAGGCCGGTTGTTTCTTACATAAATGCCCCATCCTACCACTTAAGTAAAGAGTTAAATAAAATAATCCCGAACATAATCAATTTTAAACCTAAGTATTCCTTTAGAAACTCATATTAATTCATTAACAATATAAAAAATCTAGTCATACCTAATAATGCTAAATTGATTTCATTCGACGTTAACAGCTTATTTACATCAGTACCTGTAATGGATGTTATAAATATCATCAAAAACTCGTTAAATAAAGTAAATCTAGAGGACAATTATAAAAATCAATTAATAAATGTAATCGAAACTTGCCTTAATCAAAATTACTTTTGTTATCATAACAACTACTACAAACAAACTGAAGGACTATCAATGGGTTCACCTACATCTCCACTCTTTGCGGATATTTTTATGTCAAATTTTGAAAACAATTTATTTAATAATAACAACAACAATTTAACGAACAGCATTCTTCACTGGACCAGATAGGTGGACAATATTTTCTGTATTTGGACAGGTACAGACAGGCAGCTTAACCAATTTTTAACACATCTCAATAGTTTAAACAATAGGATCAAATTCACGATGGAGGTTCAGGACATAGAACAAGGATTAAACTTCTTAGACATAAAGGTTAGAATTAGGGATAATAAATTAGAATATGATATATACAGGAAAGCTACAAGCACTGACGTCATTATACCTAAACAATCCAAACAATCATGGCAAAACTGTTAAATTTTCCTCTAAATAAACAAAAATTTCCAAAAGAACTTAACACAATAAAAACAATAGCTAAGAATAATGGTTAAAAATCCGAATTAATTGACGAACTAATTAGAAACAAACAAAAAAGAAGAATTCTAAATAATTTTTATGTAAAAACGCCAAATCCGTATTATTATAACAACCGCCTAAGTACACAATTTCTAAATAATTATATCGAACACACTCGAACGCCTCGTTGACTTCGCGCCTTGACAGCTCGAGCGCCACGTAGAGAATAGTCCCACCACCAACCCCGCCTTACGCCAGTCACCTGATCGCCATAGATACCAACCATCAGCTGTCTATCGTACCACTAGTGACCGCCAGATGTCACTGTCGCCCTAAAACCTTACCAATACTCCTCAAATGGCTCACCGCCGCCTGCCTCCAACAGTTTGTTTAACAATCGGCCATCCTGAAACATTAATGTCCTCATTAATACAAGTCAACATTTAACTTTCGAGTAAATCAATCAAATCTTGCGTACCCGCTTGGTCCCTTTCTAAATCACCTAAGGAATCTTCAGATTCGTCACTTACATTGATTGCGCCACTTTGATATCGCCTCAGTGCATCCGCCGCAACAGTCGCTCTAAACCGTTTGTAACCCCTTGTACTTTGCAATGAAGAAATTTCGTATCTGTCATTGCCTAACACCTTTGACACCTTATAAGGACCGTCGAATCTATTCGACACCTTTTTATTAACACCTTTTTCGCCTGATGCAGCAGCTGCTTGTCTCCATAACACCAAGTCACCAACTTTATATTCGGTTGCAACCTTACGCCTCTTATCATATCTCGCCTTCATTTGAAATGCAACTCTCTGCAATCTCTCGCCCGCCACACGCCTGTTGGCTTGCAAGCGCTTTCGCCCTTGTATAGCAGTCTCATCGCCTTGCGCCAAATCTGCTACTCGCCCGCCTTGGTAGGAGAACAGTAGGTCTGCCGGGGAAAATCTTGTACTAGAACTTACTGTATGATTTATTCCCCACAGAATCTCCGGTAGCTGTTCGTCCCATCTCGCTTCAGTCTCTGCACTCGCCGTGATCGCCTCCAACAGTGTGCGATTCTGCCTCTCTACTTGGCCATTCGCTCTCGGAGTAGCGATTGCATTTTCCACATGCTTGATGCCTTTCTCGCACATGAAAGCTGAAAATGCCCTGCTGGTAAATGCCAAACCTTTATCAGTTATTATACGCCTTGGGTACCCAAATTCTGCGAATATCCACCTCAACTTTTCAATAGTTTCTGCAGAGCTGAGCGTCTTAGTAGGCTGCGCCCACGTGTATTTGGTAAAAGCGTCTACCGTCACCAGTAAATAGCTGTTCTTTTTAGTACTTTTGACAAGGGGACCTAAATGGTCAAGATGCACTGTATCCATAGGTACCGCCTTCTTTTCATAAGGATGTAAGAATCCTTCGCCTCGCCCGTGAGCACCTTTCGCATAAGCACAGTTTAGACAAGCCGCCGTATACTTTCGCACAAACGGCCTCATTTTCGGGAACCAAAAGGTTTTCTCCATTAACTCCAAACATTTGTTATAACCAGGATGTCCGATCTCGTCGTGATGTTTGCGTAATAAACTAAATTTCGCAATGGCAGGAACGTACAGTCTATCGCCTTCGTTCGTTATACGCCATAGACGCCCACCTTTCACCTTAAAAGTTGTACGTAAACACTCCTCTGGTTCTCCGCTTTCCAGCGCCCTGATAATAGACTGCACCTTCTCGTCTTGTAGCTGTATTGTTACAAACCAATCCGCCTCAGAAATATTCACCAAATTCACCTGAACAGGATTACGACTGAGAGCATCTACATGTCGCATCTTATCCCCTGGTCGATACTCTACCTCCATGTCGTACTCCTGGATCGCCAACCACCATCTAGCTATTTTTGGGACCAAGTCCCGCTTGAGTAGCGTCGCCCTAACCGCCGAACAATCAGTCACTACTTTAAAATGGATACCTAGCAGATAAACCCTAAATCTCCTAACTAATTCTACTAAGGCAAGAGTCTCGAGTTCATAGCTATGATAGAGTGATTCCGCCTTCGTCGTCGCCCTACTGTAATAAGAAATCATCTGTAACTCGCCATTTGTTTGTTTCTGAAACAATATTCCGCCCAACCCAATCTTACTGGCATCAGTATGCAGTTCGGTGGGTAGATCGCCATGGTAAATCCCTAAAACAGGCCTGTCGACTAAGGCCACCTTCAGATCGTCGAATGCCTTCTGTTCCATATCGCCCCATCTCCATTCCATTCCTTTCTTTGTAAGTCGAGTAAGAGGACTCGCCAACATCGCAAAGTTCTTCACAAACTTACGGAAATAACTAGCCAAACCAAGGAACTGTCGCACCGTATGGATATCAGTCGGTACGGGAAACTCTACGACCGCCTTCACTTTCTTAGCTCCTGGTTTGATGCCTTCGCCACTCACCTCGTGCCCCAGATACTCGATTGATGTCTTCAGAAAGGAACATTTCGCCACGTTCAATTAGAACCCTGCATCTCCTATTAAGTCTAGCACCTGTCCTAATAGGGCCAAACCGCCTTCTACTGTCGTCGATGGAATCAGTAGATCATCCATATACGCCAACACTTGGTCGTGTCTTAATCCACCTAACATCTTATTAATTATTCTCTGAAACACCGCTGGAGAATTCGCCAACCCAAATGGCACTCTTGTATACTCGTATTGCCCATCTGGAGTGATAAACGCCGTCTTATCAATGGAATCAGGATGCATAGGTACCTGGTGGTAACCTTGCGCCAAATCTAAGGTAGTAAAGAATCTTTTGCCCGCCAATTGATCCAATTGATCTGCAATCAGTGGAAGAGGATACCTATCCTTGACTGTAATTGTATTTAACGCCCTTTAGTCCACATATAATCTAATACTACTATCCTTTTTGCCTACTAGAATTATGGGACTAGCATACGCCGAATTAGACTCTCTGATGACTCCACTACTCAGAAGTTCTTGCACCTTGTCTCTTACCTTTTGTCTCTCAGAGTACGACAGCCTATATGGTCTATAATATACAGGTACATCTTTAGTTAATTTAATTTCCATCTCGCCTAATTGAGTCAAACCCAAATCACCTTCACCCCTCGAAAAACAATGCGCCTTTTCTGACGACAATTCTATCAATTTATTCCTATCTAAGTCGCTTATATCGCCTACATTAAGTTTGTCAAAATTAATGGTTTGAATGAGACTCACCTGTGCATTAGTGGTGTTAGATGTCGCCTTACGTTCCGCCTCTGTGCACCGACTCCCTCTGGCCACTACTCGCCCTTTCTTCCAGTGGACTTCTCCTGGACCTAAATTGGTCACCGCCAAACAAGATCTTCCTCCCGTACACCTTATAATTCCACTAGGAATGGCTATCGCCGCCTCGCCAACATCGAAGAGTTTTGTCTTCAAAACCACTTCCTCGCCTTCTGAAGCATCTGGTACACGCACCTCCAAACGTGTCACCCAGAGCGGTTTGAGTGTCACATCCTCCTCCAAATAGATGTTACGTCGCCGACACGCCTCCCTGTCGTCAAGGCTCATGTCCTTGAAGGGGTCCTCCACGCCCGACTCGCCGGTTGCCCTAAAATAATGTCAGCGTTAGTGATATCACATTCTGTCACCAACACAGTAATGTTCAAGTTGAGACCATCGATCGCCACCGTACATCTCGCTTGTCCATGCGCCGCGCCTAATCCTCCGCCAAATCCTTTCAGAAGGATAGATTTGAAATCCACCTGTAATCCCAACATTCGGGCACATTCACCTGACATCAAATTATGTTGGCAGCCTGTGTCAATGTACGCCTTCACTTGCCTTCCATTCACTTCTGCCGTTCTCTTATAAGTGGAGTCAAAGAAGGTACTTACCAATCTTACCTTAATTGGGGCTTTCTTCCTCCTCTCGTCCCCTTCACTCTTACTCCCTTCGCCTCTCCTTTCGCCTTTCTTCTTCTCCTGGTCCCGTCTGGCTGGACAATTGTCGAACCAGTGGCCCTCCTTGCCGCACCAGCTACACCTCTCCGCCTTGGGTTTGGGACATTTTCGGCTTAGGTGCGTGCCGTATTCCTGGCAGTTGTAGCACCTAATCCTCGCTGTCTCGCCTCTCGCCTGCCGCTTTGTAGGTAAAGCCGATGGACTCGAAACTCTCTTCGCCCTAACGCCTGAAGTCGAGGGTTCCTGTCTTTCGGGTCTTTCCGCCTTCTCGGATCTTCTCGCCACCACCATCGACGCCGGTGTCCTATAGTGCTCTATGCCTGCAAGAAAGTCAGAATAAAGCGCCTCTGGTGACTCACTCCTGCAAGCAAAAGCATTCGCCCAAAGCTCCTCCGGTAGGCCGCGAATTATGCAAGAGACCGCATCCTCGCCATGGATCTTCGATCTCTCACATAACGCCAACTTCGCGTGGTAGTACGACGTCATGGTCTCGCCAGTTTCCTTGCGCCGCTCTACCATCTCCATCAGCCCCGTGAAGAAGTCGTGTTGCCTGGGAAACGCCTTCTTGAGGTTCGCCTTCCACTCTTCCCAGGTGTACGTGAACACGTCCAATCGCCTTAGCCAGGTTCTCGCCGCGCCCCTAAGCTTCACCTGCATGAGGTACGACCTTTCGTACTCGGACCACCCGTGTACGTCGCCTAACTGGTCGATCAAACCCAAAAACTTGTTAACGTTAGAGTATTGATCGTCGGGATCAAACTCCTCCACGATGGCGCCCACTTCCATCAAATCGCCACGTCGCCGAGTTGTCGCCGTCTCCGTCGCGCCCTCTGGAGTACTCGCGCCCGCCGAGGTACTCGAAGAAGTCGAACCGCCCGCCAACTGCCGAATTTCGCCCATCACTTTATCCATAAATGCCGCCATGCACCCCGCCATGCGCTCATCCACTAACTTCACCAACCTGTCATCGGGTTTATCAACCGCCGTTGTTGACTCCCCCAAGTCGAGGTCTTCCATTTCAAAATCTAGTTCTAGCTCAGGCTCTTCGGGCCGATCACCACTCTTCCTATCCGCCATCACGCCAAAACCTGCACACGCGCACACACACGTGCGTGTCCTTGCCACACCCAATCACCAGTATTTCACTATTTAGTTACTCACTGTTTTTGTTGTTCGCCGTAACGCCACAAAAATCAATAACTAGCCGTGGTTATCCCACTCCTGAATTGTAAAAACGCCAAATCCGTATTATTATAACAACCGCCTAAGTACACAATTTCTAAATAATTATATCGAACACACTCGAACGCCTCGTTGACTTCGCGCCTTGACAGCTCGAGCGCCACGTAGAAAATAGTCCCACCACCAACCCCGCCTTACGCCAGTCACCTGATCGCCATAGATACCAACCATCAGCTGTCTATCGTACCACTAGTGACCGCCAGATGTCACTGTCGCCCTAAAACCTTACCAATACTCCTCAAATGGCTCACCGCCGCCTGCCTTTAATAGTTTGTTTAACATTTATATTCACAAACCGAAAGGAAATAATTATAAGTTCATTAATTATACTTATCATAATAATAACAAAATATGCAAAGAACTAAAGAAGTTAGATATAAAACCAATTTCGGTAAACAAATGTAACTTAAAAAAGATTTTAATCAACAACAAACAAAAGACCCATAAATTACAAAAAATGGCATATATATAAACTAAATTGTAAAGATTGTGACTCTTTCTATATTGGTCAAACGGGCAGAAATTTCGGTACACGCTTAGACGAGCATACTAAAGATATAAAAAATAAAAAAACATCTACAGGCATAAGCGCGCACTGTATAGAAAACAACCACAATATAGACAATAATAATTTTCAAATACTACATATAGAAAATAAAGGACAACGTCCAAACGTTTTAGAACAATTTGAAATTAAAAAAGCAATCAAAAAGAAATGTAACATATCAAACGACAAATCCGAATTCAAAGATACGCCCGTTATTGACGAATATCTGAGAGCCATAAACTAATTAATGGTTTTTCCAACATACCTGGATTTGTATCTGTACGTACTTGTTATCTGTTTACCTTTAAATACCAAACATTTACATCTTACCCTTAGTAAATAAGTACTACTCTTGAAAAAGACCTAGTCGGTCGAAACACGTGTAGTGTCTAATAAACATAATGTGACGTGTTCGGTCACAGAAAACACAATTAACAAAACAAATCAACGAATTTATTTAAGTACTAAAGTTAATTTGACTACACTACAGTTATAAACAAGTCTGCACGATTTATTTCACTAAAAGTCTCCTTTAATCGCCGTTCCGGTAGACACTATCTATCGCTCTCTATGAACTCTCTATCGCCACTATGGTTCGCCTGTATCGCCTATCGATCGCTTCCAAACATCAGCTGTCCACTGTAAACTGTCAACTAACTCGGTGTGAGTGTCTCGTCCGCTTTTATAGTCTTCTCAGCCTTTTTCTAGGGTATTCTACAGCCGTCTAGTAATCCAATTGTTTTCCCATTGATCTTTGCTGGTGTTTTCCAGATGTTTCAGGAAAGCTGAGAATATTCTTTATGTAATCAGGGAAGATGTTCATTAATTATGCTCACACCAACCTAATTGGCAAGTACTCGTAACACTGCCCCCTTCTTAGAATTGATCGTCCCGATCAATGTCTTGACCTTTGTAGGGCGCCAGGCGGTCCAAGTGTACAACTTTCATCTTGGCCTTTGGTCCTCTCTGAATACGGTAGACCACGTCATTCAGCCTTCTGACCACAGTGTAAGGTCCTTCCCAGGCTCGCTGTAGCTTCGGTGAGCGTCCTTTCCGACGGACAGGATTGTAAAGCCACACCTGGTCCCCTTCTCTGAATCCTGTGCTGTTGGCTCTCCGGTCGTATCTGGTCTTCATGCGGTCACTCCCTACTTGGATTTTGTTACGAACGGCTCTATGGATGGTATCGAGTCGTTCCTCTAGCTGCTGTGCTTAGTCGGTAGCCGAAGGTCGCCGATCTTCTGGGTGTCCAAACCGGATGTCTATAGGTAACTTCAGCTCTCTTCCAAATAAAATGCTGGCTGGTGTTCTGCCGGTAATCTCATGAACCGCACTTCGATAGGCCAACAGGAACAAAGGTATGTGCTGGTCCCAGTCTGTCTGGTGATCGTTGACAACCATTTTCAAATTGGTTTCCAGCGTCGCGTTAAACCGTTCGACCATTCCGTCAGATTGTGGATGTAATGGAGTGGTCCTAGTTTTCTGTACTCCTAGCAGCTCACAGACTTCCCGGAATACCGTGGATTCGAAGTTCCGTCCCTGGTCAGAGTGGATCTCCATCGGAACTCCATACCGACTGATCCATTGGTTCACCAGCATTCCAGCGACCGTAGTAGCTTCTTGGTTTGGGATTGCGTACACTTCGGGCCATTTGCTAAAATAGTCCATTATTACCAAGATGTACTTATTGCCAGCAGCTGTTGTTGGGAATGGTCCTGCTACGTCCAGAGCTATTCTCTCAAATGGGGCACCAACATTGTGCTGCTTCATTCGCCCTCGGCTTCGAGTCTGAGGTCCCTTGGCTGACGCACACGTTGGACACTTCCTACACCAATTTTCGACGTCTCTTCTACACTTTAGCCAATAAAATCGCTCTCGCACCTTCTCCAACGTCTTTGTTACTCCGAAGTGTCCTCCACCAACACCTCCATGGACTTCTGTCAGCACCTCGTTGACTCTGTTCTTCGGGAGAACTACTTGATGTCGAATTTTAGTTCCGTCAGGGCTTTCCCACACTCTTTTTAGTACCCCATTCTCGTTGATGAGCGAATCCCATAAGGCCCAATAGCTCTTCGTGGTGGTATTCGTGCTACTAACATCTGCTCAGGTAGGTCGTGCTGTTCCTGCCTTTTTCCACCGCAGTATCGGTTTAATGTCTTCGTCGTTATCTTGGTCTTTTGCCAGGTCTTCGTTCTGCCAGTGTTCTTCAGGTTCCACCATCGTCTGACAGATCCTTGCCAAGTTGACTGGTTCCTTCTTTTCGGCGGCCATGCAATGTTTGCAGTTCTTCGAGCATGATCTTCGCGAGAGGGCATCAGCGTTACCATGTTGTTTTCCAGTACGATGCTCAATGCTGAAGTCGTATACTTGTAGCCGCTGTAGCCATCGAGCCAGTTGTCCCTTTTGGGTTTTTAAATTGCAGCAGCCATTTCAGGGACGCATGGTCTGTCCTTAACAGGAATTTTCGTCCGTAGAGATACTTATGGAAATGTTCGAGAGTTTTGACGACTGCCAGCAATTCTCTACGAGTCACGCAATAGTTTCGCTCCAGCTTTGACACTGCCTTACTGAAGTAGCCAATGACTTTTTCTTTTCCTTCCTGCATCTGCGACAGTACACCACCAATTCCTACATTGCTGGCATCCGTACCGACAATGAAGTCTGTGTCGAACTGTGGGTACGTCAGTATTGGGGCTTGAGAAAGGGTAGACTTCAGTGTTTCAAAAGCTTGCTGACATCGTTCTGACCATTGGAAAGGGACACTATCCTCTGTTAACTTGTGGAGCGGTCGAGCTATATCTGCAAATCCCTTTACGAATCGTCGGTAATAGGAACACAGCCCCAAAAAGCTTCTCAGGTCATGTTGGTTCTTCGGGACAGGCCAACTTCTCACAGCTCCAGTCTTGTCAGGATCAGTTCTTATTCCTTCTGAGGTGATAACGTGGCCAAGATATTTCACCTCCTTATAGAACAGATGGCATTTCTTGGGACTGAGTTTCAACTTGGCTGCTGAAAGCTTCTTGATCACTTCTTCGACATTCTGGAGGTGGTCTTCGAATGTCTTTCCCAGTACTATCACGTCGTCTAGGTACACCAGACAAACCTTCCAATTTAGCCCTTGTTGCACATTTTCCATAAGTCGCTCGAAGGTGGCGGGAGCGTTACATAGTTTAAATGGCATAACGTTAAAGTGCCACAGCCCATAACCAGTCGTGAATGCGGTCTTCTGCTTGTCTTGTGGATCCAGTTCCACTTGCCAGTATCCACTCTTCAAATCTAACGTTGAAAACCATTTGGCACCAACCAAGCTGTCAAGGGTGTCGTTAATTCTGGGTGAGGGATAGCTGTCCTTTAAGGTTAAGTCGTTGAGCTTCCTGTAGTCAACGCAGAACCTGGTTGATCCATCCTTCTTCCTAACCAACACTATCGGAGAAGCCCAAGCACTTTGTGATGGTTCGATTACCCCCTGTTCTTCCATGTTCTTCACCAGGTTGTTGATTTCTTTTTGCTTAGCCCATGGAACTCTTCTAGATGGTTGTTTAATAGGACGAGCTGATCCCGTGTCTATACGGTGGTATGTCAGATTCGTTCTCCCAAAGTCGTTGTCAGAGAGAGCGAAGACGTTTCGATATTTGTTGAGCAGTTCTTCGAACTTTCTAATTTGTTCGCTGTTAAGGTTTGTGGCCGAACGCTGCACTAAGTCTCGAAGAACGGTTGGAAGCGGTTCGCTCTCTGCCATTGAGGATTCAGCTTCGACTTCGCATTGGAGGATGGACACCACGGGTTCAAGGACTCCTACTTCCATTCCTTTACACACTTTCTGTTCGAAGTCCTTCAAATTGACCACTCTGACAGATGCGTTCGGCGTCCCAGTTCGAATTAATGTTCGTCCTATTAGTATGGCTTTCTGTGTCAAGTCCGGGTTTTTGGCTTCTACTATCCCCACCAAACCATCCGCACCTTCGCCGTCGATGTTTATTTTGAGAACTACCTCGGATCTAGCAGGTAGTAATCGGTCTTCTGCTACGATGACCTTTCGAAGACCGTACTCTTTGGTGGGGTTTGTTATCACCAACTCTTCCTTGCCGATGCGTAAAATGCCGGAGCCCAAATCCAGATTAATTTTGTTTCGTTCAAGAAGATCCAATCCAATGATCACGTCGTCGGCGACATCGGCTACCAGTGCCCTGTGTCGAAGGCATACTTCTCCCAGTCTCAATTCGATGTCGCATTCTCCTCTAATCGGCGCTGTTTCTCCGGTAACCGTGGTCAAACGCAGCTTCCTCTGCAGGGGACGGATTCTCCACTCGTTAACGATGTTCGGCCGGATTATGGTCTTTGAAGCTCCCGACCACCATTCTAACCTTCTTGTTGTTGATGTGACCTTCGACGAATAAGGACTTGCTTCCGTTTAGTTGGGAAACGACGATTTCTGCTGGGGCTTGGTGGGGAGAAGCCAACTTGCGCCCCTCAAAGTTGGCTGATCTTAGTTTTCCGACTGCTGTCGGTCCGCACGGCGTTCTTCGGCCGGGCAGTCTCGCTGTAAATGTCCGTGCCTTCCACATTCCCAGCACTTTGGTCTTCCTTTGTTTTGGCCACAGTTTCGGGAAAAGTGACCGACCTTCCCGCATTCCCAACATTTGGCCGATTCTTTCTTGTCGTTGATGGTAGTCTTCTTGACAGTTTCGACGCATTCTTTAATCAGCCTTGCGACTTCATTCTTGTATTCGTCGTGTTCAACAGTTGTTTGGCGTACACGCACGTGGCCCTTAGAAGCTTGTTTTGCAGCTTCGAATTCTAAGGCGTGCGCCAGTGCGTCACTCGCAGTCTTATGGCGGGCCTAACGAAGAACTTGCTGTAAGTCGGTGTCCCTTACGCCATCGACGAATGTTTGGACTGCTAGCTGGTCTGCGAAGTCCTGCGGAGCGGTAGGATAGGCCAATCTAACTAGACGTTCCACATCGGCCTCGAACTCCTGTAGATTTTCTGATGTCTTCTGATTGCGACACTTCAGTTGAGTCTGGTACACTTGTTGCAAATGTTTGTCGCCATATCTCATTTCAAGTCGCTCTAGCAGCGCAGAGAAGTCCCGTTGTTGGCGCTCTGGAATACCTTGAAGGACATCCAATGCTTCTCCTCGCAGGGCTATGACCAGCGCCGTTGCTTTCTCAAAATCGTTCCAGTTGTTTGCTTCTGCCGCTGCCTCGAACTGTCGTTTGTATACAGACCAGCAAACTTTTCCGTCAAAAGTCGGTGGTTTAATTGTAATCGTCTTGGCAGTGTCTCCGGACTTTACTTCACTTGCCGGTTTTGTGTTCTCGAACTTCTTATTGACGAATATCTGAGAGCCATAAACTAATTAATGGTTTTTCCAACATACCTGGATTTGTATCTGTACGTACTTGTTATCTGTTTACCTTTAAATACCAAACATTTACATCTTACCCTTAGTAAATAAGTACTACTCTTGAAAAAGACCTAGTCGGTCGAAACACGTGTAGTGTCTAATAAACATAATGTGACGTGTTCGGTCACAGAAAACACAATTAACAAAACAAATCAACGAATTTATTCAAGTACTAAAGTTAATTTGACTACACTACAGTTATAAACAAGTCTGCACGATTTATTTCACTAAAAGTCTCCTTTAATCGCCGTTCCGGTAGACACTATCTATCGCTCTCTATGAACTCTCTATCGCCACTATGGTTCGCCTGTATCGCCTATCGATCGCTTCCAAACATCAGCTGTCCACTGTAAACTGTCAACTAACCTGTGAGTGTCTCGTCCGCTTTTATAGTCTTCTCAGCCTTTTTCTAGGGTATTCTACAGCCGTCTAGTAATCCAATTGTTTTCCCATTGATCTTTGCTGGTGTTTTCTAGATGTTTCAGGAAAGCCGAGAATATTCGTTATGTAATCAGGGAAGATGTTCATTAATTATGCTCACACCAACTTAATTGGCAAGTACTCGTAACAATAAATTGAAACATTTAAAAGCGGCTTTTTTCGTATGTGTCTAATTTTATTTTAAACGATGTTTCAAAAATTTCCAACGACAAATTCAATCGAAATTATTAAAACTTGAAATATATTAATTTGAAACAAGATACAGGAACCAATTACTACAATACATATAATGCGTCTGTGTGGTTACGCTATCTGCGGGTCCGTCTTTTTTTTATAGGTAAGTCCCAATCGGATCAAATACATAAGTACATATTTACAACTATCGGAGTATATTGTGACGGACGTGTCATTTTGAATGACGTTGACATATGCCGACTGCGAAAGTTTAATGAAAGTTACCTATGACGCGTTCCAGAAGGTCCGAAAGTTGCTGGACGTTTCGAGAATTACCTAGAAACGTCCGTAATACTATATAAGGAGCAGCGTTGGACAGTTTGACAGTTTTTGGATAGAAGAGAGTGACAGAGATAAGTCAGAAGAGAAAAAGTGATTAAAAAGCGAAACAGCTATTGAGTTGTTGTTGTTATTGAAATAGTTATCGTATCGTTGTTGTTATAGAGTTAATTTAATAAAAAGTGTTTGAGAGAAAAATACGTGATATTGTAGATTACGTAACAATTGGTGTCAGGAGTAAGGATTTATGCCAGTAACAAGAAGTCAAGCGGCAAAACTGGAGGAGCAGGTGAAATTTTTGATGGAAATGCTTAAAAAAATGAAGGCAGGCCAGGAAGAAATGAAGGCAAGCCAGGAAGAAATGAAGGCAAGCCAGGAAGAAATGAAGGCAGGTCAGGAAGAAATGAAGGTGGAAATGAAGGAAGAAATGAAGGCAGGCCAGAAAGAAATGAAGGAAGAAATTAAAGCAGGTGAAGAAGAAATTAAGGCAGGTCAAAAGAAATTGATCGAAGATATGACAATAAAAATTGAGCAAGAAGGATTGAAAGAACAGTTAAAGGAAGTAAGAGTAGAAGTTCAAGAAGAGTTAAAGGAACTAAGAGTAGAAGTTCAAGACATTCAAGAAGAGTTGAAGGAAGTAAGGGTAGAAGTTCAAGAAGAGATAAAGGAATTAAGAGTAGAAGTTTAGGAAGAGTTAAAGGCCGTACACAAAAAGTTTCAAAAGGAGTTAGACGATATGAAGACCAACTTGAACGTTCAAGAGTACTCAAAACTAAATAAAAGCGAAGAAGGAAGTGTAAGAATGTCGAGAATAAAACCACCAACATTCGATGGGAAGATCTCTTGGTCAGTTTATCTTAAACAATTTGACGCTGCTGCCAAGGCAAATGAGTGGAACGAAACGGAGAAAGCCACTGCCCTGATTATAGCGCTACGTGGGAAGCTCTAGACGTTCTGCAAGGTATACCAGAAATGCAACAAAACGATTTTAAAATTCTGGTGGACCGATTGGAGATGCGCTATGGTGATAAACACCTACAACAAATGTACCGGGCGCAGTTAAAAAGTCGCTAACAACGTAGCAGCGAAAGCCTCCAGCAATTCCAAGCGGACGTCGAAAGGCTTGTGCGGTTAGCTTATCCTAGTGCCCCTCAAGACTTTACAGACTAGCTGTCTACCCAAATGTTTGTCGATGGAGTGCGAGATGTCGAAATACAGCAAGCCCTGCGCATGTCTCGACATAAAACCACAGGCGAAGCATTGTCGCATGCGCTAGAATACGAAGCAGCTAAACAAGCATCCAAAGGACATGTTAGAGTTCGACAGGCTGGTTTCAATTTTGATGACGACAGCGAGTTACTTCGACAAGAAGTCGTAAAAATAGCTAAGGAAGTAATGCCTTCAAAACCGAAAGAAGGGATAGGTGAGCGCCCACGCTGTTGGACTTGCGCCAAACAGGGGCATTTTTCACGCGATTGTCTCAAAAGAAAGAGAGAATTTACTTGCTGGAATTGCGGAGGTACGGGGCACTTGAGCAGCGGCTGTCCATCTGGAAGAAGACAGACGTCAGTCGCCAAAGGAAGCAAGTAGGGAAACTAAGAATAGCGGGGCGAAAGGCGGCTTTGCGTCCCCAAGCCCCAATCATCATCTCCGTATCGAAAACAACCACTGATAATTCACTTACTGTGGATGGTTTTGTGGACGGCAGGAAGTTAAAACTGATAGTGGATACCGGCGCATCAAGAACGATAGTTAACCCTTGTATAATCGTTAAATGGAGGATTCGACCGCTAACCATAAATGCTGTCTTAACAACTGCGACAGGGGAAACAACATCGTTTTATGAAGAATGCGAAGTGGTGATCGGTCTTGGAGACGCAAGCCTGTACCAACAAGTGCTGGTGGCCGATATCACCGACGACATCATTTAGGGACTCGACTTAATGGAAAGACACCGAATCCAGCTAGACATTGGCACAAAATGTTTACGAATAGGAGATCAAGCACTGCCACTACAATGAAATGGGACTGATCAGCGAACACTACGGGTCGTCGTTGCTGAAGACCAAGTTTTACCTGGACACTAGTGATGTCAAGTACGATTACTTTTTAGTACTCGTTAGTACCAGTTACTTTATTAATCAATACTCGTTACTTTGTAATCGTTACAAATACTCGTTACTTCTTCTGTAATACGTAATATCTTTTACCGAGGTACGATCCACAGTAACGGCGATTACCAATAAATAATCGGTAATATGTATATGTATAATTATGTTATTCCCATTTTATATGTATTATCTTTTATTCCTAAATAAAAAATAAATAGTTTTATAGAAATTAAGAGTTTTATAATAATAACAATAACAATAACAAAAGTGCAGCTCTCTTTATAAATCAATAGAATTCATTATGTGCACATTGTGCGTGGGTGTTTTTTTGTACATTTTGTACATTTTGTACATGTGAAGTACATAGTGGGGGTCCAACACTCGGTGTATGGGTTGCTTTTTATATACTGGGTAAATGTGTGTGTGTGTGTATGCATACAAGTGTATAAATTGTTTGTGTATATATGGATTGTGTATTCAGAACAACAAAGCACGTCACTTACTAATGGACTTCCTCCTATCGGACCAAGAGGTCTTCAATAGAGAGTATCTCCTTTTAATTTAGACAAAAATGTGTTAATGTATGAACCATTTGACACACCAGTTACCAAACAAATGTTTGGGGTGGTCGATCTTTAGATCCAGCTTGCAAAGGGGTAATGTTTGATTAAACCAAAAAGGGTTGTTGTCGTATCTACTTAGTTGTAATGTTTGTGTTTTGTTTATTTATATATATATCTTGAAGTTAGACTTCATCATGGATCTTACATGTCCAATTTGTTCCAAGCTTTTTGAGGCTATAATCAAATCATCAACATATTCAAGCAATATAACAGGATTTGATCCCTTAAAAATATACATACATGGATCAGCTTCAGTTCTCCTGCCTCCATTATTCAAAATGTAAGTATCGCGTTTTCTATACCATTCCCTACCGGATTGTTTTAATCCGTATAAAGGCTTTAATAATTTACGTACCATGTTTTCCTTGCCTTTTTGTATAAATCCTTCTGGTTGTTCCATGTAAATATCACTATGCAATTCACCTTGTATATATGCAGCCACTACATCCATTTGGTGTACGTGTACAGCCAATAAAGTACGAATTATTTCGTATCTTGCCACAGGCGCAAAAGTTTCTTCGTAATCTATACCTATTTCTTGCACATGCCCTCTGGCAACCAGTCTAGCTTTGTATTTTTCTATATTACCTTCTGCAGTTAATTTTGTTTTAAACACCCATTTGCTTGTTAATATTTTCTTGTCTATTGGTTTTGGTACAAGTATCCAGGCCCCATTTTCTTGTAACGTTTCGTATTCGACATTCATTGCTTCCAGTCATAACCTTTTGTCTTCTCTGTCTTGAATTTCTCTTACACAAGTTGGATCTACTTCTTCACTAGTATTGTATATTTTTCTTGGTCTTCCTGGCTTTCCTGATTTTTCTAATCTTGGTCGTCCCCGTCCTCGAGATGGTGTACTTCTTGTAACTTGTTCATTTTCTTTTGTTGTTTCTTCATCATCACTCATTTCGCTATTGTTACTTGCATCGCCTTGTACTTCTTCTTTAATCTCTTTATTTGTTTCATGATTTTTATTCTTCTCGTCCAACATTGTATCTTCAAGCACAAATTTTTCTTCGGTAGCTATCTCGTCGTTGTATGTTTCAATAATTTTGACGTCTCTGGCCTTGACTATTGATTTGGTACCTGGTTTCCATAACCTGTATGCTTTTGACGTTTCACAGTCACCCGCTAATATATATTCGTCCCCTTTAGGTTGAAACTTGCATCTTTTGGGTCCTTTTCTGAGTGCTATAGCTGTACTTCCTATTTTTCTAAAATACCCAATATATGGTTTGCGGCCATACCAAACTTCGAATGGAGTTTTCGTACCATCCAGTGACTTCGTTGCACATCTGTTTCAAATTAATGCTGCCGTGTTTACAATTTCAGCCCAAAGAGAGTTAGGTAAGTTTGATTCCACCATTAAACAATGTGCCATTTCTACTAGAGTTCTATTGGCTCTCTCTGCTACACCATTTTGCTGTGGTGTGTATTCCACAGATAGCTGATGGACAATTCCTTCTTGTTCCAGAAACTTTTCGAACTCTGTGGATACATACTCTTTTCCATTATTGGTCCTCAACTTCTTCAGCTTGTTACCGGTCTGTTTTTCAACTTTATTCTTAAAGGTTTTAAATGCTTGAAAAACATCAGATCGTTTGCGAAGCATTGTAACTTCTGTATACCTAGAACAGTCATCTATGAATGTTACAAAGTATTTTGCTCCCCCTAGCGATTCAGTTCGAAATGGACCACAAATATCCGAATGGACTAGACCAAGTAATTTGTTCTCGCGGTTCGTAGATCTGGTAAATAATTGTGCATGTATTTTGCACCTTGTGCAGATTTTACAGTTAATGTCTTTAATTTCAGTTTTTAAGTTTAAACCCAATACCATTTCATTAGTTTTCATTTTATTTAAATCATTCATATTCAGGTGCCCGTATCTTTGATGCCATTTAACAATATTTTCTTTACTTGTGTTTGCAATTGCCGCGAAATTTCGTTTTTCGTCCACCACGTATAACTTGTTTCGTTTCGTAGCAGTCAACGCGACCGTACCATCACTTCTATTAACTGTAGCTTGATCTTTCTTGAAAATAACCGTATAACCGTTGTCAGTAACATTAGACACCGACAGTAAATTATTTCTTAACTCCGGCACGCACAAAGTGTTTTTTAATTTCACAGGATTTCTTGTATTTAAATTGACATTTCCAGCACCAATTGCTTGAGTGTAATGTTCAGCTGCTGTGTAAACTTTCGGGGTTTCGTCAGCTCGTAGGTTCAGAAAATTGTTTTTATTATTACACATGTGTCGTGACGTTCCGCTGTCCAAGAACCATTGTCCTGATTTCTCATAATAATCGGCGTTGCACGCCACCACTGTCATAGCGTCACTTAAATTATTTGATTCTGCCTTCTTTACTTTAATTTTGCAGTCTCGTCGAATGTGGCCAATTTTTCCACAATTGAAGCACTTTCCCGAAAACTTATGCCCGTAAACTTTCGCGTTTGACTTTAAATTTTCGTAGTTGTTTACATGTCTCGCGTACGATTTTGATTTTGTAAACAATGCGCCATGTTTGTTGTATTCGGCTTCTTTCGTGTTTCGTTCGTTTTGGCGCGATTCTTCTTCGATCAATTTGATCTGCAGGTTCTTGAAGGTCGGAATAATGTCACGTGATTCTATGGCGATACTGAAGTTTTCGTACTCGGTCGGTAAAGAACCCAGCAACATTATCGACAGGAGCTCATCAGGAATTTCTAGACCAGCTTCTTCTAATCGTTCAGCCATATTGGAAAAATTATTCACATGTTGCGACATTGTTACGTTCTCGCTTTTCTCCAGCCTTATAAGTTTTCTATACATTGCCGCCTTTCTTATAGGACCTTGTGATTCAAATATTGATTTTAAACCATCCCATGCTTCTTTGGATGTTATTGCCTTCTTTATATGATTTAGCTGACCTTGCGTGATACTCAAATTTATGAGGGCCAGGGCCTTCGAGTCCCTCTTTATCCAGGCTTCATTCAGATCATTGAACACCAGTACACTTTTCATCTGTACCTTCCACAAGTCATAGTTATTCTCGGTTAGTTTCTCAATATTTCCAAAACCCGACGCGGTAGCCATTATTATCCGTTCCGTTCACTACTTTTAACACTACGAATTTTCGAACGATACGATTACTACCCTAACCTGAGCCTGGGCCCATAACCTGACAGAAATTTAGCAGTAGAATTATATTCGTCGAGCACAGTCAAGGAGAATGTAACAAGTAAGTTATAAGACGCCGGTCGATCCGGTGGTTGATCATCCACGACCCCTATTGACGGGTAGATTATTTGCAAATATACATAAGTTGAGGACTTACTCGATTCCTATATTCCAACAGAAACAACAAAAATAAGATTATTAAAAAAATAAAAGTTCATCACCTTTGGGCCATGGTAGCTATGTGGGAAAGAGATATATTAAGTCATAAATCTCAAGTGAGAAAACACAACAAAGACACAAACAAGTGTTAGTGGTTATACCTTCATTTTGTTGGTCGTTCACGGCGGGGTTCTCAAGTATTGCCGCAAAGGAATCGGCTCGGTTGGGGGTCGTCATCGTGGACCGGGTGGCCGACCTGGAATGTCCTTTTCAAGAAATCAGTAACGTAACGTGGGGGTGGAAGTTCTCCTATTTTACACGGTTCGCTGGGGCAGGGAACGGCCAGTGCGGGGGTGGTGAAATCGGCGACGCGCTCTATGTGAGCCCAGGAGGTGGTTAAGGACCAAATAAACCAGCGACGGCGGTGATTCGGTTGGGCACCGTGGTCAGAGGTGATTCATGATGTCCATCAGAAAGGAAAGTTGTGTGGGCGGCGGGAACTCGCTCAGGGGACCGGAACAATTAAACCTCGGCGCTAACACCTACAAGCTCAAATCAGGGTTGAAATATACCTACACTCCTCTTGTGCATAACGCCCTCTCTTTCTACCTATCCTAGTGTGTGTGTTCACACGCTCTCTACCGCATCCCCTGCCTGATTCCCTACCGAATATACCTATCCGCCAACCTAGCTCTCGCTGTCTCTCTCCTAACATCGGAATACAGATAGCTTGATCTCACTCGTGACCGGACATAAACAAGATGTAAGGTGACGGTTACTGAACGCTACAAAAATTGACACCAAATGCACGATTTTATGTGGCTTAAATTTTTAAGACAAAAATTATTTAAAATTATTTAATTTTACTGAACTAATTATCGTAAAATGTTAAAGAAAACTGATTCGGCTAAACTGACTAAAAGCAAGAAAAGGATTAAAATTGACAGACAAGAATTAAAATAATAATAATATAGGAAATAAAGTAAACAAATGAAGGTATATTTGTAGAAATTAATAACACCTGGGTACAGACGGTTACAGTAGTAAGGAAATTGAAGATTCCCGAAGAAAGTTAGTGCGACAGATCGTAGAAGAGGTCCGAAGAGAAGAAGAATTTTGAAGCCTTATGCCAGTAACAAGAAGACAATCAACAATAATGGAAGAACAAATAAAGGCTTTAATGGAAATGATGAAAGAAATGAAAACAGGACAAGAAAGAATGCAATGGGGACAGGAAGAATTGAAGAATAAAATGGAAGCTGGACAGGACGAAATAAAATTAGCACAAGAAGAAATGAAGGAAGAAATTAAGGCAGTTCAAGAGAAATTGATCGAAGATATAAGGACAATAAAAATTGAGCAAGAAGGATTAAAAGAAGTGTTAAAGGAATGTACGACAAGAATTGGAGACGAGACAAGAGAAGCTAAGAGATGAGTTAAAAAAAGAAGTAGAGAAGATGAGACAGAAGTTCGAGAACACAAGACCGGCTAATGAAGTAAAGCCCGAAGGGACTGCGAAAACGATCAGAACTAAACTACCGACTTTCGACGGAAAAGTTTGCTGGTCTGCGTACAAGCGACAGTTCGAAGCAGCGGCAGAAGCAAATAACTGGAACGATTTTGAGAAAGCAACGGCGCTGGTCATAGCTCTGCGAGGAGAAGCATTGGACGTCTTCCAAGGTATTCCAGAGCGCCAACAACGAGACTTCTCTGCGCTGTTAGAGCGACTCAAAACGAGATATGGCGACAAACATTTGCAACAAGTGTACCAGACCCAACTAAAGTGTCGCAACCAGAAGACGACAGAAAAGCTACAAGAGTTCGAGGCCGATGTGGAACGTCTGGTTAGATTGGCCTATCCTACCGCTCCGCAAGACTTCGCAGACCAGCTAGCAGTCCAAACGTTCGTCGATGGTGTAAGGGACACCGACTTACAGCAAGTTCTTCGTTTGGCCTGCCATAAGACTGCGAGTGACACACTGGCGCACGCCTTAGAATTTGAAGCTGCAAAACAAGCTTCCAAAGGCCACGTGCGTGTACGCCAAGCAGCTGTTGAGCATGACGACTACAAGAACGAAGTCACAAGACTGATTAGAGAATGCGTCGAAACTGTCAAGAGAACTACCATCAATGACAAAAGAGAATCGGCCAAATGTTGGGAATGCGGGAAGGTCGGTCACTTTTTCCGAGACTGTGGCCAAAACAAAGGAAGACCAAGGTGCTGGGAATGTGGAAAGCACGGACATTTACAGCGAGACGGCCCGGCCGAGGAACGCCGTGCGGATCGACAGCAGTCGCGAAACTAAGATTAGCCAATTTTGAGGGGAGCAAGTTGGCTTCTTCGCATCAAGCCCCAGCAGAAATCGTCGTTTCCCAACTAAACGGAAGCAAATCCTTATTCGTCGACGGTTACATCAACAATAAGAAGGTTAGAATGGCGGTCAATATGGGAGCTTCAAAGACCATAATCCGGCCGAACATCGTTAACGAGTGGAGAATCCGTCCCCTGCAGAGTAAGCTACGTTTGACCACGGTTACCGGAGAAACAGCGCCGATTAGAGGAAAATGCGACATCGAGTTGAGATTGGGAGAAGTATGCCTTCGACACAAGGCACTGGTAGCCGATGTCGCCGACGACGTGATCATCGGATTAGACCTTCTGGAACAAAACAAAATTAACCTGGATTTGGGCTCCGGCATTTCACGTATCGACAAGGAAGAGTTGGTGATGACAAACCCCACCAAAGAGTACGGTCTTCGAAAGGACATCGTAGCAGAAGACCGATTACTACCTGCTAGATCCGAGGTAGTTCTGAAAATAAACATCGACGGCGAAGGTGCGGATGGTTTGGTGGGGATAGTAGAAGCCAAAAGCCCGGACTTGGCACAGAAAGCCATACTGATAGGACGAACACTAATTCGAACTGGGACGCCGAACGCATCTGCCAGAGTGGTCAATCTGAAGGACTTCGGACAGAAAGTGTGTAAACGAATGGAAGTAGGAGTTCTTGAACCCGTGGTGTCCATCCTCCAGTGCGAAGTCGAAGTTGAATCCTCAATGACAAAAAGCGAAACGCTCCCAACCGTTCTTTAAGACTTCGTGCAGCGTTCGGCCACAAACCTTAACAGCGAACAAATTAGAAAGTTCAAAGAACTGCTCAGAAAGTATCGAAACGTCTTCGCCTTATCTGACAACGACTTTGGGAGAACGAATTTGACATACCACCGTATAGACACGGGATCAGCGCGTCCTATTAAACAACCACCTAGAAGAGTTCCATGGGCTAAGCAAGAAGAAATCAACAACCTGGTGAAGAACATGGAAGAACAGGGGGTAATCGAACCATCGCAAAGTGCTTGGGCTTCTCCGATAGTGTTGGTTCGGAAGAAGGATGGATCGACAAGGTTCTGTGTTGACTACAGGAAGCTCAACGATGTAACCTTAAAGGACAGCTATCCCTTACAACTGACGAACTGACAACACCCTTGACAGCTTGGTTAGTGCCAAATGGTTTTCTAAGTTAGACTTGAAGAGTGGATACTGGCAAGTTGAACTGGATCCTAAAGACAAGCAGAAGACCGCATTCACTATTGGTTACGGGTTGTGGCACTTTAACGTTATGCCATTTGGACTATGTAGTGCTCCCGCCACCTTTGAGCGTCTCATGGAAAATGTGCTACAAAGGCTCAATTGGAAGGTTTGTCTGGTGTACCTAGACGACGTAATAGTACTGGAAAAGACGTTCGAAGACCACCTCCGAAATGTCGAAGAAGTGTTCAAGAAGCTTTCAGCAGCCAAGTTAAAACTCAGTCCCAAGAAATGCAATCTATTCTATAAGGAGGTGAAATATTTTGGCCACGTTATCACCTCAGAAGGAATAAGAACCGATCCTGACAAGACTGAAGCTGTGAGAAGTTGGTCTGTCCCGAAGAACCAACACGACTAGAAGCTTTTTGGGGCTCGTATTAACGACGATTCGTAAAGGGATTTGCAGACATAGCTCGACCGCTCCACAAGTTAACAGAGGATGGTATCCCTTTCCAATGGGCAGAACGGTGTCAGCAAGCTTTTGAAACACTGAAGTCTACCCTTTTTCAAGCTCCAATACTGACGTACCCACAGTTCGACGCAGACTTCATTGTCGATACGAATTCCAGCAATGTTGGAATTGGTGGTGTACTGTCGCAGATGCAGGAAGGAAAAGAGAAAGTCATTGGCTACTTCAGTAAGGCACTGTCAAAGCCGGAGCGAAACTCTTGCCTGACTCGTAGAGAATTGCTGGCAGTCGTCAAAACTCTTGAACATTTCCACAAGTATCTCTGTGGACGAAAATTCCTGTTAAGGACAGAAGATGCATCCTTGAAATGGCTACTGCAATTTAAAAACCCCGAGGGACAACTGGCTCGATAGCTACAGCGGCTTCAAGTATACGATTTCAGCATCGAGCATCGTGCTGGAAAAGAACATGGTAACGCTGATGCCCTCTCGCGAAGACCATGCTCGAAGAACTGCTAAATATTGCATGGCCGCAGAAAAGAAGGAAAGAGTCAACTTGGCAATGATCTGTCAGACGATTGTGGAACCGGAAGAACACAGACAGAGCGAGGACCTGGCGAAAGACCAAGATAACGATGAAGACATTAAACCGATACTGCGGTGGAAAAAGGCAGGAATAGCACGACCTACCTGGGCAGATGTTAGTAGTACGAGTACCATCACGAAGAGTTATTGGGCCTTATGGGATTCGCTCATCATCGAGAATGGGGTACTGAAACTAGTTTGGGAAAGCCCTGATGGGACTAAAGTTCGACATCAGGTAATTCTCCCGAAGAACAGAGTCAACGAGGTGTTGACGGAAATCCATGGAGGTGTTGGTTGAGGACACTTCGGAGTAACAAAGACGTTGGAGAAGGTGCGAGAGCGATTTTATTGGCTAAAGTGTAGAAGAGACGTTGAAAATTGGTGTAGGAAGTGTCCAACGTGTGCGTCAGTCAAGGGACCTCAGGCTCGAAGCCGGGGGCCTATGAAACAGTACAGTGTTGGTGCCCCATTTGAAAGAATAGCTCTGGACGTAGCAGGACCATTTCCAACAACAGCTGCTGGCAATAAGTACATCTTAGTAGTAATGGACTATTTCAGCAAATGGCCCGAAGTATACGCAATCCCAAATCAAGAAGCTACTACGGTGGCTGGAATGTTGGTGAACCAATGGATCAGTCGGTATGGAGTTCCGATAGAGATCCACTCTGACCAGGGTCGGAACTTCGAATCCGCAGTATTCCGGGAAGTCTTTGAGCTGCTAGGAGTACAGAAAACTAGGACCACTCCATTACATCCACAATCTGACGGAATGGTCGAACGGTTTAACGCGACGCTGGAAACCAATTTAAAAATGGTAGTCAACGATCACCAGACATACTGGGACCAGCACATACCTTTGTTCCTGTTGGCCTATCGAAGTGCGGTTCACGAGACCACCGGCAGAACACCAGCCAGCATTTTATTTGGACATCCAGATAATCGGCGACCTTCAGCTACCGACTACGCACAGCAGCTAGAGGAACGACTCGATACCATACATAGAGCCGTTCGTAGCAAGATCCGAGTAGGGAGTGACCGCATGAAGACCAGGTACGATCGGAGAGCTAACAAAACAGGATTTAGAGAAAGGGACCAGGTGTGGCTTTACAATCCTGTCCGTCGAAAAGGGCGCTCACCGAAGCTACAGCGAGCCTGGGAAGGACCTTACACCGTGGTCAGAAGGCTGAATGACGTGATCTACCGTATT
This sequence comes from Agrilus mali, assembly GCA_029378335.1. NCBI lineage: Eukaryota > Metazoa > Arthropoda > Insecta > Coleoptera > Buprestidae > Agrilus > Agrilus mali. The sequence continues at coordinate 14,111,443 of CM055657.1, read as the reverse complement.
TAGAGAGGACCAAAGGCCAAGATGAAAGTTGTACACTTCGATCGCTTGGCTCCCTACAAAGGTCAAGACATTGATCGGGACGATTAATTTTAAGAAGGGGGCAGTGTCACGAGTACTTGCCAATTAAGTTGGTGTGAGCCTAATTATCAAACATCTTTCCTGAATAGATAGTGAATACTACCGGCTTTCCTGAAACATCTAGAATACTCCAGCAAAGATCAATGGGAAAACAATTGGATTGCGAGAAGGCTGTAGAATTTCCTAGAAAGAAGCTGAAAGGACTATATAAGGTGAGCCGGCTCGCACCGAGCGAGTTAGTTGACAGCTGATGTTTACAAGCGAATGACAGAAGCGATCGATTGGCGAACCATAGTGGCGATAGAATTCATAGTGTTATAGCGAGTGGTTACAGTAACGGCGAACGAAGAAGACTTTCTAGTGAAATAAATTACGTGGACTTGTTTATAACAGTAGTGTAGTCAAATTAATTTTAGTTAATAATAAAATTCGTTATTCTGTTTTGTTAATTGTGTTTTTCGTGACTGAACACGTCACAATAAAGAAAAGACTTGCTAAAGTTTCACTAGAAAATTTATTGCCTCGACAATATTTTTTCGTGCTATGCGCTCATTTTCAAGAGTATGCTTATACTAAACTTAAATAATATACAAATCATAATTTATAACCTACTTAAAATAAGGGGGGATGAAAAAGTTTCTTATTCTAACTGGTTGTTCATTAAGTTTTCTGATTGATATAAAGCTTTGTTTATTTCAAGGGATTCAAGTAAAGATAGTTTCTTCCTTTATTTACATTAGTATGTCAGAATTTTATATTTTCTAAATCTAGAGAATGTCCTTAAGTGATGCAATGGTCAGAACAACCAGTTTTACTATCCTGTTTTTTGATACTGTTCACATGTTCATTGATTCTTATGTCTATAGTCCTACCAGTTTGACCTAAATAGAAGGCATTACAATTTTTATAGGCTATCTTATAAACTCCACTTTTTGTCAGATGTTAATTTTTGGTTTACTGTTTACTAATAAATTTCTTAGCAAACGGTTATTCACTTCGACTGCTGTAATGCCTAGTTTTTTAATACGATTTTTAAATTTAATGCTAACATTATTGACATAGTGTAAACTGCAAAAGATATTGTTGTTTGACGTAATGCTAAGATTATCATTATACAATAATTTGGTGACTTGTTTATCTAATTTTCGATTTAGTAACTTATCTACAATGTTCGTGTTATAATTATTTTTTACTGCTTTGTATTTAATTATTGCAATTTCTTTGTAAAAGTTATATGTTGATAAAGGTAAGTTCACAAGTCTATCCAAAAGAAAATTGAAAGCTGCTAATTTGGTTCTATAAGGGTGATTGGACTCTGCGGGAATTATTGTATTCGTGGTCGTTGGCTTACGGTATATGTCAAAGGCTAAAGCATCATTTTCACGTGTAATTTTTAAGTCCAAGAAATTTAAAGTTTTATTAGCTTCTTTTTCTATAGTAAACTGAATTTTTTAATCTATTGAGTTAATGAATTTTAAAAATAAATCTAATTGTCTATTCGAACTTGACCAGATACAAAATATGTCGTCGACATAGCGATACCAGGAAAATACACATTTAACGATCTTATTATGTTATAATATATTATAATGTTTTCAAAATGATTCATGTAAATCTCTGCTAGAAGGGGTGATAAGGGCGACCCCATAGGGAGTCCGTCCTTCTGTTTGTAAAATTTATCTTCTAATTGGAGGCAAACATTATTACGTCAAGTTCAGTTTTGGAAAGTTGCAGGTGCCGATGTTAGGCCGAAATTCATGCGCTTGAACCGAAATATTCCAAACGGTGTCACGAACCCACTTTTGTCTCTATCGCACTCAAGAATTCCGACTCGATAATAACCGGATTAAAGATCAATTGTTGACACAAAGTTCGTTTTCTTGGCCGCATGTAGTAACCCGTCCACACGTGGCATGGGATACTTGTCTTTGATTGTCACATTATTCAAGCGACGACAAAGTACCACCATTCTGTAGTTACCATTTTTCTTTGAACCAACATCTTTGGAGCAGCCCACGGCGACTCGCATTCCTCGATGATGTTCTGTTCTAGTAATTGGTCCACAATTTTACGAAGAATTTCCTTCTTTTCGTTGGGCACTTTAAAAGGTGAAACCGCAATTGGAACCTGTTCAGGGTCGGTATTAATGATATGCTCTACATACGGCGTGGTATCTCCCCCTGGCTGAAAGATAGATACCTATTTTGAGATAACGTTTTCTTTAATTCGCTTTTTTCTTCTTTATTAAGCTATTTCCTTCTTCACTTCTCAAATTAATTGTTTTCGTTTTGAGAGATTGGCTTCATTTTTGGGGATTGCTTCAGTCACAAACTTGTACACGTGTTTTTGGTCGTATCGTACCAAAATTCCTGACCGGGATCGATAATAATGTCCGCTTTGGTTAAGAAATCGATTTCTAACAGTGAACAATTGTCATGATTCGCAGGTAACACCAACAATTCGACATTAACGGATTTATTTCGAATTTTAATGTCTACCGTTAACAAGCATGTTAACACTTTTCGCGCAACCATCATCGTTCGTAAACCAAACGAATACTTGTCTTTTAAAAGTTCGTACAAATTCTATCCGCTATGCTTTTTGTAACCCCAGTGTCAGCGCAGGCTCTTCCTTGCATGCCTTAAATTTCCATTGGCGACACTGGTCTAAAGGTCGAAATGTTGTTCTTAGGTTCTGTGATCTGAGTGCCGTAGAACGTTGCTGAATTAACTTGCGTGTTTGTACTCGGTTTAGACGTTGAATTGCACTTTGAACATTGCGACCTTATTACAGCGGGTGTTCCACAACCATAGCACCGGGCGACTTGTAGTAAGTCCACTCTAACCATTTTTAAATTTTTCTCTGTTTCCGGCCTCTTTTCGACTCGCTTCGTTTTATTGCGACACCCTACGGCTAAATGTCTGAAATTTTTATACCAATTACACCTAACGCGCTTATAAATTTTTGTTTCACTAGCTGGCTCTGTATGTATCGCTTTCACACTGTTTTCGGGGCTGATCTTCTTCTAATGATATTTCAATCGAACGTGCACTTTTTAAAAGATAAAAAAAGATATGTCAAAAATGTATCGTGTGGTAAACGTTTTCGAAATTGTCTATGAAGGAGGCTGCAAATCATGTCCAAATCGACACATTGCGGTAGCATAAGGTAAATTTTATAACAACGCGCGAACGGTATAATCGAATAACTAAAACAACATTTTTAGCTTTAGAGTACTTATTTCGTTTTTGAAGACTAGGGTACTCGGTTATGGGTTATTCGTCGAAAATGGTTCTGAAGGAGCAGGAATTGTTTTGGATATGCTACTCAAATAATTTGCCAAAGTTCCGACTGTGTCAAAAGTGGTGGCCCTTGCGGGTATTGAAAATCTACCATCGTCTCTTATTCCCTCCATCATACTGTCAATGTTGTATTCTTCCGGGATCTTTAATTTTAACTTGTTTAGTCTAGCTGCTTTTTCATAGCAATAATAATCGCCCAAATTTTGACTAGACGTAGGACTGTAACAAGCAGCTTCATAAAGTAACTTTCAAAACCTTATTGGCGTCGGAAAAATTTGAATTAGGGAAGTTTTCATTTCTAGCCAACTTTTACATGGGTTGCTTAAAATGTCGTATCATCCGTGCTCATTACCATGCAACCTGCTTGTTGCTAATTTAAGTGTCATCGCGTCTGTTCACTTATTATTTTTGTTTAGTTCGTCTATTATTTTTACCCGATTTGCCGCACTTTGTGCATCGTCTATTCCAGGATTAAATCATGCAATAATAGTTTCGTCTAACATTTTGTGTACTTAAAGTTTGACGAAACTCATGTCTCAATCTTCTCACTCATTCTCGGGTGTTATCATCTCCTTCGCCTGGTGGTGGTCTTAAACTTGGCGAAAAGCTCCTGGGATGTTTATGGTAGTTCCTCTTGGATCGAGATTTTTTTGCGCACGCACAATACCCACTTTTACAGTAATTCGTCACTTTCTTTTATGTAGGCGCTTTGGGGTACAATCCCACTGCTGCTTTTGTTAGGTTTAGTTGATAATTTCACAAAAAACGTCTTTGTTAAATAAAACAAGATACAGCAACCAGTTACTACAATACTAATAATGCGTCTGTGTGGTTACGCTATCAGCGAGTCCGTCTTTATTTCTGGGTAAGTCCCGGTTGGACCAAATACATAAGTACATATTTACAACTATCAGAGTATATAAATGTGTCATTCAATGTTTTGGGTGACAGAGTTGGACTCAGCAGATTTTATCCGAAACATTTGACCATCCTGTCCTGCATTCTGGTTTCATACTGTAGTAACGGTTTTTATTTAGATTTTAATTTTTAGTGTAATTGATCGTGTGACTGACTGTATGTTGTGTAGGCTTAAGTTTGAATAGTTCTGAGAAGGGTGTTGTGTTTGCAGGTAGTTTTGGGACAAGTGGCGAGGGTAGTTTGTAATAGTTAGTCGATAAGTTGTAGCGTAAATGTTAAGACGACTTTTTCCTTTTTCCTGTTGGTACATAGACTATATTCATCGTATTTTTTATTAAAATAAATAGCAAAAAGTTATGATCACGTTTGATTGAGTCACCCCACATCAATAAAAGAAATTACAACCATCTTTTCGTTGCATATCCTACATATTTTTGGGGGCTCGTCCGGGATAAAAACAACGAACTTATTCAGTGTATCGATCAATCGTGATTCGCGAGAGAGAACAATTGAAAATAAAGTGCGCGAAGAAGGACTACTGTTGAAGTGTGGACTTTAGACGAAGAAGTGTGCCAAGTTTAAAGACGGGGTTAGACGAACCATTAAACTTATCACGACAAGACGAGAAGAAATCACATTTCGCGATGGCTGAAGCAATACAAGGCACATTAGAAATTGATAACATGAAAATCGATGAATTGAAAAAGCAGTTACAAGAACTGGGCTTGTCAGTAACAGGAAACAAGAGTACGCTGCGGGAAAGATTACGTACAGTAATGTGGAATAAAGACGAAGGCGCCAACGAAGTTGAGGAAGAAGAAATTGAAGAAGTTGAGTTAGAAGAAGAAGTTGAAGAAGAAAAAGAAAGCCGTTCTTACGAAGACGAAAGCGACGATGAAGAAGATGACAGGACTCGCCAAAGACGTAAAAGGAACCGACAGAGTGTACCATTGACCTTTAAAGATGTAGAAGAGTCTCTGGAATACTTAAGTGGTGACGATCAGTTGAGTATAAAGCGATGGTTGGAAGATTTGAAGATATGGCAGCTACATGCGAGTGGACAGATATTCAAAAGGTTGTATATGCAAAGCGCTTGTTAACAGGCTCGGCTAAGCTATTTGTAAGGTACGGAAAATGCGGAAAAACGTGGAGAAGATTGAAGAAGGCGCTAAAAGAAGAATTTAGCGAAACTATTGATACTCTTCAAGTTCATCGTAGATTAACAGAACGGAAGAAGCGGTCCGATGAATCCTACCAAGAGTACATCTACAAAATGCTTGACATTGCAAGCCAAGCAAACATGGAAATGCGAAGTGTAATACAGTATATAATTGAAGGTATTCCCGACGACGCTACAAATAAAGCGATTCTATATGGTGCACAAAACATAAGAGATTTGAAGGAAAAATTTACCCACTATGAACAGATGAGAAAAGAAATGCAGTCAAAAGCGAGTAAACATTTGGACAAAAGGGATTATAAGGGGAAACAACCAGCGAGAACAGACGACTACACGAAGAGAGGAGCCGGTGAGAAGAAAAGGCATTGCTACAATTGTGGATCAGCGGAACATCTTAGTGCACTGTGCCCAGATAAAGAAAAGGGTGTAAAATGTTTCAAGTGCGGTGATTTCGGATATGTGGCGTCTAAATGTTCGACAACATCGCGAAAAATAGTGAAAGAAACCAACAGCATTTCAAAGCCGACGGAGAAGAAGTATCTGAAAGAAGTGATCATAGGAGACAATAAATTTACAGCCTTAATCGATACTGGTAGCGACATTACACTTATAAGAGCAGATGAGTATGTAAAATTAGGTTCACCTTTATTATTACGTAATTGTATTAAATTTGATGGAATTGGATCGTATGGGAATCAAACGTTAGAAGAATTTGGTACAAAGTTAGTAATAGATAATGTAGAATATTTTGTAAAATTCCATGTCGTTTCTGGCACGATATTGAAGCACAGCGTTCTTATTGGTACTGATTTTCTCAATACTGTAAACTTAAGTAGCATAGCGGGAGAAATTAAGATTTCAAAAGTCGTGGATGATTGTACTTCTGATAATTGTATGAATCCTGAAATTTTCCAAATTAACGTTGCCGATGAAACTGATGACTTAGATCTATCTTATATACAAAATATTTGTTATCGTGACGAGGTGAAGCAAATGATTGACAAATCTAAACCGGTTAAAACTCGCGAGGTAGGGATTAAAATGAAAATTATTCTTAAAGACGATATTCCAGTATACTCAAGACCGCGACGATTACCTCCGCATGAAAGAAAAGAAGTTGACGAAATTATAAGTACATGGATTAATGACGAAGTTGTGCAACCATATCACTCGGAATACGCAAGTCCAATTGTCTTAGTAAGAAAAAAGAACGGCGCGACACGTATTTGCATAGATTATAGGGCATTTAATAAAAAGGTTGTAAAAGATCGTTATCCGATACCTTTGATTGAAGATCAATTAGATTTACTACAAGACAGCATGATCTTTAGTACACTTGATTTAAAGAACGGGTTCTTTCATGTTTCAATAGATGAGGAAAGTCGAAAATATACGTCTTTCGTGACCCCTACCGGTCAGTATGAATTCTTAAGGGTTCCGTTTGGCTTATGTAATTCGCCTTCAGTCTTTCAAAGATTCATTAACGCCGTGTTTAAAGACCTTATCAATAACAGAACAGTGCTTACTTATATGGACGACGTAATTGTTTTAGCAGTTAATGAAGAGGATGGATTAAAGAAATTAAAAACTGTTTTCGACATCGCGATTAGCTATCAATTTCAAAAAATGTAAATTTTTACAACAGAAGATTGAATATTTGGGCCACGTAGTTGAAAAGGGAACAGTTAAACCATCGGAAAATAAAATTAAAGCCGTGTTAAATTTTCCTAATCCGAAAAACATTAAAGACGTACAAAGCTTTTTGGGGCTAACCGGCTATTTTAGGAAATTTATATTCCAATATTCTTTGCTCGCTCGACCATTAACAAATCTATTAAAATCAGGTACTAAGTTTAAGTTTGAATCGGAAGAAGTAGAATCGTTTCAAAACTTGAAGTATGCATTGTGCAACAAACCTGTGCTGAAATTGTATCGTTTAGGTGCCGACACGGAGTTACATACGGATGCATCTCGTTTCGGATATGGTGCAATCTTAATGCAACGAGATGCTGACGACAGGAAATTTCACCCTGTATACTTTGCATGTAGTAAAACCACACAATGTGAAGAAAAGTATCCAAGTTACGAGTTAGAGGTTTTAGCAATAGTTAAAGCATTAAGGAAGTTTCGCGTTTACTTGTTAGGTATATCTTTTACCATTTTAACCTGTTGTAATTACTTAAATTTTATAATCTTATGTCTATGTAAATGGAACGCGTCGTAGCGCCATCTATATTTTGCATTGGGAAGTAATCCCGCGCAATCTGTTATATTTTTAATTTTTTTTTTCCGATTTGCGGCGTGCGAGCGTGTGTAATGTTATGGAATAAAAAGTAGTTAAATTAGAAGTTGTATTTATTATTTAATCCAACCATTTCAACATGGTAGCAGAGCGTGGTTGGTTAAAAAGAAATCCTCAGTGTAAAGCAAAATAAAGTGCAACGAAGATTTAAAAATACGATTGAGTTTTGAGGTTAGGTGACACGCGCAACAAAAAATTTTTTTGTCGTGAAAATATATAAATTTACATTAATAAGAAGTTATTATCATCAAAATGGCTAAACAAGCGAAGATAGAAGATATTATGATACCTATTTTTGATGGTGCAAGCTATTCAAGCTGGAAATTAAGGTTATTAACTTTGTTGGAATACAAAGAATGCAACGAGGCCGTCATTGTCAAAAATGAAAAAGAAGCGGAATGGAAAAAGAAGGATTTAAAAGCAAGAACTATAATAATGAGCACAATATCAGAAAAACAACTAGAATATATTAGTGATTGCAAAACAGCATGTGAAATGATAAAGAAGTTTGACAGGATGTATTTAACACAGTCTACAGCTATGCAAATAATATGCAGAGGAAAAATTAAAGAGATTAGACTAAAAAATTACAGTACAGTAGAAGATCTTTTGTTGATTTCGAGAAAACAATAAATGGGTTCAAAGTGGCTGGAGGGAAAATAGATGAATCTGAGAAGTTAAGATACCTACTCAGAGCGCTTCCATCAAGCTATAGTTATATTGGAGATTTTCTTGATGTGATTCCAGAAGAACAAAGAACGTTTGAGTATGTATGTTCTAAAATAAAAGAGAAAAATATGGCCACTAGTGATTCGGACAAGAAGAACAATGTGAGTACATTTGCAACCAAAACTATAGCCAAATGCTTTATCTGCGGGAAGACTGGACATCTCAAGAAGGACTGCTGGCACGGTCAAAGATATAACCAAGGACAACAAAGCATCAGAGGTCAGCGACGACTACAGAGAGGTTACAACAAAGGTGGATTCTACAGAGGCAATAGCCAAGGCAGAGGTCAAGGTCACTCCAGAGATGAATCTTCAAATAACTTTTCGTCAGAGTCATGGACAGCCCAAGTATGTAATCCGGAAATAAATCAGGTATGGGGGTGTATTGAAACAGAAGAATGTTATAATAACAGTGAAATTAATTGGCTTTTAGATAGTGGGTGTACCGACCATTTAATAAATAACGATACATATTTTTATAATTCTATAGATTTGAAAAGTCCTGTCTGTGTAAAACTGCCAGATGGCAAAACATTAAAGGCTACCAAACTAGGTACTGTCAAAATTTATTTTAAGAACTATTATAATAACAAATATGTAGATTTGAAAAATGTTTACTTTGTCGAAGGCATAAAGCAAAATTTGTTAAGTCTTTCAAAGATAACTAAAAGTTGCACAATAGTAGCTAAAAATGAAAATGCAAAAATATATAATAGTCTAAGAGAATTAATAGTTGTTGCTAAAAAAATAAACAATTTGTATTGCATAAAAAGTTTTGTATCGAAAAAAGAAATGCATGCACATTCAGTAAATATAACTCAGAAAGAGAAATGGCACAGGGCACTTGGTCATGTAAATTTTCAGTATTTAAATAAATTAATAAATAATAAGTTAGTAGATGGTTTGCCTGATAAGATTGAAAGCACGGAAATGAAATGTTCAAATTGTATTAAAAGCAAAATGAGTAATGTACCTTTGAAAATAATAGAACAAAGACTACTGAAATTTTAGAACTAATTCATACTGATTTGAACGGTCCACACAACACAACTGGTTATGGTGGAGAAAAATACTTTCTCACATTTATTGATGACTATAGTAAATGCACAAGGATATTTTGTATTAAAAGTAAAGCTGATGTTGCTAGTTGTTTCATAGAATTTGTAAATTTAGTAGAAAATAAATTCCAAAGAAGAGTCAAGAAAATCCAGTGTGATAATGGCAAAGAATATTTAAATAAGGATATCTATAATTTTATAAGGCAAAAGGGTATAGAGTTATTACCGTGTCCTCCCTACGTCCATGAATTGAACGGAGTAGCGGAAAGATATAATAGATCTGCTATGGACATAGTTAGGTGTTTAATGAGAGAAGCTAAAATTCACAGAAGGTATTGGCCTGAAGCTATAAAAACAGCAGCATATCTAAAAAATCGAACAATTGCAAATACAGTAGAAAATAAAACTCCTTATGAAATATTTTTCAGAATAAAGCCAAATGTAGAGCATTTAAAAATTTATGGAAGTAGAGTTTTTGTTAGAGTTCCTGAAGTCTTAAGAAAAAGTAAATGGGATGATAAAGCACAAGAAGGAATTTTGGTAGGTTATAATGAAAATGGTTATAGAGTTTTATTAAATACTAGAATAATTAATGCCAGGCATGTACAGGTAGTCGAAGAAAATACTGAACTGATTTGCTTAGAAAAACTAAATGATCAAAAGGACAAAGATTTAGAAATTGACCAAACTTCAAACGAAACAGATCAAACTAATCATGAAAGTGATGTAGATACAGATGAGACTTATTCTAATAATACCTTGAAGGATCTTGTAAATGATGATAATTTAAATGATAATATAGACAAGGATGTAGTAGGATTGAAAAAAAGAAAGAGAACTCTAGTTTCTAGATATGGTAATCCAGTTTCACATTTTATATATGTTAACTATATTGATGCAAATGTACCAAATACATTTGAGGAGGCGACAAACTCCTATGATTATAAACACTGGCAAATAGCAATGGACTCAGAAATAAATAGCTTAAATAAAAATAATACTTGGCAAATTGTTGAAAAGCCAAAAGAAAAAAAGTTATTAATGTTAAATGGGTTTTTAGAAGAAAAAGCAATAATGATTATAAGGCTAGATTAGTTGTGAGAGGATTTCAGCAAAATGAATACATAGAAAATGCTTACTCACCAGTAGGAAAAATGCAAACTTTGAAAATTTTATTGTCACACTGTTGTAAAAATAAGTTATTTGTAGGACAGATGGATGTAGAGACAGCCTTTTTAAATGCTCATGTAAAGTCAGAAGTATATGTAAATCAACCGGAAGGTTATGAAACTGGCGACAATAAAGTTTACAAATTGCAAAAGGCACTCTATGGTCTCAAAGAAAGCCCTAGAGTATGGTATGAGTGTTTTGATAAATTTATTAATACACTGAATTTTGTTAGAAGTAACTATGATTACTGTTTATATGTTCAAAGAGCAAGCAAAGATCCAATATATATATTAATAGTTTTTTGACGACCTTTTGATTTGTTGTAAAGATAAAAATAAAATAGAAGAGGTAAAAAGTAGTTTAATGAAAAGATTTGCAATGAAAGACTTGGGAAAAATTAAAAGCTACATTGGCATAGATATTGATTATAGTGAAAATAAAACTATAATGACTTTAAACCAAACAAAATATATTGAATATTTGGCTGCAAAATATAATCTGAAAAATACTAAGTTATATGATACTCCAATGGAAACAAATTTAAAACTAGAACAAGCTAGCGAAGTAGATTTAAGTATTAAGTATAGAAATATAATAGGTGAATTATTGTATATTAGTACAGGTACAAGGCCAGATGTGGCATACAGTGTAAATTATTTGAGTAGATACCAAAGTTGTTATAATCAAACACATTACAAATATGCAATGAGAATCTTAAAGTACCTGTATAAAACTAAAGATCTAAAGTTAACATACTGTGATAACGTGAACACTGAAATATTAGATTGTATGGTAGATTCTGACTATGCAGGAGATAATGTGGATAGAAAATCTACAACTGGTTTTGTTATTAGATTATATGGAAACTTAATTTTTTGGAAAACGCGTAAACAAAATACAGTAACTAAATGTTCAACTTTCGCAGAGTATACTGCTATGTCAGAGGCAGTGACAGAAGTACTTTTTATTAGAAATTTGTTAAGTGAGTCATTTGATGTAAAATTTTGTGATCCAATAAAATTGTATGTAGATAACTCAGGTGCAATTGCAATTGCTAAATACGGCAACTTTACAAAAAACTCAAAGCACATCGAAGTGCAGTATCATTATATAAATGAGAACTATGAAAAGAAAATAATTGATATTGTAAAAATTGATACAAAGTTTAACTTGGCAGACATGTTAACTAAAAGCTTAGATAAGACATAATTTTTGAAGAACAGAGTAGGGTTAAGATTGATTTAGTTGTGTTATAGTTATAATAAGGTTATGGGTTACAAGATTATAAATTTAAGGAGGCGTGTTGTAATTACTCAAATTTTATAATCTTATGTCTATGTAAATGGAACGCGTAGCGCCATCTATATTTTGCATTGGGAAGTAATCCCGCGCAATCTGTTATATTTTTAATTTTTTTTTTCCGATTTGCGGCGTGCGAGCGTGTGTAATGTCATGGAATAAAAAGTAGTTAAATTAGAAGTTGTATTTATTATTTAATCCAACCATTTCAACATAACCGATTGTCAGGCGTTCACAATGACAATAAATAAAAAAGATCTATGTGTGCGTGTGGCAAGATGGGCACTTCTTTTAGAAGAATTTCAGTATTGCATTGAGCATCGACCTGGCAGACAAATGTCACATGTAGACGCATTAAGCAGATATCCTCTTCCTAATGTTATGTTATTGTCGCAAGAGTGCGAGGATTCAATACTTGTAAAGATAAAAAGAGCACAACGAGAGGACAAGGAGCTTTGTAAAATACTTAAAAATGTAGAAAGTATGAGTGTGAACGGTTTTGAAGTAAAGAATGATTTATTGTACAAAGTTGTGAACGACGAATTGTTAATAGTTGTACCCGAAAAGATGCAGGTTCAGGTAGTAAAGCGAGCTCACGAAAACGGTTACTTTGGCGTAAATAAGACGGAATCTTTACTTAAAAGAGACTATTGGTTTAAGGGTATGCGTACGAAGGTCGAATACGTTGTAAATAATTGTGTAGATTGCATATTAGCAGAACGGAAACATGGTAAACAGGAGGGTAAGTTACACTCCATAGATAAAGGTTGCGTACCACTCGATACCTACCACATTGACCATTTGGGTCCGATACCATCTACCAAAAAATCGTACCGTTATATTTTTATATTTGTTGACGGGTTTTCAAAATTTGTGTGGCTGTACCCAACGAGGTCAACGGACACAGCCGAAGTAATAGACCGCCTTACGAGACAATCAGCAGTATTCGGAAATCCAAAAAGAATCATTTCGGATAGAGGTACCGCGTTTACTGCTACCAATTTCTCGAAATATTGTAAAGATGAAGCCATCCAGCACGTGTTAATAACAACGGGTGTACCGCGCAGCAATGGTCAGGTTGAAAGAGTCAATAGGACTGTAATACCGCTTTTGACAAAATTAGCCGCGCCGAAACCCGAAGAATGGTATAAGCATTTAAACACCGTACAGAAATTTTTGAATGCCACCCCTCACCGAAGCACGGGAAAGTCGCCTTTTAAGTTGTTAATCGGGACAGATATGCGGTTAAAAGATGATCCGAACATACGCGAAATAATAGAACTCGAGTGGAATAGGATGTTCGAGGAACAACGCGATGAGATACGACGTGAAGCAAAAGAAAAGATTGCTCAGATGCAAGAGCAAAATCGAAAACAGTACAATAAAAAGCGAAAAGTCGCATTTCAGTATCGGGAAGATGATCTTGTTGCGATTAAACGAACTCAGATGGGTCCTGGGTTGAAAGTTCATCCTAAGTACCTCGGTCCATATCGTGTTACTAAGGTTCTACGAAATGATCCCTATGTAGTCAGTAAAATTGGCGAACACGAGGGTCCCCGCGAAACATCGACTTCGGTTGACCATATGAAGCCGTGGACAGATAATAGTAAACAGAACGCCAGTTCGCAGAGTATATCTAGCACGGATTCTGAATTCGATTCATAAACATCTGAGGCCAGATGTTATTGTAGGATGGCCGATTGTAGTAACGGTTTTTATTTAGATTTTAATTTTTAGTGTAATTGATCGTGTGACTGACTGTATGTTGTGTAGGCTTAAGTTTGAATAGTTCTGAGAAGGGTGTTGTGTTTGCAGGTAGTTTTGGGACAAGTGGCGAGGGTAGTTTGTAATAGTTAGTCGATAAGTTGTAGCGTAAATGTTAAGACGACTTTTTCCTTTTTCCTGTTGGTACATAGACAAAATTCATCGTATTTTTTATTAAAATAAATAGCAAAAAGTTACGATCACGTGTGATTGAGTCACCCCACATCAATAAAAGAAATTACAACCATCTTTTCGTTGCATATCCTACAATACATATGCGTTCTTTGGAGGATGAATCATTCCTTTTGGAAATTCGAGAGTCTTTCCAGTGTTTTCTAGTATATTTGACAAGTGAATATAAACAGCAGCCTCTAGGTCGAGAGGATAATTGACTTCCGGATGCGAAACCTAAACATTCAAAGGTGACATACAGAGTGTAAGGTGTAGAAAATAATGGAAGAATTTTTAAAATTTAATATAAACGAAGGAAACTTATTTTATAAAAATAGAAAATAATCCTAATATATACATGGTAATAAACAAAACAAAAACACACCTGGAAAGTAAACAACAAATATATGTGAGCAACCAATTGAACCAATAGAATAATTAAACAAAATTGATACATAAATAATACTTAACGTCTTTGCACTTCAATTATTTTCCGAATCACAAGTACTAAGGACCAACTCGCGAAATATCTCCAGTTACAATTTTGAAGTCTCGGTTTACTTATGTTTAAAAAAAAACTCAAAATGTTCCTTTTATGGAAAATTACTTTATTTTGTTTTATTTATCCAAAACACTTTAAAACTACCGAGATTACTCCAAATTGACTTATATCTTAATCCTTAGGGATAATAATAAACGATGTGCGGTAACTAATGCCTCTTACGGAAGAGGATAAAAAGTAAATGCTTTACAAACCAGCCTATATTTATAACATTCGTTAACCTATGTCCTACATGCACTTTGTCTACGTATATCGATACCTTCTCGGAAAACTACAACCAAATCTGTTTGTGTATATGGCCCGTTCACTACAATAGATTCCAATGATCACGCTTGGGTCGACATATTCCTTTAAAACGTTACTAATTTAATATCTGTAGTTGTTTCTGGTGATATGTATCCAATACCTTGTTTTGTTGTTAAAAAGACCTATTTTATCTAAATTAAATATGAATTGATTTTTATAGATTTACCAGCCTTTCGATTATCGGTAATGTGGCGTTCAAATTTTCGTTTTGGGAATGTTGAGTCATAGAGGTTTCTTGTTCATTCATTTCTTCACGTTCATTAAGCGGTGGTTTATTTGGATGTCGGATATTATTTTAATTTTCTTATCTTTATCTGGTTGTATTTCGGACGTTGAACTTTCTCCAATTTTTTTTCTTAAAATTTCGTCTCCGAAACTTCTAGTGGTTCCCTCACTGGTACATTTCCTGGATGGTTAAACATACTCAGAAGGTCCTCTTCGGCCTCGACTGTGTAAGCTTCGAGTCTGGATATATAATCTGCGTTGGTGTTATTCCTCCCTTTCTTATAGATTATATTATATTCGAATTTTTCCAACTTGAGTCTCCATCGCACAAGTTTGGAGTTCGGAGGATGTTAAATTTTCTGCCGTAGATGCATGGCCGGAACATTTTCGTTACCCATATAATGGCCAGGCATTCTTTTTCGATAGTCGAATAATTCTTCTAATGATCGTTCAGCGTTTGATTCATGTACATGATCGGCTTATCCCTTCCAATTTCTCCCTGCGAAAGCACGGCTCCCAATCCGACATTAGAGGCGTCTGTTGTCACATTGACATTTTTGGAGAAATCTGGATACATCAATACTGGTGGTTTACCTAAAATTCTTTTGACGCATTTATAAGCATTTACAAATTCTTGAATGTGCTCTACTTTGGCGTTTTTCTTGGTACTACTACCATTCGCCAAGATGTATTTCCATTTTTGTCAGGTTTTTTAGGACCAGGAAAATGGGTGCATTGTACGGTGACTCACTTTCCGTGATGATGTTTTACCTCCGTAGATCTTCTATTTGTTTCTGGATTTCCTTCCTATGAATGAAGGAGAAACAATATTGTAACGAATATTCTAGTCAAAACTTATTTATTCAAATAATAATTTATTTGACACTATTTATATAACACTTAAACAAACACTAACTTAAAACTACTATTTATATAAGAACAATTCACTTATTTATTTAACAACTTATTTATATTACTTGTGTCTTTCGTTTATCGTTTTGATTCGCGCACTGATGCTTTATCACCACAACTGTCCTCTGACCCAAGGACGATTACTTTATATACACATTTCGAACTTTCTAGATAATCTCTCGAAGAAATCCTGAGAACTCCCGAATGATGAATAATAATTAGAAAGTCGTCGATGATTCCAGAATTGATCGTGTTATTTGTCGCTGGATAAAGATTTTGTAGCTTGTAAGTTGATAATCATAAAAGTGCCGTGCGCGGTGACTACGCCGTGAGCATGTTAGCGATAAGAAGTTATTTAAATTGTTATCGCACACACGTTCGTTGTTACTGGTCGCTACACTACCCCCTCCTTAAGGGTGATCCGTCCCGGATCACATTCTGTCGTTCCCTCAGAGGACCATGCCGGTACTTGCAGGTGGATCCGCTTCGGCATCCGGTTGTCAGGTGGAAGTAGCAGTCAACTGTCTTCAATGGTGGCGGTCCTCGTGGTGGATTTCCAGCGCACACCAAGATTTCTATTCCAGTGTATCGGAACAAAACCTCCAGCATGTTTCTTATCACCCTCCAATCCAGCCCATCGAGACCGCATCTTAGTTCTATCAGGGAGTCCCATAAGGAGTGGTAGGTAGGCTTCTCCGACGGCTTGTTTTTGGTGAGTAGATAGAAGATGGATCGGGTCCCATCGAGTGACTGCAATACTTTTGTTCCATCTTTGATCTGGTCGAGTAACATCGGTAGTCGCCCAAACTTCTTCCAAAAGACCGTGGCAATCCCACGGCTCATGTCCAAATCCCTTGCCACACAATGGGCCAGCGAGTATTCCTTCGGGACGGCGAATAAGTCCTGCTGAACTTCGGTGGTGACTCCAAATCTGGCTTTACGGTGTAAGCTCTGTTCAGCCATAAATTCTTCGTACTGGGGTTCTGAAGGATGAGTCTGTACGACTCTAACTCGAGCTTCCTCGTGGTTGTCCCCAGCATATGGAGCCAGTCGGTTGAAGTGGACTACTCTTGGTTTTCCATTGGGAGTACGTCTAATTCGGTAGATTACGTCATTGATTCGTTTGATAACTTTATACGGGCCTTCCCAATCTTGTTGCAGCTTCGGCGAAAGACCCCTTTTGACGCTTCGGATTATAAAGCCACACCAAATCTTCTTCATGGAATCCTCCATCAGTGGCCTTAATGTCATATGCGTCCTTCATCCGGTCACTGGCTATCTGCATATGGGAACGTATCTCGTCATGGATGTCGTCCAATCGTCTTCGACGTTCACTGACGTAATCTTCTCCCGCCACGTCTTCGCCAGGTTTGCACCCGAACTTTAAGTCGCATGGTAGTCGCAACTCTCGACCGAACAGTACCCTTACTGGTGTTTGTCCAGTAGTTTCATGTACATCTCGCTTGTTTGGAGACCATTTTGGACAGGTACTTGTTAATGGTCCTGTTCAATCGTTCAACCATGGCGTCTGATTTGGGATGTAGGGCTGTAGTCCGAGTCTTATGAATGCCCAACTTACAAATGTCCTGGAATATGGCTGACACGAAATTTCGTCGTTGGTCGTGTTGAATATTTATTTGGAGCTTCAAATAAATGAAAGTAGGTTTCCAAAAAACAGTGCATTAAAGTTATTAAAGATTACATAAATAAAACAATAGTGAACGAAGAGAAAAAAATATTGCAAGTATACAGTTTGAGAATAACTTGTGGACTGCTCTTTTACATTAACATTTGTACATGGTAAAAGCTAACCTACTACCGTATGCTAAGGGTAGTTTGTACACATCTGGCAATGATAAAAATGGTCCGTGACGACCAGCAAAACAAGTTGTATATAGCAAACTAGCAAACTAGCAAACTATGGAAATGGACTAAAAATAGATTCTATTTGACAACGATCAAAACACTTATTCTATTTAAGCTAAAATTCAATAGGTCGGAATGCAGCTCCAGTGGTACTCCGAATAGGCTAATTAACTCTTTCACGAGCGTTTCCGCCACTGTAGTTGCCGTCTGGTTTGGAAGGGCGCACGCTTCAACCCATTTCGTGAAGTAGTCCATTGCCACTACGGTGTACTTATTTCCATCTTCAGATTCTGGGAATGGTCCGGCAACATCTATGGCAATTCTCTTGAATGGGCTGCCGACGTTATACTGCCGCATCGGAGCACGCTGTTGCTTCTGAGGTCCCTTACTGGCGGTGCACGTCGTACACTTTCTGCACCAATCTTCCACGTCCTTCTTGCAGTTGACCCAGTAAAATCGTTCTCGTACTTTACCAAGGGTCTTTTTTACACCAAAATGTCCTCCCGAAGGGTCGTCATGGAGGCACTGCAGAACTTCTTTTACCAAGCTTTTCGGTATCACCAGTTGACGTCTGCTTTCTGTGCCATCTTGATTCTCAACGACGCGCTTCAGGAGACCATTTTCTTCTGCAATGGAATCCCATTGAGCCCACAACGATTTTACTTGTGTTGACTTGGCAGCCGCTTCCTGCCATGTTGGTCTTGTGCCTTGTTTCTTCCAGTCCAGGAACATTTTTAGGAGCACGTCGGAATGTTGTTCTGCCTTAATATTGTCGGGCTGCCACTGCTCGTGCAGGATAGTTATCCTCCTGACCTCTTCGTATTCCTCGACGCGTCGACAGTGTTTACAATTGTCCGGGCAAGGACTTCTGGAAAAGGCGTCGGCGTTTTTATGGCTACTTCCCGCTCGATGTTCTATGTCAAAGTCGTACTCCTGTAGCTTCTCTAACATCTTGCTACTTGGCCCTCGAGATTCTTGAAATTAAGCAACCATTTCAACGCGGCATGGTCGGTTCGTAGCAAAAACTTTCTTCCGTACAGATATTTGTAGAAATTCTCCACACTTTTTACTACGGCTAACAATTCGCGTCGGGTTACGCAGTAACTCCGTTCTGGTTTGGATAGAGTTCTGCTGAAGTAGCCGATCACTTTTTCTTCACCATTCTGTATTTGTGACAGAAACGCGCCAATTCCAATATTGCTAGCGTCGGTGTCCAGGTTAAACTTTCCAGTTGTTAGGAGATAGCTCAACACAGGTGTAGGAGAGAAGGTTTTCTTTAGCTGTTCAAAAGCAGCTTGGCAGTCTTGCTCCCAACAAAATGGTCTACCCTCTTCTGTGAGTCGTGTCAGAGGCTTAGCAATTTTAGCAAATCCAGGAACAAAACGTCTATAGTAGGTGCAGAGTCCAAAGAAGCTTCTGACTTGATGGACGTCAGCAGGTACAGGCCACTCTTGCACGGCCTTAATTTTCTGTGGTCGACTGAAACGCCGTCTCCGGATAGTACATGGTAGTTGACGGTCTCTTGGAATAGCTGACATTTCTTGGGGCTTAGTTTTCGATAGACGTCGTGAAGTCTTCGGAAAATTTCCTCCAAATTTTTCAGATGGTCGTTGAAGTCCTTTCCTACTACGATGATGTCGTCGAGGTATACCAGGCAAGTCTTCCCAACTAAGCCAACCAAGACGGTTTCCATTAGTCGCTCAAAGGTGGCAGGTGCGTTGCACAACCCGAACGGCATCACCTTGAACAGCCACAGCCCCGTTCCAATGGAAAACGCTGTCTTCTCTTTGGCATCCCGGTCCAAAGCCACTTGCCAGTATCCGCTCTTGAGGTCTAAGGTGGAAAATATCGTCGACCCTGACAGTGTATCCAGGGTGTCATCGATTCGTGGTAGTGGGTAGCTCTCTTTCTTCGTCACATTGTTTAATTGGCGGTAGTCCACACAGAAGCGTGTCGAGCCATCCTTTTTCTTGACGAGGACTACCGGCGATGTCCAAGGGCTAGTAGAAGGTTCTATTACTCCATCCCTTCGCATTTCACTTATTATGTTTTCAGCCTCTTCTCTCTTGGCCAGTGGTGGTCTCCTCGGTCGCTGACGGATGGGTTGGGCCTCGCCAGTATTTATTTTGTGCAGGACGGCGTTGGTTCGTCCCTTCCTGCCACCTTCTACTTCAAAGACGTCTTGGTATTCTTTTAGTAATCCTTTTATTTGATGTCGTTGGTTAGGATTACATTTGCCGCCTGCTTCCTGGCACAATTTCGTAGCTTGGTAGACAGCTTTCTGGGCTTCTCGTGATTTGTGATTGCACTTAAAGCTGTCTACCAAGCTACGAAATTTTGGATTAATTTAGAAATCAAAAAATGGTACCAGATCAGAGATAATCTATCCACCCATTTAAAGTTAATTCACATGGAATTACATAATAACTACAACAACATAGAATTCGACTTAATAGATTTCCAAGTTAGAGAAGAGGCGAATAGAATTGCTCATCTACAATATATGTCTCAAAGTAAAAAACTCCAATCCATCATAGACCAGAAGAATAGGAGCTTGCAAAAAGGATCATGCAACAACCAGAAACCACAAGTATACCAGAATTCTACAAAAGGGTACAAAATCTATCTAATGTAACCTTTAACCAACTTGAAATCAATCTTTTAAACAAAGTCCTTAAGTATTGTCCTAACATAAACAATAAAAATAATTTAACTTATTTAGCAATCAACACCGAATTAGCGTTAGATAACCTAGACTCTCTTAATTCAAAAAACTTAGAAAAAATTCTCTTCTCAAAAATGTTTAGTAATCATAATTCTATTAGACCTAACTTCAATGAAATTAAAATACTAAAAAGCATTCAACAGAAAATTAAAGATAATAATTTGATCATATGTAAAGCTGATAAGGGTAATACAGTAACTATTTTAAATAAACCTGATTATATTAATAAAACTTTAACCTTAATCGAAAATGAAAATTTCAAACCCCTTTTGTCAGACCCTACATTCAAATTTCAGTTAGAAATAAAAAAAGTTCTAAAAGATAGTCCTAATATTTTTACAGATAAAGATAAATATTTTTTAACCACTATGAACCCTCAATCTCCGGTTCTATACAGTTTACCTAAAATTCATAAATCAGGTTTCCCTATGAGACCGATAGTATCATACATTAATGCCCCGGCTCATAAATTTAGTAAAAGATTAAACTCGGTTTTACCTAATTTACTTAATTTTAACTCCAATTACGCTATAAAAAACTCCATAGAACTTGTAAACAAAATTAAACATTTAAAAATACCAGTTAATGCTAAATTAGTATCTTTTGATGTTACTAATTTATTTCCTTCAATTCCTCAAACCCCCTTACTAGAAATTGTTTCTCATTTAATTAATAATAACCAAAATTTATCTATATCCCAGAAACAAGAATTAAAATTACTTAGAAACTTGTTTAAATCAATCCTATTTAAAATTCAATAATAAACACTATAGACAACTTAACGGTTTACCAATGGGGTCGCCCTTATCACCTTTACTTAGTGAAATATTTATGTCCAATTTTGAAAATAACTTATTTGCTCTGAAAAACAACCTTTTGAACCACGTGCTCTTTTACACGAGATACGTAGACGATATCCTTTGCATCTGGACAGGTTCTGACAGACAATTAAAATTATTTTTGAACCTTTTAAATTCATTCTACGATTCCATTAAATTTACCTGTGAAGTAAAGACCAATAAGTCACTGAATTTTCTTGATTTAACTCTAAATAGAAACAATAACCATATTTCTTTTGGAATTTATCGCAAACCTACGTTTACCGATATTCTACCACATGCTAATTCTAACCAGTCATATAATATAAAATTAAGTTCTTTCCATTCGTTTATACATAGGTTATTATCGTTACCTTTAAATTCAGCCGAATATAAAAAAGAGTTAAATATTATTAAAACCTTAGCCATAAATAACGGTTATGAACCCTCACTCATTAGCAAATTAATCATAAAAAAGAAAAATTCTTTATTACTGAAAAAATTTTATACACCGATGGCCTATAATACCAATGTACAGAATTATTGTTTAATCAACCATATACCGAATATAAGTCATAAAATTTGTAATAAGTTAAAAAAACTGAATATTCATACAATGTGTGTAAATAAAATTAATTTAAGATCTTTGTTAGCTAATAATAAAGAAAAAGTAAATTTACTTTCTAAATCTGGTGAATATGAAATAAAATGCGAAAATTGTGAAGCAATTCATATTGGACAAACTGGCCGTTCCTTAAAATGTCGCGTAGATGATCATTTAAAATCTATACAAAAATTAAATAAATGTACTGGTTTTTCAGAACATTGTATTGTAAATAAACATTCTTTAGATGTCAACAATATTAAATTGCTTCACAACGTTCCGAAAAGTAAACGTTTAAATTTACTGGAAATTCTAGAAATAATTAAAGCCCAGCACAATAACAAGCTCATTACCAATGACCAATTAGAATATAACGTTTCACCCTTACTAAATCTCTTAGCAACAAGCCATGTATAAATATTGTACTCTTTAAGTTTTATTTGTCAGAGTCCTGTAATTATTTTAAATAAATTTTGTGAAACTAAAGTCAAGTGTTATTTTTCCTTTTTTAATTTAAAATCATGTTTCATCAAGTGCCTTGCGATTCTTCATTTTTACTTAACTACCATTTCACCGGTGGCCGTTTGTAGCTTCCATTAGGTCGGTTGAAGCGTGCTTGTAGTCATTACATTGGCTCGTATAATCGTCCTACTTGCTCAGGTATCCAATAGAAACGAACACCGTTTCCCACTCATACTTATACTTTTCGTAAGTGAAGTCTTACTGTGACACGCTCGCCACGGAAATTAACAAGATTACCGTCTTGATCAACTATTTTAAGGGAAATGTAATCGATGACACGTGTGTTGATAGATAAGTATATAAGATTTGTAGGATTCTCTACAATTTTAAATCCGGGAGGTACATTGGGAAAGAATTGATGTAGTACATGTCCATCTTGTCCTTTAGTACCATCATTGGTATGTATGTAGGAGTGAGATATAAGGTTACACATTACTGAAATTGTGTTTACCTTGAAAATGTCAGCTACATGATCAGACTCCTCTTCAATCGATGGTAGAAGCTTATTATCAAAACCCAATATCTTTGCTGGAGAATCTGTTGGAGTGAAATCAACTTTTCTGGTACTCTTTACATGACTTTTTAATGTAGTATTGTCTCCAGACAGGTGAATACTGTCATCAGTCCCTTTCAATTTCTCCTGAAGAAAATTATTAATTTCATCGATTTCATAGGATACTTCTGGAAGAACTACGACTGGTTTGTTAGAACCTTCAAAATAGAATTTGTTGTTATTTTCATCAATATTTGGAATACTGTTATAGGTTTCAAAATTCAATAACGCTATTTGATATTCTTCATCCTCGTTTAAAACAATCGGTGGACTGTGATGGTTTGTTTTAAAAACGGGTTTGCGTAATTTGTTGTAGGAATTGGAGAACTAAATGACCACAGTTAAAATCGGTGGGGTTCTGAACACGATCGTAGTTGTAAGTAATAACGCAAGGACCAGCAGATTGTAAATAATGAACCAATTCTTTCGGTGGACGGAGATCACCAAAACTATCAAAGTAAATAGCTTTGTTGTTTCGTTTTACGTATGCTGTCCAATGTGTACCAGTTCCTGTATCTAAATTAACGATTCCACTTTCACACCTGTGAACTATTCTTGGTAATTCGTTACGCATGAAGATTCCACGAAAATATGGAATTTGTAAATAGTGAATGTATTTATATAAATCTAAATTTGTTAGAGGATGATTAGGTAACTTCATGAAAAATTTGACGTTTTTTTTTTGTTGAAAGGGTTTTAGGTATAAACCGAAACCTGTACGAGAAGGTTGACTCGAAATATTTTTTCCAAGAGGAATGGCTTCCATCGAATTGTTATGACGTTTAGCTTCTTGTAGTTGCTGCTGCGCTGATTTAGCATTTTGTACAGCTTTAGCTATCCCAGCAGCACCACCAGAGAGAGCCCCAAGGGCTGATAATCCTGCAAAAATCGGAATTAATGGTAGAAAACCACCTGTCTTTGGAATTGGAATGATTCTAGGATATTTAGATCTCTTTCCAACTCTTCTAATTTTCTTTAGTGCAATTTTAGCAGCATCTAACAGCTGCACAGGCTTATTTTTCTTAAGAACAAGTTTCGCAGTTGTTACTAATTTATGAAACGGTATAAGTCCACATTTTCTTGTTCGTTTTCTCTTATTTATTTTCACCAGCGGAATCGAACCACCTTTTTTACAATGACATCGTCGTTTGTGCCCCATTCCAAGTTTCTCCTTAATCTTCATAGCTGAAGCAACTGTGAGAGCTGCCAAGCGTTCACCTATCGACGCGTCTGACGACTTTAGTCTTCGCAAAGGTTGTTATGCCAAAACCTTGTCCGCTATTCGACGCTGTGAAATGTTTGGTGAAATTGTGTATGAAATATCGTGTAATTTACAATATTCGTCGAGAGGATTTATACCAATATCACCTCGTGCTAAACGTTTGCTCAATCGTGTCCCTGGACCACAAAAGTTATAGCCTGGGAGATGTAATTCAAAAGGTAATCTATCTATAACACTATTCAGAATGTTGTGTTTCATGTAACAGGTTTGGTGTGAGTGCTTTCACTATTGTGTACCAACTGACTATATAAGCAATGTAAACTCTGAATTTATATATCCGTAGGTAACACATCGAAATCGTTTAATAATGAATAAACATGCGGATAGTACAACACCCATCTGCTCTACCGATAACCAAGCGCGACTTCAACATCGCTACGAAAATAAATCGTCATGGTCCTTTACTACCATCTGTGGGAAAACAAATATGATTATAGGGCTATTGGAGCAACCAAACGGTTTACGGTTTGAAAACGTATATGTTTATTCAAAGTCGTTATATCAACCAAAATATAAGTATTTAGCTGAATTATTGCAACCAATTGCTGGAATTGGTTATTTTCCCTATAGAGATTCTGATGAAGTAATTGGTCCATCAGAGGCGAGACCTAATTCTGTATTCATCTTTGATGATGTTGCGAATGATAATCAGAATAAGATAAGGGAATACTTTAGTATGGGAAGACATAACTCAATCGATACTTTTTATTTAAACCAAACATATGCTCAAATCCCTAATTATTTAATTAGAGATAACACTAACTTAATAATACTGTTTAAACAAGATGAATTAAATCTCAAACATGTTTTTTTCTGATCATGTCACTGTAGACATGACTTTTGACCAATTTAAAAGTATATGTGGAGAATGTAGGAAAGAGAAATTCGGATTTCTAGTGATTAACAAGGATTGTAGAATAAATGAGGGGAGATATCGTATAGGATTCGATAAATATATAGTAATGTAAGTGATAGAAATGAAATCAGTTGTTAAAAGACGACTATAACAACAGCATGGATGTGAAAGCAAAGAAAGAACTGATCAAAGTTAGGAAAGCAGTAAAGAGGAAATTGCAAATGTTAAAGAAATCGATGGTGGGACAGAATCTCCTATTGCAACAAGCATACCAACCAATTACAAAATCATTTCTTCACTTGAAATCTGAGCTGGGTGAAGAGATCAAAACGGAATTAAAACCAGACATTACTAATTGGTTGAAAAGTGACGTTCCAGCATCATCAACTCCAATAAAAATTAGAAAACTTGATCCTTCGAATGCTCCAGGCACAATACTTCAAGGTCCTCCTTCCTTCTTAAGTGAAGAAAGTGTATATGAAGTTAACCCATCAACGGATGAGAGTGTGTTCGAACAAGCAAAAAAAGAATACTTAGATTATGTCAATAGCTCTCGATTTGGAGAATATTTGGAGGAATTCCATCCTCTACCTCGAGATTATATAGAAGGAATTATCAAAGAGTATGACAGTAGTATATTTAACACTGACATTGTGAATCCCCGTTTTGATAAAGTTCGATTCGAATGGGACACAAATAAATTTTTTATCGGTGATTCTAAAGTAGATTTTGATGGATCAGACGTTGTAATCAATGGAAAATTTAAATACACAGGTACTGTAGGATTATATGAGCAAGTTGTGAATATCCAACATCAATTAAAGAACGGAGAGACTATGCGGACAGAAAGGAGTTAAAACAATTACAGGCATATATCTAAAACTAAGGCAACGCTAACACACACACATTCAGACCTGAATACAAACAAGGATTACAACACATTCGCTCTCTCATTCAGTCCTGAAAATAAAAACAATCATGAAAAGGAAGGTGGCTACGAAGTTGGCAGCGGCGTTATTCAGGCGACGGTGTGGCAAAGATTGAGCGTCTGGCCTTGACAGGCGGCGGCAGTGACGGCAACGGCGAGGTCAAGGACGTCGGCAGTCCCTGGTTTGGCGGCGTCACCAAGGCGTTTGGAGTCGGCGGCGGGGGGGTCGGGGCGTCGCGACGGCGGCGGCGGATCGCTGACTGAAGGCGGCGGTTGCGGAACACCAGAGATTGGGAGCGTAACCTTGGCTTAACGTTTCGAAGAGGACATCTAACTCTTCGTGATAGGCGGCTCCGTGGCGTCTTGGCGTCGTCTTGGGGCGTCGGGACGCTGCGGCTTGGCGTCGTTCAGTTTCTCGGCGACGTCGTTGGCGATAAGCTTGGGCGGAGCGGCCGGTTCGCGGCATGAATTTCTATCTCTCGGCGTTTGTACGTTGCTTGGGTAGCTAATTAGCTAGGTAGCTACAGAGAGTTAAGGGTAGCTTTGCAGCTAAGGGTAGCTTTGCAGCCAGAGAGGTTCTGACGTTTGGTGGTTCTCGCACCCCTACTTATACTAGGCCGAACAATAGAAACCAGGTACGTAGGAAAAACCATAGGGTTTCGGCCTTGCGATTGGTCGGCGTTCAGGGTGGTTTGTTTGGAGCGAGAACGACCACTTCTCTCTCTTGCGCGGCGTGTCGAACGTTCGTTCTCTCGTCGGTTCATGCGTATTGACCATGCCAGGCCGGTTGGATGGTGGCCTTGAATACTTAGCGGCGTTTTGTAGCATGGTACCGACGGTAGGCGGCACCGGCCTTGAATGTATGTTGGTATCAACATCTCATAATAGTTGGATCCATAAAAAAAAAACGTTTTCTGATATATAGGCTTTTGTATTCATAAATGGTAACATGTTTACAAAGTTATGTACCCCCTCTCCCAAAAAAGTATGATTATAAATAAGATGAAACGTGGTGAGTGCAGTCAGTTGTAATAGTTAGTTATTGCATTGAAAGTTAAAGACGTAGTAATGGTTGAAAGTTATGTAATTGAAGTTAAATTTTTAAAAGACGGCTTCTTATCTGAAAGAAAACATTTGGTTGCATCAGTTAGAAAACGTGGTACAAGAATTTGAGTTGAAAGGTGGATACGATAAACTTGTAATGCTATTTAGTAAGCGAGGAGAGCGATCCAGACGATTTAGAAATCGAATTTTCATAAAAAATGGATTCCTTATCCTATGAGTTGTATGAAGCAGAAAGACAGGTCCTCATTACGAATTTGCGAAGAGCAATATTATCTAATGATTTAGACAGAGTCAAGGTTGTGTGTTCGAAGTTGGGAGTTGAAGTACCAAAGGAAGTATTCAAATGGTTAACATTACCACAAGATACATCATACAATATTTTGTATTTCGTTCTCGAAATAAAACAGCGGTGCGACACCTTCGTTAACGATTTTTTAAAAGCTTGTAGTGAAAAAGTGGAGATAACCGGTGATGATGTTCAAGGGATTTTAAACGAAACAAAATATAATTACATGCGAAATGATATATATTTTCTAAAGCAAATGTTAATAAACGGATCAGTTCTAGTGAAGAACAAAAAATTCTCCATCATTAACATAAAGAACGCGTACACACCATTATTGAAGTGTGTAGATGATTTAATAATGGATGTGGTATACTATGCGCAACCGAAATATTTGGAAAAGTTTATTAAGTTAATCAACTTGTTCAAGATTCCATATACTTTAAGTCCAAGCATTAACGGTTGTCATCAGACAGTGTTGCGATGGATAGAAGAAAACATTTTACGATAAGGAACGGAAAAGGCTCCAGGCTGGCGAAATGGTCCTGACTCAGGCAAAAAATGGCCATCCACTGATATTGAAGATTATAAAAAAGTTTATTCATTGTTACAGCTATTAATTGAATAAATTGTAACTGCAGAAACATTTAGGGTTTTGATATATTTCTTTTTTCTTCCAATTCATCTTTGTTTAACAAGACATGCATAAAATACAACATCACACCAAAATACGCAACCATCACCATACGTAACAAATCATCCAGTGCGAAGAAAACAAAAACCCTTGCAGAAAAGCTTTGGATAAAAACGGAAATTAAAGAACAACATAAACTAAAACAAAAACTGAACAAACAACTTTTAAACTTACATTACAAAATTATTTCAACATACGGAACAGAGATATGGTTCGAGGTAGAAAAACATATCAACACGATAGAAAAACAAAAAATCGAGGACAAATACAAAAAACAAGATATGAAAATAGAAAAATTAACACGAACATCAAAACCAAAACTAAATACAGCCTACGACACTCACCACAAATTCTATGTAAAAGTGAAAAATCTCACAAACATCACATTCGACCACAAGGAAACAGATATACTTCGTAAAGGCCTCAAATACAACTTGAACACCAATGGATTAAAAAACATCGAAACATTAATAACCGACGCTGAAGTGGCCATCCAAAACCTACCTGAAGAAACACAAGAAAGAAATAGACACCTCGTAGCTAACGAAATAGACAAAATATTGAAAAGTAACAAACATAAATTAACAAAAGACAACATAAAAGAAAACGTATTAATAAAAAACATCAAAGAAAAAATTAAAAGCAACAACGCAATCATTACGAAAGCCGATAAAGGAAATACACTAGTCATAATGAACAGCAACGAATACATACAAAAAACAAATGAATTCATCAAAGCAAATGGAATAAAGCAAATCAAAACTAATCCCACCAACAAATACCAACTAGAAATAAAACAACTGACAAAATCATGTAAAACCATTATACCAGAGAATGAAGCATATAAACATATACAAATGAATCCCCAAGCACCAAAACTCAGAAGCCTACCAAAACTGCACAAACCGGACATACCAATAAGACCCGTGATTAATTACACAGAAGCGCCCGGATACAAACTATCCAAAACAATAGCCAACATACTCAAAAATAAACTAAATCTTGATTATAAATATGCAATAAAAAACCGGAATGAATTAATAAACAGAATAAAAGAAGTTAAAACAGAAAAAGACTCAAAACTCATCTCCTATGACATATCAAATCTATACACAAACATACCAATCGAAGAAACAATACAAATAGCTAAAAACATATTAACCAAAAATAAGGTACAACCACCAGTAATAAACGAAATAACAACAGCACTGCAAGTTTTACTCAAACAAAACTACTTTAAATTCAACAACAACTATTATATACAAAACAAGGGCCTCGCAATGGGAAGTCCGCTATCAGGTATTATGGCTGAAATATACCTACAAAATTTCGAAAATA
The DNA here is from genome assembly GCA_029378335.1 of Agrilus mali. NCBI lineage: Eukaryota > Metazoa > Arthropoda > Insecta > Coleoptera > Buprestidae > Agrilus > Agrilus mali. Next base: position 14,081,934 of record CM055657.1, on the reverse strand, counting down.
AAATACAAGATACAATTAAAAACAAGTTCAACACAACAACATGGATAAGATATGTTGACGACATATTCTGCATAATCAACAACAATAAACACATAGAGCTTTTAAACTATTTAAACAACATACACAACAACATACAGTTCACAATAGAAGTAGAACAAGACAAAAAAATTAACTTTTTGGATTTGACCATAATTAGAAAAGATAAAAAACTACAGTTCGAAATATATCGAAAACCGACGCAAACAAGCACGATCATTCATGCCGAATCAAATCACCCAAAACAACATAAATATGCAGCCTTTAGAAGCCTATACTACAGACTAGAAACAACACCACTCAACAAGGTTCAATACAAAAAAGAAAAAGAAACCATCAAACAAATAGCCATCGAAAACGGATACAACGAAAAAACCATCAATACCATACACAAACAAATAATTAACTCAATCCACAAGAAAAGAAACAAAAACCAAGAACAAATAACAAAAAATAATAATAACAATAACACATCAACAAAATGGGCAACTTTCACTTACGTCGGCAAAATAACATACAAAATCACCAATATTTTCAAAAAACATAAAATCAACATAGCTTATAGAACCAACAATAACTTAAAGACCAAACTACCCAATAACATAGAAAAAGAAGATAAATTTGAAAAATCAGGAATATACAAACTAACATGCACAACATGCAACAAAAAATACATAGGACAAACAGGAAGGAAAATTAAGCAGCGATACAAAGAACATATTAAATCGTACAAACATAACAAAACAGACTCCAATTATGCTGAACATCTAACCAATAATAACCATATACCAGGCCCCATTGAAAAAACAGTCCAAGTTCTTCATACAATTCCAAAAAGCAAGAAAATGAACATTTTAGAAAACCTAGAAATCTATAAGGAAAAAGTCAACAACAACATTATCAACATACAACTAAATAACCAATCCGAAGCAATCTTCCAACCACTACAGAAAATATATAAACGACGAAACCCAAACCCATCATCAGTCGCTTGACAATGCCGAGAGGCGAAACACGTGTCGCGAAAACGAAAAAACAATATTCATCTAAAAAAAGGTTATCAGTGAGTGAGAAATAAACTAGCTTATAATTTAGGGTTTTCTTTATATGTTTAGGAAAATAACACAATTTTTAAAATAATAAAAAACAAACGTAGGTCAAAACGTTTATTAATTTACACAGACAAGAGTATACAATCAATAATAAAGATAAAGTTTTAAAATATAACATTGGAGCATTATTAACATATTCATACAAGTGATTATTACAGAAGTTGTTCATAAATAGTATCAATAGATTCTTGTGGAAGTGAAGAAGCATCGAAAAGTTTTGGAATAAAATATTCTCCAACCGTTAAGTTATTTTTATGTGGTAGATTAAAATTTTGGACTACTTGATCGATGTTATTGTTCAACTTTGAAATGGAAGTTTCCGAGTTTTTCATATTATAATGTCACCAAGGAAGCGTATTAGTTGTTTTCGGAATTAAGAAACGTTTATCATCTTTAGGGCAAAGAGCTACTTTAGTTTTCATTTGGGTGTACATAGTATGGAGGTCAGAAACAAAAACATTCATACATTTTATAATGGTGGAATTGTCCCTAATAACGTGAAGATAATCATCAACTCCCTTATGCAGTTTAATAACGTTCTTCTTAACACCTTTAGCTTTCTTAACAATTTGATCAACCGCTTCAACACAATACGCTTTAGCTCCGGTTCCATAGAATGCTTTAGTGGGATTATTAGGAAACTCATCTTTGAATTTACCGGTAACGGATGTGGTAATGGGAATATTGAAACTATTATCGCGAGGATAATTGGAAGTATCAAAGTAATGGATATTTTCAACAATATCGCGGTAAAAGTTTTCAGTATACACTTTCAAAATGAAAGAATCTGTATCCATATACATCAAAGAAATATTTTGGTGATATTTTAGTTTTAGAAAGCTGTAGTAGAAATCGTACATAACAACTTTTGATAAATCCAATATGGTAAAACCAACATAGAGAGGTTTATCGTAAACAATACGTAATTTGTTCATCTGAATGGCTACAAAGTTGGGAGTGAAAATCTTAGAATTTTTGAAATTAGGTTTAGCTATTAACGTCTCAGCACCTAAGAAGCGACCCGAATTTTGCCAATGTGTTACTAATTTCACATGAACTCGTTTATCAACGTTCTCCATCGTCTTTCCGAAAACACTGTTATTCATTAATTTAAAGAAAGATTTCCCAAATTTATTTTCAGACAAATTACGTTTTCGGGTATTTAAATCGATGAAAGGTTTCAACCAATCGGATTGTTTAAACTCAATAACTCTATGAATTTTAAGTAGTTTCAGTCCATTGCGAAGGGCTTGTTGCAGCGTTAGGTAATGAACGACATATTTTGTTTTATTCATAAGGTTAGGTATAATTTTTTTGATTCTACCATTAGCATTAGCAGGAGAAATAATGTTTTCAACTAAAAAAGGGGGATCAGCATGTAAATCATGGAGGTGTTGGGGATATTCAACATCGACTTCAAGTACATAACCGTATTCAGAAGAAGCATCTAAAGAGAGAACATTCAATTCATCAATTTCGGTTTCGTTTAGCCAACGAAAGTGGGAAACAGGAAGGAATTGACTCATATTATGTCCATACAAATTAGTAGCATCCAAATACATAATATATGAGGTAGGAATAGAGCTGTTATAATCTGGGAGGTGGGGATTGTTAGCGAAATGCATTCTTTGAACGCATTGACATGTCTCCACGTATACCTTTTTGAAATTTTTTTAACATTTCGATGTCGGTTAGAAGTTCTAAATTAATACGAGTGAATTTAAACATGTATCCCACGCAAGACCTGGTGCGGTGAAATACTGAGCTGGGTCTAAGTCGTAAGTGGTAATACATATTTCTCGGAAATTCTCGAAAACATCTGCTAATAACAGAACGTCTGTTTTTAAGTACAGGTCAGAGTATTCTCCGAGAGTTGAACAAGAGAAAGCATTCCAAACAGTTTTAGCTCTTTCATAATCCTCATCGGAAATGGGGACAGCTTATCGAGGGAAGAAGTCATGAAACGAAAGGAGTCGAGAAATCTAATCTTTACAAACACATTTTTAGTTGAGTTGTCCGAATCATTTTGAACCGTATCAACTCGTAATAATTTGGTAAAGGAAATGTATTTTTCTTTATTTTGAGCAATTACGTCAAATTTAACATCATTCGCAGCCATTTCCTTTAGAAACAAGTGACAATCATATCCGGAGAGGTTATGGAAAAAAACAGGTACAAAATTGGGAAGTTTGTAATTTAAATTACATCTGGAGTGAGCTGCCCCTAATCGAACTTTACCGGTCAAATGACAATGATCTCGCACCTTAACGTCATCGTCCAGAAACGGTTCTTCACAAATATTACAAGAGGTAGCCTCGGAGAAGAGACGTATCTCTTCATCTGACAGGGGTACCATGGGAGCTGTGATCTTCAAATATCGGTGATAAATATCGTAAACGTCTTCATCCAAAGTTTTAACAAATTGATTAGCGCAATCGGGCCCCCGATACGATCTGAATTTGGAGAGGGAATCATCGAATGAGCACTTTATCAAGTAAGCAAATGAATGGGGCTGATGTTTGTTCGTAGATGTGGTAGATGTTTTGTTAGGATCAGGAAAGCATGTATGAATAGGTTGCAATACGGTTTCAAAGTCGGCGTATACAACAAAGGGTACTTTGATACGTTTTTGATAATTTTCAAATTTCGAAACATGATTAGGGACCAACCTACCCATCTTATCCATTTTACAATCACCGGTAGGAAGGCTGCTGTACACATGGTTGCAGTCGTAGTGTTGATGACGATGGAGGTGGGGAAACGATTAAGTAAAATGGCTGAACAGGTACAAGGTGTTCAAGCTGATATATCATTGCATAATCTGGATGATTCTGAGCTGTCAGCGGTGTTGGACGAGTTCTTCAACAATGAGAAATCGATGACAACAGCAGTCGATGGAGGAAATGTAGTCAGCGAAACAACGACAAGGCCTGTGGCGAGTACATCGCGAACGGTTTTAGGAGGTGGTAAAGGCATTGTATTGAAACCGAAGAAGCGGACGTATAATAGGAAGATGTTGGGTGGGGCGTGTGAATACTGGAAGTTGGTGGAACAAGTAGGAGAAGCGACGAAGGCTATACACTGCGAAAAACTGAAAAGAGAGGCTGAAATGGAGGAACAGGAAATGAAGAAGGCTTCTTTGATAGAACAAATTCAAAAGAAAGAGAAGGAGTTGGAGGACATGAAAAGAACTTTGGAAAACTGTAGTAGATGGACTATGGAAAATCGAAAGCGGGTGGAAGAGATGGAAAATAAGTTGGTTGACTTACAAACACATATTAATGAAAAATTTTAGTTTTAATGTAAAAGGGATAATAAAATAAAAATTGTATTATAAAGTGATTTTACTTTTAATAATTTGTTATAAAAGATGGTAGTGTTGTATTAAAAAAGAATATCTACACAAGTTTTAGTAGGGGAGTAATGAAAGATATACTTTTACAAAAAATTGATACATTTTACATGAAGTAGGAGCATGTTACAAAGAGGGATGTTAATGTGTAGTGTCTTAGGATCGGTTTGTGTTATAGTTAGTGTGGAAGAGGTGTTTCCCTGAAGCTGAAGCAGAAGTGTGACATATAAATTGGAAGCGAACCGTAAAAAGAAACTAAAGAAATGACGATGTGATTGAATCAGAAGTGGTGGATTGAGTACAACTTAGTAAAAGTTAGTAGGAATCAGTTGGAATGTACATGTAGTACACTCAGACGATGATAATGTTGTAGAAAGGTTGAGAAAGAAAAAAAGAAGTTGTACTTATAACGAAGTTCAATACAAGTACTCACCTTTAAAGTTGTATACTTTGCCTACATCATTATTCAATAACAAACGTTTCGCAAGTAACATGTCGAAGCGGACTTAGTGTACGTTACCGCACCCCTTGCAATCCATCGGACAGAGGTAAAGTTGGAGCTGGTGAGAGAGGTGTAACAAATTTGGTTTTATAGCATATGTATGGTGTAATACACTCTACAAATAATCAAGTTGTATGAGATGTCTGTCTTAAAGGTATGTTGTTATAGGATGGAGGTGTTGTTGGAGCCGATGAGAGAACAGTATAGTGGTTATTATAACATATGTATGGTATAATACACTTTGCAGAAAATAATTTTGTATGAGATGTTTGTATTATAGTTATGTTAGAAATTAAAAGAAGGAAAGAAAGTTAGAGGTACTTACATAAACAGTTATACACGTATATATAACAATGTTGATGAAATAGAGAAATGATTTATATGAAACATTTCCAAAAGAATGTATTGTACGTTACCGCCCCTCTTGCAATACATCCGACGGATGTGTTGTTTCAAGTGGTGATGGAAGTCTGATGGATGTTGTAACATATCTTTATCACATTTTGAAGATATTAATTATGTACAAGATCACTGGGTTGTAGATTGGTTTAAAAATTAAAAAGAAGGATGTATTTGTAAAAAGTTTATTAATAGTATTATTATATTTATTCCATATACTTATATACTTACACACTACACTTATACTTATATACTTGTAAACTACACATACATTATTTCTTAAATTCTTCTACTAAATACTATTGTACTACACTACTCAGTGGGGAAGTTCATCTCCATCAACAACGACCTGAAACCGATGTACTGTATAGATCCTTTTCCATTCCACTTCATCTGGCGGAGTAGTTTTTGTAACTCGCAGCAGAAGTCGTTAGGGTGCTTCTTATCCTTCACCGTCCAAATCGTTACCTCGCCTTCACATGTTTGAAGAATCTTTTTATTCAAAATATTGTAGTAGGTCTGGATTATTGATGCAGAATCTCCAGTTAACATAATGAAGTAATACATTTTTCCAACGTTTGTTAGTATAAGTTTGTTATGAAATTTAAACTTATGCAAGTAAAGAAGTCTTCTGCTGAACGAAGGGAAGGTTTAGGTATTTATATGAGTTGAAAGAAGTGGGGCGAAAAGATTTGAAGGAGGAGGTGATGAACTTACAAACGTAAAATGACAGCTTGCGGAATTATTGATTGGTATGAACGTTGTGGTAGGTCTTCTCGAAATGATTGTACATGAGGTTGTTTATTCAAAAGTTAAAGTAGAACGGTGAGGAAAGAAGAAACGTAATTGTTTGATGTGAACAGAGTAAGATGGAAGACATAAAGTATGATTTAAAATTTGTTTACGTAGAAGAGCGGGCACAGGTTTAAGACGTATGCGTAAAGTAGAAATGTGTGTGCGACATCAGCGTATTTTGGTTATAATAACAAAGTCGCTGACGTATGCGTATAACAAAAACATAGGTGTTCACCGTTGACAATAAGTGATGTCAGTGTGTGTGATGAACTTGCAAACGTAAAATGACAGCTTGCAGAATTATTGTTTGGTTGTAGTAAAAGTGATTGGTATGAACGTTGTGGTGTGTGTGTCCTATCCTCGAGGTAGCTACTTGCAACCCTTAGCAAGTATTCCGGCAGTCTTCTCTTCAGGACCAGAAAAATCTCCTCCCCGTTTCGCTGTATTGAACGCATTTTTGACGTCCAGGGTCAACAGTGCAGAAACCTCCAGACCTTGATTTCATTTTGAATGCTTTCATCACTTTCTTCTGTACTTCCTGCACAGCGTGTATCGTGCTTCGCCCTGCCCGGAAGCCGCACTGCATCTCTGACAGGCTTTCGTTTCCGGGGCTGGCCAAGACTCCCTCGATTCTGTTTAAGATCATCCTCTCGTAGAGTTTCCCTGAGAAATCGAGCATACCCAGTGGTCTGAAAGAGGATGGGTCCGTTATGTCGCGTCCCTTGCCCTTAGGTATGAGCACAAGCCTCTGGCGTTTCCATTGCTTGGGGAAGGATCTGTTGCTCATGCAAGAGTTGAGGAGATTCAAGATGAGCTTGGGCCTCTCCTGTATCGTCAACTTTAGCACTTCATTAGGAATGGCATCAGGTCCTGGAGCCTTCCCAGGAACGAGCCTTTTCGCCGCTAACGCAAGTTCCGTCATCACGAAAGGAGGCGATTGAATCTCGTCCGTCTCAGGGTAAATAGTTCTTGGTTCTCCCCGCGGGAAGAGAACGTCAGTTATCCTAAGCACTGTGTCTTTGTCCTTCGGTACCCCTTGTCCTTGATTGTTCCGTAATTTCCTCATCACGATCTTGTATGGTCTACCCCATGGGTCACTGTCAACTTCCTTGCTCAGAGCATCCCAGCATCGTGCTTTGTTCTCTTTGATGGCGTCCTTCAGAAGTTTCCTGGAGGCCTTGTACCTTTCTTCCAGTTCTTCCGTATATGAAAGGTCTTTCCTCTTGGCGCGTTGTGCCTTTCATCGATCTCGATTGCAGCCCTTCCTCAGTTCTGCGATGGTCGAATTCCACCAATAGACCGGGTTTTGGTTCTGGTGGATTCTTCTTCGCGGCATTGATGCGTCACAGGCACGTCCGAGCGCGGTTGTGAAGTCGCCTACGAGTTCTTCTGGGTGCTTGGCTGTGTGTGTGTGTGTGTTTGCTATTTAAGCGATCACCTCTCTCTCTACAACACCATTCATTCTCCAGCTATCCTTATGAGAACATGGTGTTTACAAACCAAGCACTCCTCCAAAAGAATTACTCCTTGCCTGGACATGCTACCATCGTTATCCAACCGTTTCGTGAAGTCTTACAATCGACTGCTACTACAATGTTCCAGTGCCAACGGTGTCTTTACCTGAGTCACAGAAGGCTTTGTTTGCTTTCCATGTCGCATTATGGAACCCCTTCAGTACTGTGTCAGCTGTAAAATTTATTTGATGAATGTGTTGAACCGAACTTGTTCTAATTGTAGACAAGGATACCTCTGTCATAAGACTGGTATGTTTCATGAGTCCTCGCAGTATCACGCCTTGCAGTGCTACATTTGTACATCATGGTATGAGAGAGAACAGGTTCGTCATGACCTAGACGGTTACTCTACCGAAGAGTTCACACCACTTATCGTCTTCCTCTCCATTCTAAGGCGTAAACTATTTATGTCTATTATGATGCAATCATCTTTTACTTAGCTATTCATTTCAATACCTTCTTTTCCCTTCCCTTTCCCTTCCTTTTTTAAACATATATGACCTTGACCCACTTTCCGTTAGAATACAACAACTGTTACGTCACAATTAATTCACATTTCAAACGTTACAAATCAATTGGAGGGTTTGTTACAAATCAATTGGAGACATCGTCAAGTATATAACGTATAAACATATGTATATCCATTGGACATAATACATAATGTTACTTCCATTGGACATAATACATAATGTTACTTCCATTGGACATAATACATAATGTTACGTCATCCTCTCCTCCTCTGAGGGAGAAACCATTATCTCACCCTACTTGTGCGATATCCGCCTCGTATTCCTGAAGACTTTCCACTGTCTTCTGTTGTCGGTTCTTTAACTGCACATGGTACACAACCATCAGATGTGCTTGGCCGTATCGCATCTCTAATATTTTTACTAGCCGATGGTAGTCTAGTAATTCTTCCGTTGGCAACGTGTTCAAATTTCGCCAGCACCATCACGCAAAGCAAGAGCATGTGAAGAAGGTTTTTCTTCTAGCGTCCATTTGTAAGCTTTTGCAGCCACCTCGAATTGCGTCAAAAGCGTGGTCCATGATGTTTTTCCGTCAAACGTAGGTAGCTTCATATGCACTTTGGATGAGATGACCTGTTCTTCTTTCACGTCGGGAATCTCTTTGCCAACCACGCTATGTGGTTGTGGGTTTCTTCCAGCTGGGCCAATCATTCGTCGAAATTCACCAGCTTTTTGTTGAGTTCTTCTTGTTCAACCTTTACTCCTTTTAATTCTTTTCTTGTTTCTCCTTTCCCAGTTTTTCTTCCAAATTTCCTTCGAATTTTTTTAATTTTTCTTCCAGGACTTTTGAATTTTCATGTAATTTATCATAACGATTCTTTGAATTTTTTTATTTCACTAGAAAATTCTCTGGAGATCGCTTCGCGGACCCTACACCTGACACCAATTGTAACGAATTTTCTAGTCAAAAATATTTATTTAAATAATTATTTATTTTACACTATTTATTTTTATATAACACTTAACACTAACTTAGAACTATTCATTATGTCAGAACAGTTCTCTGATTTATATAACCACTTATTTATATCGCTTTTGTCTATCGCTTATCGTCTTGGTTCGCGCACGGATGTTTTCTCACAACCCTCTACTCTGGTCCAAAGATGATCACTTTAAATACACCTTTCGAACTTTCTATATTATTTCTCGAAAAAATCCTGATTGTTCCCGAATGATGAATAATAATTAGAAAGCCGGTCGATAATTCACAGAAATGACCGTCTTATTTGTCGCTGGAGAAAGATTTATAACTTGTAAGTCGATAATGATAAACGAGCCGCGCGCTGTGACTGTGCCGTAAACATGTTAGCGATAAGAAGGTCATGTACACAAATCGTTAACACACACACGCACTGTATCACTGGACGTTACACTATGTTAGAAGTGTAGATGAAAACGAGACGAAACATGTCCATCGCTTATGCGCAAAAACTAAGGTTGCACCTAATAAATTAATTACTATATTAAGATTGGAGCTTTGTGGAGCTCTTTTGCTTACTGGTTTAATTAATAAAGTAAAAGTGAAAAAAACAATTAAGAAAAGACTTGGAGTTTTGGCGGAGATCTTGTGACAGCAAATGAGAATCGTTAGCGTGGGTGACGAAAGATTTGTGGTGGCTGTAGCTGTAGTTGACGTTAACAAGGGACCCGGTGGCGGTCGGTTGTTCTTTGACTAGCTAGCACGACCGTTATTTTTCCGATTTCTGACTTGCACTATAATTTATCGCTAATTTGTTACCAAATCCAAAATTTGGCGCTCGTGCCGTTTAGCCATAATCAGCTGGTATGCTACCTTGAGTTTACAATAGCCTGTTGAAAAATCGGAAAAACAGGATGACGTTTAAATTGCAGTATCCTTATCCGTTGTGCTATACGAGCGTTACATCACGTGAAGTCGAAGCAAAATATATATTTTTTTTACTTACTGCGTAATAGGATTTTTTTGTTTTAATTACTTTAACGCAAGACAGGTGCGACTCGGCGTCGAGCTACACCTCGCACTGAAATTTTAAAAAGGGAACTAAATACCGATCTATTTTTAAATAGCTAAACAGTAATATCTATTCAATTTTTGTGGTAAGAGTTTATAATTAACAGTGTCGAAAACCCTCTGTAGATCAAGAAAAGTTATAATTATCAGCTTGTTTTTATTTAAATTTTCTTATATTTGTTTAGTAATTAATTGGCTGTATTGCGATTTGCTATAATTTGATTCAAGAACGTATTTTCAATTACCTAATCATTTAACCACTCTGTGCCTCTAATTGAATTCTTTTTTTGGGAAGTTATGAAGTGTAATTTCGGTTAGTCTCTGCGAATGAAACGTTTTGATTCAGTGTGAGTTTTGAACAAAGAAATATGGTTTGTAAGAAAATGAAATGACATTAATAAACAAATGTTGTACCGACATATACCTCATTATCGTGCTAATATTCTAATTCTTCTGTGATATAAAAGCAAAAATTATATCAATATTAAATTTTCTGGTGAATTTAAAGCACAGGCAAATGTAATTTAAACATTAAAAAGAGATACTTACGCTAATTGTTGAAGGTAGCTCAAAAAATACATTTTCTGCATTTAAAGCAAATATGCTAATAATTTTTATTCTTTTTTTTTTCTAGTGTTCTTTCGTTGGCTTGTCCAGTCTGTCAAAAACTAGTATATTTTGACGAAAATGGTGCTCACAATCTTCCAAAGTATAGTCTGATGAAAACTATTGTAGAACGGTATGGTGAATTACGCAATTTACCATTGAAATGTCAAATGTGTGAGAAAGATCCAGTTAAAGACGCAACAATCATGTGTGATCAGTGCGAAGTAATGTATTGTGATGAATGTAAAGAATCTTGCCATCCGTCGAGGGGTCCGTTGGCAAAGCACAATCTTATGGTACCACGACGAGAGAGTGTATTATTAAAAGCTAAGGAAGGAAAATGCATTGAACATAACGGTGAAACACTTTCGATGTTTTGTCTTATATGCAAAATACCTGTGTGTCCAATGTGCCTCATGGATACACGACATAATTGTCATGATGTACAAGCCGCAGCAGCTATCTGTAAAACACAAAAGGTAAGCCCATTCGAATTGTAGATGGTAAAAAATTGATTCGATTCTCATTTTACACTTATACATGGTTATTAACAGGGAGCTATATTAGACGTTTCAGGGAAATTAAAGTTGTTAGAGATTTTAAATTTTGGAGTTAAGGGATAATCTTAACTAAAAGAATTTTAACTGTCGCCTACTTCCTTTTATACTGAAATTTGTTGAAAATTTGATATTTTAAGTAGAATAGTATATTTTTTACGATGAATTCGTAATAAACATAAAAGTTAAGATAATTTTGATTACCGACTTGCCTACGATGAGTCGTCTCTGCGATAAATTAATGTACATCGCAACCTAAATTATGAAAATTATAATTTTCACAAATAGTGATTTGGAGTTATGTCTGCATGGCATTCCCACTGCGTATTTATACTACGTATGAGCTATGTAGATCTTACTATAAGTAAATGAAAAGAAATAATTTAGAGAGTAGGAAATAAGTAAAGAAGTAAATAGAAAAAATAATAAAAATCAAAAGTAAAAAGAAACACTAGGTAATAATTTGTTTCACAAATTTATTTAACAAACTGACAATATTGTTTCGGCAGTTATGCCATTATCAAAGTGTTTCTTTTTACTTTTGATATTATAACATGTTTCACCAAGAGCCTAGCCAAAACTCTATTTCATTAATAATAAAAATAGTGAAACCAGGCAACCAACGCAAAGTATTAAAAAACAGTACTAACAAAGAAAAAATGGAATAGTTAATAAAGTTAAGTTTTAGAAATATACCTAATGCAGGGGGTTTTGTTGCTAACGGTGAAAGTTGTCGGACGGGTTGATAAAGGAAGAAGGTAGTTAACATACCGGTCGTTGGAGTTCGATGTACCTAGCGTTCGTGGAATAAATTTTGAATGTAATTTCCGACCAGGTACAAGATAGGTATAATAAAGAACATTGTGCATTTAAAAATATTGCTAAAGACAACGGTTATAATTGTAATATAATTGATAAATTAGTCAATAAGATTAAATTTAAGGTCCAATTCTATTCAAGCTCTTCTCGGTAATCCAAAGGGAAATATTCCTCTTCTAGAAAAGTCATGGGATATATGAAATTGATTGTAAAGACTGTAGCCAAAAATATGTTGGTCAAACTAAACACTCTATTCAGATCAGGTTTAGAAAACATTTAGCTCATGCCAGGTACAGTACTAGAGAATAGTCCAGTGTAGTGATGAGCTTGTTAGTGATTTTGAGGTCAGCGACTTGTAAGTCACCGTATCTTTTAACAGCGACTTAGGTCGCTGTTTCATTACGTCATTTGTCCTTGTCTACATTTGCATTCGATGTTTGTGTTTTTTAATCGAAACCCAATATTAATTATTTCAATTCGAATATGCGAGACTTGAGAGTGAGTCGCAGGTCATAACAATAAACAAAACATATAGAATAAGAATAACGAACACGTTATAGTTAAATCAAAGTCAGCCGCTATGAAATTTTATACTTAGGAACTTAACGTAGAGTATTTGAAAGTACTTTCGTAAAAAATATAAAAAATAATTATAATATAAAGAAATGAATAAAAATAGGTACAAAAATCCAATTACAAAAAATTAAATTGGCATAGTGATCAACATCAACCGTGAAAAAGTTCCAGATATCACTCGTTTTTTGACGTTTAGGAGGCGACATTTTATAATAAAATAATATGTATTTATTATATTTAAATTAACTGGATAACTGGGACTTTCGAACCAAAAACTTAAACTACTTAAAACTTAAAATAACGCAAGACGGCAACCATTTACTAGCGACCGGATGAATTGATTCGTGATTCTAAACTAACTAAACTAAATCGTAAATTTGAATGGCGAATCTCGATTATGAAATATCTCAACAGGGAATGAACTGGAAAATAACAAACCAATATAAATATTAAATATTATCATGGGCACTGCAGTCGGCGACCAGCAAGCCGGCGAACAAAAAAAATTAATATTATCAGCCATACACTACGCTGCGACCTTGTTACGATCTTACGATGCGAGATATCTGAATCGCGAGCCAGCGACCATCCATAAAACAGCGACCAAAGTCGCCGTGACTTTGGTAGGTAGGTAACTGGTGGTCGCAGTGACTGATTAGGTCGCAGCGACTTGTCACCGGTATCAAAATATCGCCCATCACTAGTCCAGTGATGTTCAACATATTCCTATAGAAAATCGTAGGACTAATATTGATAATCGGTAAGGATTCCCATGAGAGTCCTGACCTTTCTCCTACTAATATGTTTTACGAATACCCCACCGCCAATACAGTGTTTAAAATAAACTTGAAGATCGGAATAATAATTGTTAAGTTGTCCCTCAGAAGCTGTAATTGTAAAAGTCTTATATTACTAAGTCCTATTTCTAATAACTTAGGACTTAGTAAGAGGTGTGTTTTAATTTTTTTTCTAAATTCTTGCAGAACCCCTACAGAAGTATAGCGGAACCCTAGGGCTCCGCGGAACACACTTAGAGTATGGCTGGATTACATCATTGATCCTTTTGATAATTTTATAAGGTCCTTCTCAATTCTGTTGTAATTTGGACGAGAATCCGCGACGACGAGAAGGTTATATAACCAAATAAGATCTCCAGTTTGAAAACTTCGTTCCGTAGCTCTGACGTATTTTTCTTTCATCCTGGCAGAAGCGATTTGCATACGTGGCCGGACGGTTTCATGAATTTCTTCAAGTCTCTTACGAAGTTTGGTGACGTAATCTTCTCCAGCCAGATCATCTCCAGGTTTGCAGCCAAATTTAAGGTCACAAGGTAGGCGTAACTTCTTTCCAAAGAGTATATTGGCAGGCGTTTGGCCAGTAGTCTAGTGAACAGCCGATCGATAGTCATTAAAAATAGTGGCAGATATCGGTTCCAACCTCTTTGGTGATCCGTCACTACCTTCGAGAGGTACTTTATCATCTTTCGGATCATTCTTTTCACCATGCCGTCCGATTGTGTATGCAGTGGATTAGTGAGAGTCTTCTTGATTCCCAGCAGCTCGCACATTCCCTGGAATATAGCCGACTCAAAATTTCTTCCTTGGCCCGAATGCAACTCCAGGGAACCCCGAAACGGCTAATCAGCTGTTCTACCAATTCCTCGGCTACTATTTCTGCTTCCTGATTCGAAAGAGCATAGGCTTCAACCTACTTCGTGAAGTAGTCCATAACAACTACTATATACTTGTTCCCATTCTCGGATTTTGGGAATGTGCCTGCTACATCGATCGCAATTCTTTCAAAAGGGCTGCCAACATTGTATTGGCGCATTGGCGCTCTAAGTCGTTTCTGTGGCCCATTACTCACAGCACAGGTGGTACATTTCTTGCACCAGCACCAAGCGTCTTATTTACACCAAAGTGGCCACCAGATGTTCCATCATAAAGACAGCGTAACACTTCATTGACTCTACTCCTAGAGACAATCAGCTGTTTCCTATCTTCATTCCCGAGGGTGATTGAATCCTACTGGGCCCACGACGATTTTACATTTTGATTACATGAATAGACTTGCTGCCGCGTCGGTCGTTTTTGTTCTATCTTCCATTCAATTATTCGTTTCAAATCGGGATCGGCTTCTTGGTCTTGCTTAATGTTCTCATCTGACCATTGTTCGTCAACTACTGTTACACGTCGAACATTTTCATCATTCTTCTTCATTCGGTCACACTGGTTACAGCTCTCATGACATGGTCTTCTGGACATGGCATCGGCATTTTTATGTCTTGTTCCGGGTCCGTGTTCCACACCAAAGTCGTACTCTTGTAGCTTCTCAATCCACCGAGCGACTTAACCTTCTTGATTTTTGAAGCTTAAGAGCCACTTCAATCGGTGCGCAGAATGAATTTCCGCCCATACAAATATTTATAAAAATGTTCCAGGCTTTTAACCACGGCCAATAGTTCTCTTCTAACACAGTAGTTACGTTCAGTCTTCAACATTACTGGCGTCCGTATTAACGATAAACATTTCATTGGGTCGAAGATAAACAAGCACCGGGGCTGTAACTAAGGCTTGCTTTAGTGTTTCAAACGTGTTCTGGCAATCTTCATCCCAATGGAAGGGTTGGTCATTTTCGGTCAAGCGAGTCAGAGGTTTGGCGATATTGGCGAATCCATGGACGTAACGGAGGTAATACGTGCACAAACCCAGAAAGCTTCTCACATCATGGACATTTTCAGGTACTGGCCATTCCTTGACTGCTTTAATCTTCTCTGGATCTACAGCCACACCGTTCGCAGATACCACATGTCCCAAATATGAAACTTCTTCACACAACAGATGACACTTCTTTGGGCTGAGTTTTACGTTAACTTCACGCAATCGCTGGAATATTGTTTCTAAGTTGCGTAGATGTTTTTCGAAGCTCTTCCCAATTACTAGAGTGTCGTCCAAATAAACCAGACATGTGTTTCCAATTTGGTCTTTCAGAATCTTCTCCAGTAAACGTTCGAACGTTGCGGGTGCATTGTGCATAGGCCGAAGGACATCATAGTAAATTGCCAAAGTTCCGTTCCTATTGAGAATTCGGTCTCTTGTTTACTAGCAGGGCCTAAACTGACTTGCCAGTATCCGCTCTTTAAATCCAGTGTGGAAAACATAGTTGAACCAGAAAACATTTCCAACGTGTCGTCAATTCGGGCAGTGGATAACTATCTTTCTTGGTAACATTGTTATGCTCTCGATAATTCACAAAAAAGCGCGTTGAACCATCCTTCCTCTTTACCAGGACTACGGGTGAAGCTCAAGGGCTTGATGAGGGTTCAATTATACCAGCCTCGTCCATCTCCTGGATAATTCGTTCGGCTTCCTCTTTCATAGATATTGGTAATCGTCGGGGCCTTTGACGGATAGGTGTTGAATTCCCAGTGTCGATTGTGTGTTTGATTACGTCGGTTCTTCCTTCACCACCGTTACCAGTTTCAAATACGTCCTAGCGACCGATCTGTTTATATAGTCAATACTCGTTCTTCTGCAAACTCGAGGTTTTCACGATCTTTCGCGGAAGAATCGATCCACGCGGCACGCTTTCACAGCTCACCAGCATGCGGATACACACACACGCGCGGAGACTAGAATCTTCTCGCGAACTACTGGACGGTTTCATTACACTATTAAAAAAAATACCATATAGAAGGGAAAACAAAAGAATTTACTATCTAGATGAGACGTGGGTAAATACAGGCCATACCAAATCAAAAATTTGGATAGATGAGTATATGATCTCCTCCAGACAAACTTGGAACTTATTTGGACGAACATAAAAATTACGTAGTAAGTAAAAATTCAACTTACAAATTCTGCACCTAGCGGTTAACAAGCTGTCTATCTCTGAATGTGTATAAATCAATATATATGATTTGGCAATTATTGTGATAGCGTACCGAACTGTGAAAATAGGTAAGAGTGGAATTACAAGGGTAGAAGGTTCTAAATATTTAGGCCTATTTTTTTTATTATAATATGTAGTATTATAGTAGGTAGTCAGCGGTGAGAGGAAAGATGTAGGGCCTTCTTCACCGATCGACGAATCAGCCTGCCACACTCAGTCAGAGTCGCGGCAGCCACTGCCGGAGATAGCAAAGAGTAGTAAACGCGGGGGATAATATGTCCCTTCAGTAGTTGGTATTTCTGGTCTCGTGT
The DNA here is from genome assembly GCA_029378335.1 of Agrilus mali. Lineage (NCBI taxonomy): Eukaryota > Metazoa > Arthropoda > Insecta > Coleoptera > Buprestidae > Agrilus > Agrilus mali. The sequence goes on along the minus strand of CM055657.1, from coordinate 14,064,947 downwards.
AAGTGGCATCTTGTGTAGGTTGTTAAGCCACTTAAGTAGGTTGGACCCCGCTCGTATGGTTAAAGTTGAGACCTAGATATCTAAGCATCCCGAGTTGGGGTACTGTAGATATCCAGAAATTAAACTGTAGATATCCAGTCCCCATCCACTTTAAAGCTTGGCCTAGACCTCGCCACTGATTTACCTGTGACGACGGCTGTAGACATGCTGATGCATCTGCCGGGGTTGAGCTACATACCGGGGGGACGTATAAAGTGGCTGACCCTTCCAAGGGTCAGAGGGATGTCGGACTCTTTGTTCGACATCAGCACCAGATCGTCGGCGAAAGTCATACAGGCTGCACCAGACAATAGTGAAGCGCCCCTCATTTATGCGTTCACCATAGCCGTCAGTTCAAACAGGACCAGTATAAACAGAATGAGACTTAAGGGATCCTCCTGTTTAACACCTCTGCAAGATATGATACCCGCCCCCCAACAGCAATATTAGTGGTCTAATCAAGCAAGGCTGGCCCGAAGTATTCAATGAAAAAGGGAATAACTAAGTGTTAAAAATCCAATTACTGTGCATTTATACGAAACGGGCATGATAACGTTAAATGTGAACTATACGGGTTATGGTACAGACGTTAAGTTGGTTCCATTCCATTTATACGATAATGAAACAATACTCTTAAATTTCATTCCGGCTATAAACATAGTGGAAGACTGCTGTGAGGAAATGGGAAATATCAACTTGTCGCATTTATCTAAGAACTACAAATCTACAATCTCCTCGCGCACACACATTTGATTATTCCGTAGGATTGAGGCTACAGTGGTAAGGAGTTTATCTGAGAACAGTTATTCCTCTTCTGCGAGCCATTCCATCTACAACATACTGCACATAATCTGGTCGATGTTGCTTTACTAGGGATACCAGTTCGGCTTTGATGGCGTTATTGTGAAATTATTTTTTTTTTCATGGAGCCATTGTTGAATTTCAGTCTTTCGACTTGCCTCACTGTGGTACGGGGCATTATCTATTACAATAATGGAATTCTCTTCCACATTGCTCGATACGATCCACATTCATATCCTTGTGATAATCGCCCGCTTTTTTTTATTAGGATACTAACCTGAAGGGAGTCACTATCGCTGCCTATATGGGTTACAATTAATCGTTGTCGTTTTCCCGTTGGACCTCGGAAACCGGTTGATATGCCCTCTAAAATAAATTGCTGACTACTTTTAACTGTGGTATCCGTCTACACTTTTTGGTCCGGAGTTTATGCATATTTCATCTAAATAATATATTTTACGATTCTGCTGGCGGTACTCCGCAATTGTTCGGTGATACTGTCGTCTCTACTAAACAATTTCTGGTTTTTCTATTAAACCTGCTTCTCGATTATGTTTTGAGTATCGAAAGTGAAGTTTAATGACTTGCGTAACGATTCCCGGCTCATAGATGGAACCAATTCATTTTCGTTTACTTTGCGCCATACAAGGTCAAGAGTGGGAACCTCATTTATAAATTAAAATGAATGTGCTATCTGTCGTACAGTCCTTTCGCCGTCATGATCGACTACTATTTCTTTTCTTTCACGTAAATTTGTTTTCGGCGCCTCAATTGTACCTGTCCTTTACTTTTCATGTACAACTCTGCTGATCCAAAACTTCATGAGACCTTTTAGACGTAGTACTTCTTAGGGCACTTGTACTGGGATGATGTTTCATATTGATAATGAATATATTTTCTGTAACAAACAACTTACCAATTCAATTATTCAAAATATATTACAAAAACTACGACTAATCACAAACAAAATAAAACTCCACAAAAATAAAGAGCAATAAACGCATTTGTATACTTTCACTACTCCACAGTTAGTAACGCTACTGAAACCTTGTTTGTTTTGCATTTCCGTTCTTGCGATAGTCGAACAAGTAAGCAACATAACTAAATAATGCATCTGACCAATCACGACTCCACTGTAAGATAGCAATACTTCTTGTCTAAATACTGCAGAGATGTGCGCTGCCCTTATCAACAATCTTAGTTACAGTATTAATGCATTCATTTTGCATACACATCTCTACAGTTTGGTGATCGCAATTCTGTTGATGATTCATTTCTCTATTTCTTTGCCAGACTTTAGTTGCTAGTACAAAAATGTTACTTAAAGATATGGCAAAATGAATACTGTTGATAAGTAAATAAAAAATGTGAATAAAATATCTTTTGTTTTTTTTTAATCAATAAACTTCTAGAAGGCGCTTAAAAGTAACATCAGCGTTCAATCTAAGCAAAAAAAAAAATAATCGTTGCACTTAACAGCCCTTCCTCAACGATTTATTTGTCCGGAGAAATTTATTTTATTAAACCAATCCTTTGCGACGGTAACTGTAGCTTTGTCTTGCTTAATGCTTTTGTTAGCATATCCGCCGGCATTCTTTAACTAGCTTTAAAGTCGCGCTATATCTGTCCAGAGGTACACCACGATTATTTCTTTCGAAACGTCGCCACTGGACAAGTGGTTGTTCATTTCCCGATTGATTACTGTTAGAATACCAATGTTCGAAAGGAGTCTTATCAGTCGCTCTGGTTGGTAGCCTGTTTTGCTAGTAATTTGCTGTATTTACAGCTTCGCCCCAATATTTTTTGTCCATATTTGTGTTTAATAGCACTTGCTGTAAGTCGGAGTCCCTTAAAACAGAATTGAAATATTTACATCATGAATGCAAGCGTTTAAAAAATCAATTAACTACTATACATCCTGATATATTTTCGACTACCCTACAACGAAAACGTAACAAACGAGGTTAAATAAATGTTCTTGGATCAGTATTCAAATTTATATCTGGTAATTTAGACTCTAAAGATGGAGAAAGATACGATGAAATGATTAAGAAATTAAACACCGATCAAGCAAATATTATTATTCATTTTAACAAACAGGTATCAATAAATAAAAAAATAATTCAGAATTACGAAAATACACTTAAAAAATATTTCGGACAATTTCGTAAACTTAGAGCAAACCATTAACACCATACGGGAAGCGGAAGGCGTATATAACGCAATAGGTACAATACGAGTAAGAATAGGCAAATTAAAAGCATTAATTGACGAATTACAAACAACGATTAGCTTTGCATCACTTGGTCATTTACATTTAAGCATTAATGAAGAACAAATTTTGGAAATGAAACAAAATTTAGCCAATTTCCATGAACAAGATGAATATTATTCATCTGATAACTTACTATTTATCCAGACAATATCCGTAGATTTTTACATAACTTCTGAACATATTGTATTTCTACTACATGTTCCTATTATAGATAAGATAGAGTTCAACTTATACCATCTATACTCTATACCAACAAGCCTTAACACTACCGTAATACCACCCACATCATATGTAACAATTGCCGATGAAAATATTTATTATCTAAAGAATAAATGCAAATATTTCCAACAACAATACTTTTGTGCAATGAAAGACATACAAAGAAATTATCAGCAAGACACCTGCATAAAGCAATTGCTACATGCTCAACGCGCCCAAAATGTAGACAAATACCTGCAAACATCAAAGACTTTACCTACATAAATTCAGAAGAAAATATTACAGAAGAACCAGTCTATTTTCCACTTTTAATTGACGAGATTGCCAATTGAACTAAATTTAAAATCCATTGATTTGGATCAACTTTCAAAATTAACTCTTCAAAATAATGATCCGGTTGTTTATCTGACAGATGAATCTCCAGGTTACAATGCAGCATATGCCGCAGGCATAATAAGCAGAATTTTAGTAATAACTGTAATAATTGTAATTTATCGTAACAAAATAAATGTGTGTATTAACCGATTAAGAAACCCAGATTGTGACAAACGTAGCGAATTGAACGAAATGGAAGCCTTTCCCGGACCCCAAAAAAGACAAGGAACTTAACAAAATTGTTGGTGAAATTTTAACTTTCGATTGTTTTGTTTATGGATTTTAATTAAGCCATAAACAACAGGAGATGACGGATTACTATTTTTTAACTTCCAGACTTCCTTTTTTTCAAAAGCAAACTCGATTTTATTTAAGGTCTTTTGAACTTGTGCTGCTAATTTAATTATTTGCAAAGCGGATAAAGGGAGTACTATCACTATTTTGCCAAAAGACATATATTGAGAAAATGAATACTTTCCTAAATGACTTAAATCTTGTAGAGCTAAAAAATGATCCTACAAAAAAATTTGCAGCACAAGATCAAAAGACCTTAAATAAAATCGAGTTTGCTTTTGAAAAAAAGGAAGTCTGGGAGTTAAAAAATTGTAATCCGTCATCTCCTGTTGTTTATGGCTTAATTAAAATCCATAAACAAAACAATCCTATTAGACCGGTAGCTTCTTGTTACAATGCTCCCAATCAAAAACTTTGCAAAGAATTAGCATTTTTGTTAACGGAAATTTTAGATTTTAAGCCTAGATATACTGTACGTAATAGTTTAGAATTAGTAAGAAAATTAAAAGACATTACCTTGCCACTAAATGCAAAATTAATCTCCTTCGATGTAAAAAATTTATTTCCATCCATCCCAACATTAGAATTAAAAGAATTGCTAACAAAGGACTTGTCCAATGTCGATCGAGATTTACAATTAGAACTCATAACGTTAATCGATCTGACTCTAAACCAAAATTACTTTACATTTAATGGAAAATTCTTTTTACAAAAAAGTGGCCTTCCCATGGGCTCATCTATATCACCTTTCTATGCAGACTACTTCATGAACAATTTTGAAAAATTTTTAGATTCCAATTTTAATTTTAAAAGGCACATAAATTTATGGCTCCGATATGTGGACGATATATTTTGCATTTGGGTCGGCACCGAACGACAGTTACACAATTTTTTTAATTACCTATGTTAATAAAATTAACAACAATATTAAGTTTACACTAGAAGTAGGGAACAAAGATTTAAATTTTTTAGACCATAACCTCAAAATCATTAATAACAAAATTGAGTTTTTCCATTCTTTTTTCTTCTAATTTTTCTTCCAGCTTTTCCATACTTCTGCTATTTTCTTCTAATTTTTCTTTCAGTTTTTCTGGTAATACCTTTTTCTTTTTCTTCTAATTTTTCTTCTAGTTTTACTTGTAATACCTTGGTATTGTCTTCTAATTTTTCTTGTAATACCTTGGTATTGTCTTCTAGTAAACGGGAGAGCTCATTTTCAAAGAGGAATTTATTAATCATAATCATAGCCATCCCTTTTTAACGCCTCGCCGAGCCGCCGCTGGAGTTCAGCTTTGTTACCACTCGTTTCTTCATCACGTTCTTCTAATTCACGTCTCAGACCGGCCGGGCCACTCTGAGTTCACATAGTTTTTTAGCCATCTTATTTACTTATAATTACTTATAAGTCTTAAATTTCACAGCACAAAAAGTCTTTTTCGCGAAGGTATACCCCACACCTGACACCAGTTGTAACGTTTCTGTCGGGGTAAAAATACGCGAAAAGTCTTAAATTATGTATTGAAATACGAAATAATAAAAATTAACGAAAATGAAACGGTAAACTAGAACTAATTCAACAAACGGGAACTAAAACTAAATTAACAGCAACTATCTAGGGTCTACAACGTCGTCTATGCACTTCAGTCACCAATTTATTTCACACAATTTATTTGTCTGTCACTACTGTTTGCTATTTATTTATTCGCCGAAGGTCTCGCACTGCACTGTACTATACTCTCTGTCTGTCGTCTAGCGATCGATCTCCTTATATAGTCAACAGTAGTTCTTCTGGAAACAACTTGAGGTTTTCGCGAGGATCGATCCCAGACGCGGCACCCTTTCACAGCTCACCAACATGCGGACACATACACACGCGTCGCGGAGACTAGAACCTTCTCGCGAACTGTTGGGCGGTTTCATTACAATATGTATGGTTTCATGTTATCTGAGGCCACTACCCCATTATAAAGCAACTGTGTAATCTGGAATCCCTCAACATCGGGCATTTAAATTTTGGTATTAATTTCTTGTTAACACCCGTCGTTGTATCAACATTTTTGATCATTACATAATCGCCCTCATTGTATACTAATGCATCTTTACGTCTTTTGTTATAATTATATTCATTACACCTCTAACTCGTCAAAATACAATGTGTAGCCTCTTCACGAATTCGATCCAACTTTTTTTCTTGCTAACAATAATTTTCTTCTAAAATTAACCCATTACAATCATTAATTTCCGTAAGCTGATCAATCCCAAATAATAATCGACTGAGCGTATCATTCGTGGCTTGAGACACGGTGTTATTTAAAGAAAGCTCGACCTTTCCAAGAATACGATCCCATTTTTTTGGCGATTCGGTTGTAACGCCTAACCTGGCCGTTTTCACGGGGAGTACCTACTGCTATTAGAACGTGTTTAATTTTCTCAGATGTTAAAAATTTTGTAAACGCGGTTGAGGTAAATGCGGGGTCCCCCTGTCTGAAATAATACGTTTTGGTTTACTACATGCCCTAAAATAGTCAGTCAGATGCCGGATACATTCAACTGACTTGGTCGAATTGCACGGAAATAACTTAATGAACTTCGTGAATGCGTTGATTACGACCAGTATATATTTGAAACCATTTGGCGTTTTCTCAAACGGACCCAAATTATCAATATGCACGGTTTGGAATGGATATTTTTTTTATCAACATTTTGCAAAAATCCTTCTTGTCTTCCGGAATGAGGCGCAAATTCAATACAACGCAAACAATTCGAAATATATTCCCTAATCTTTTCACGCACTCTAGAAAACCAGTATACTACTATAAATATATTATTTAATACTTTATCGCAGCCAACATGTCCGAGGTCGTCGTGACAAGCTCTGATTACATTATTCTCCATCGACTGTGGCACATAAAGGAGTAGCTTTTTGTTTTTATCTTTGTGATACACAAGACCGTCGCGTTGCATAGTTCGAAAAACTTTATGTCAAAATGCTCCAGTTCGTCTCGTATTTTACATATTACCCGATCTCGGCTTTGGGCTATTGCAAAAGTCTCATCGAACGTATTGTTTTCAATAACTAAAATACTGTGACATCGACTCAGAGCATCGACGTGACCCATGGGCTTTCCGGCCGATGACAAATTTTATAATCATAATCCTGTAAAAACAGCCCAACGCGATACTTGATTACCCAACATAAACATGAAAACCCTTAATTGCATTTACCACAGCAAGACATTCGAGCTCAAAACTATATTTTGACTTCGCTGGGGTTGTGCGTCGGCTATAATAAAACACCGGTTTAAACACACCGTCGTCCTGTTTTTGTAATAAAATATCCCCGAATCCCATCCCGCTCGCGTCGCAATGTAATTCCGTATCGGTCGTCGATGAATAAATCGCTAGAATGGGTTTGCTTGCTAAACGTTCTTTTAAAATTTCAAAAGCTTCATTTTCTTTCATTCCAAATTTAAATTTGACATTTTCTTTACAAGGTCATACAACGGTTTTGCAATTACTGAAAAAGCCGGGATGAAACGACGAAAATAACTAACCAGATAGAAATCTTAACGCTTCTTTGGTATTTCTACGTACCGGGTAATTTAAAACAGTCCTAATATTTTGATCGGTAGGTCGAATTCCCTTCGAACTAATACCATATCTGAGACAATCAATTTCTTTCTGAACAAAAAAACATTCGTCCAGCCGAAAAATTAAACTAACCTGCCCTGCCAACTTAGATACCTCACCCAGTATTTGAAGATGTTCTTCCAAAGTTGACGTTGCAATTAAAAAGTCGCCTAAGAACTGTAATGTCTTGCCCTTTCTTATTAATTCACCAAAAATTTTTTTAATTAACCTGCCAAATACTTTTGGAGCATTGGTTAGACCAAAGAGGCAATATAAAAATTCAAATTGGCCGAAAGGTGTTACAAACGATGTAAATTTGATAGAATCTTCGGCCATTTTTATATTAAAATATCCGTCCTTCAAATCAAGTGAGGTAAAATTAATTTTATTTTCATTCCAATTCATGTTATTTTTTAGCAAATCAATGTTATTGTCAATTATTGGGCTTGGAAAGTTGTCTTTAACCGTGATCTTATTCAGTTCCCGATAGTCAAAGCAAAGTCTGGTTTCGTCATTCTTTTTTCTAACAAGAACTACAGGACTGGCATATGGCGATTCACTGGGATGAATAATTCCGCGATCTTATAAATCATCAATATCACTTGTAGTTTTTCTTTGACCAAATATGACAGTCTCCGCGGTTTACAACTTATTATCTGAATGTTTTTAAGGACAGTAGTCATTTCAAAATCAGTTGATATGCTCCAGGATCTCTAACTTTTATATATTCTAAATACATTTCCCTAATTTTTCCAACTTCCTCAAATTCAAGATTTGAGTTAATTTGTAATTGTCGTGTTCACTGTTATAATAATCATTAATTTCAATATCCATGATCTCGCCTATTGTTGGATCAAAATCCTCTACCAAAGAAATATCCTCGCAATTATCGATATTTTTAGTTATTATCGCACGATCTGTAAGCGTCACTTAAATTGAGGGTTGTGTTAAGACGTCGCGTCCCAATAAAGCCACGAATTCCATAGTATGGTCGGATACTACGTAAAATTCTAAATCAATAACAATATCTTCAAAATTATCCTGTTATTTTTAAAGGCGAACCATTTATTCCGAAAAATTCAATAGTTTTTTGGCACACCGGAACGAAGCTTTCATTGTTTAAACTAATAGGCAATCCCGAGTCCAAAATAGCATTAAGAGAGTACTTACAATTTGATCCATTTATGTCAGAAACATTATAACCTACAGTTACCATATATGGGGCGCTGAGTGTCGTTTGAAGCAAATTGGTTGATGTTGACGGTCGCGGCTCCCCGAGCGCTGCCCTCGAGGACATTTCTTCAGCTGGTGGGAAGATGAGCCGCACTCGAAACACGAACCATACGATCTTTTTGGCTTTGAGCACTTTGTAGAAATATGCCCGGTTTCTTGACAATTAAAACATTTTACAATTTTTTTATTTTCCACTGTATTCTTGTTGCTTTTGTAACCGACACTATTCACTTTACGATCTTCTCAAATGCTTTCAACAAGGCCGAAGTTGTTTTAAAACATGAAATACGGGCCTGATCCTGATAATTGATAATATAGTCCACCATTTGTAAGGAGTGACAAAAAAATATATATAATAAAATCAAATAATAAATAAATAAGATAACAAGTGAATTAAATTAGATGTAAAACATAAAAATAAAATATTTAATTATACATAAGCAGGGGCATATCAGAATGGTCATTTATAAAAGATATTTATGAATGTGTTGATAATTCTTTATGTCATTGTTATTTTATTACTTGATCAATTATTTACTGAGAAACTATTCTGAGTTGTGCAATGGACATAAAGGGCAGACTCGCATTATGTCCGCTGCAGAATTGCTCTCGGGCGCAAAGGGCTGTAACTCGCATTGCGCCTTTAATACTTACTTACATTACTACTAGTACTAAGTTGTGCAATGAGCACAAGGGGCTGAACTCGCAATGTGCTCTCTTCAGATACTAGAGTTAAATTGTTTACCTGATAAATACAGTCGGTACTGAGATGTGCAATGCTCACAAAGGGCAGATTCGCAGTGTGACCTCTCCAGCTACCTTTACATTACGAGAAATAATCACAAAGGGCGAACTCGCATTGTGACTTCTCCAACTGGCCAATAATAGCCACGGATTATTATCAACATTGATCAAAAATTTATTTATTTATTTATATCAAACGAGCACTAGTCTCTTTACAAAAAATAACATATGAATGTTGGAGTGGTTGAGTACAAAACCAATACAGAGTAATGAAGACTGGAAAAACTTTGGCGGTTGTTGCAGAACGAACAAAATAGCTCAAACCCCAACGCCAAAACACGACACTTTAGTTGTCCGAAGCACTTTTCGGTAACAAAGTTACCTTCTTCAGGGACTGAAGTTTACTAACTAAAGTGTCGTGTTTTGGCGTTGGGGTTTGAGCTATTTTGTTCGTTCTGCAATACAGAGTAAGTCAATGCTTAGTGAAGTAAATTAGATTTACATAACTCAAATAAATATCAAAAATAATAACACGTATATAAAGATTGCTTATAACTAAGCGATTGCTTGTAACTAAACGATTACTTGTAACTAAACGATTGCAATAAATGACTATCTTTGAATTCTATATTTAGATGATTTATATATTCATTCATACAGCTAATGACTACTTTATCGGTGTAATTGACATTATAATTATCGTTGTTGACTGTAGGTGAACAATTTCGACAATGTCAATTATTAATATTATTATCACTTTTGCTATTACTAAACAATTTTTCACGGATTGCACCTTTAAATCTACCTATATTATTCAGACTCCTTAAACCAGCATCAAGAGAGTTCCAGGCTCTTTTCAACCTAGGTACGAAGGAATAAAATAAGTAATTTCTTTGTAATTGTGACTCAGCAACAACTCTATGCTCTTTAAAGTTATAAGCCAGGTCTCTCTCCTGAAACAAGCTACACAAGGAGTCTGAATTTAACAATTTGTACTTTATTTTATAAGCAAATAAGCAGTCCTGGTACAGTCTACAAGAATGCAGAGGTGGCAGGTTAAATAAATTTTCAACCCGATCATATCTATGCTCAAAGAAATCAAAAGGAGTTTTAGTTCTAAAACAAAGAACTCGTAGGAGCATATGCTGAACCTTCTCAATTTTGTCAATCTGAATTTGAGTAAAAGGAGACCAAATGACCGAGCCGTACATCAGGATTGGTTGAACCAATGTAATATACAAGTGTCTGATCGACTGCGCAGATATAAAATCAGAGGATGACCTGACTATAAAACCCAGTCTTGAACGTTTTACACGTAATATATTGTTACGAGTACTTGCCAATTAAGTTGGTGTGAGTATAATTAATGAACATCTTCCCTGATTACATAAGGAATATTCTCGGCTTTCCTGATACATCTAGAAAACACCAGCAAAGATCAATGGGAAAACAATTGAATTACTAGACGGCTGTAGAATACCCTAGAAAAAGGCTGAGAAGACTATAAAAGCGGACGAGACACTCACACCGAGTTAGTTGACAGTTTACAGTAACAGCTGATGCAAAGCGATCGATAGGCGATACAGGCGAACCATAGAGGCGATAGTGTTCATAGAGAGCGATAAATAGTGTCTACCGGAACGGCGATTAAAAAGTGACTTTTAGTGAAATAAATTGTGCGGACTTGTTCATAACTGTAGTGTAGTCAAATTAATTTTAGTAATTAAATAAACTCGTTGTTTTGTTTTGTTAATTGTGTTTTCTGTGACCGAACACGTCACATTTGGTGTCAGGAGTGGGATAGTAAGGGAATTGAAGATTCCCGAAGAAAGTTAGTGCGACAGATCGTAGAAGAGGTCCGAAGAGAAGAAGAATTTTGAAGCCTTATGCCAGTAACAAGAAAACAATCAGCGATAATGGAAGAACAAAAAAAGGCTTTAATGGAAATGATGAAGGCAATGAAGGCAGGCCAGGAAGAAATGAAGGCAGGCCAGGAAGAAATGAAGGCAGGCCAGGAAGAAATGAAGGAAGAATTGAAGAATAAAATGGAAGCTGGACAGGACGAAATGAAATTAGCACAAGAAGAAATGAAGGCGGGCCAAGTAGAAATTAAGACAGGTCAAGAAAAATTGATTGAAGATATGAGAGCAATAAAAATTGAGCAGGAAGGATTGAAAGAACAGTTAAAAGAAGTGCAAGAAGAGTTAAAGGAAGTCAGAGTAGAAGTGCAAGAAGAATTAAAGGAAGTACGACAAGAATTGGAGACGACACAAGAGAAACTAAGAGATCAGTTGAAAGAAGAAGTACAAAAGGAAGTAGAGAAGATGAGACAGAAGTTCGAGAACACTAGACCGGCTAGTGAAGTGAAGTCCGAAGACACTGCGAAAACGATTAGAATTAAACCACCGACTTTCGACGGAAAAGTTTGCTGGTCTGTATACAAACGACAGTTCGAGGCAGCGGCAGAAGCAAACAACTGGAACGATTTTGAGAAAGCAACGGCGCTGGTCATAGCTCTGCGAGGAGAAGCATTGGATGTCCTTCAAGGTATTCCAGAGCGCCAACAACGGGACTTCTCTGCGCTGCTAGAGCGACTTGAAATGAGATATGGCGACAAACATTTACAACAAGTGTACCAAACCCAACTAAAGTGTCGCAATCAGAGGACATCAGAAAATCTACAGGAGTTCGAGGCCGATGTGGAACGTCTAGTTAGATTGGCCTATCCTACCGCTCCGCAGGACTTCGCAGACCAGCTAGCAGTCCAAACATTCGTCGATGGCGTGAGGGACACCGACTTACAGCAAGTTCTCCGTTTGGCCCGCCATAAGACTGCGAGTGACGCACTGGCGCACGCCTTAGAATTCGAAGCTGCAAAACAAGCTTCCAAGGGCCACGTGCGTGTACGCCAAACAGCTGTTGAAGACAACGAATACAAGAATGAAGTTACGAGGCTGATTAAAGAATGCGTCGAAACTGTCAAGAAGACTACCATCAACGACAAGAGAGAATCGGCCAAATGTTGGGAATGCGGGAAGGTCGGTCACTTTTCCCGAGACTGTGGCCAAAACAAAGGAAGACCAAGGTGCTGGGAATGTGGAAGGCACGGACATTTACGGCGAGACTGCCCGGCCGAAGAACGCCGTGCGGACCGACAGCAGTCGGGAAACTAAGGGCAGCCAACTTTGAGGGGCGCAAGTTGGCTTCTCCCCACCAAGCCCCAGCCGAAATCGTCGTTTCCCAACTAAACGGAAGCAAGTCCTTATTCGTCGAAGGTCACATCAACAACAAGAAGGTTAGAATGGTGGTCGATACGGGAGCTTCTAAGACCATAATCCGGCCGAACATCGTTAACGAGTGGAGAATCCGTCCCCTGCAGAGGAAGCTACGTTTGACCACGGTTACCGGAGAAACAGCGCCGATTAGAGGAGAATGCGACATCGAGTTGAGACTGGGAGAAGTATACCTTCGACACAAGGTACTAGTAGCCGATGTTGCCGACGACGTGATCATCGGACTAGACCTTCTGGAAGAAAACAAGATTAATCTAGATTTGGGCTCTGGCATTTTACGCATCGGCAAGGAAGAGTTGTTGATGACAAACCCCACCAAAGAGTACGGTCTTCGAAAGGTCATCGTAGCAGAAGACCGATTACTACCTGCTAGATCCGAGGTAGTTCTCAAAATAAACATCGACGGCGAAGGTGCGGATGGTTTGGTGGGGATAGTAGAAGCCAAAAACCCGGATTTGACACAGAAAGCCATACTGATAGGACGAACACTAATTCGAACTGGGACGCCGAACGCATCTGTCAGAGTGGTCAATCTGAAGGACTTCGAGCAAAAAGTGTGTAAAGGAATGGAAGTAGGAGTCCTTGAACCCGTGGTGTCCATCCTCCAGTGCGAAGTTGAAGCTGAACCCTCAATGGCAGAGAGCGAACCACTTCCAACCGTTCTTCGAGACTTACTGCAGCGTTCGGCCACAAACCTTAACAGCGACCAAATTAGAAAATTCGAAGAACTACTCAGCAAGTATCGAAACGTCTTCGCCCTCTCTGACAACGACTTTGGGAGAACGAATCTGACATACCACCGTATAGACACGGGATCAACTCGTCCTATTAAACAACCATCTAGAAGAGTTCCATGGGCTAAGCAAGAAGAAGTCAACAACCTGGTGAAGAACATGGAAGAACAGGGGGTAATCGAACCATCACAAAGTGCTTGGGCTTCGCCGATAGTGTTGGTTAGGAAGAAGGATGGATCGACCAGGTTCTGCGTTGACTACAGGAAGCTCAACGACGTAACTTTAAAGGACAGCTATCCCTTACCCAGAATCGACGACACCCTTGACAGCTTGGTTGGTGCCAAATGGTTTTCAACGTTAGATTTGAAGAGTGGATACTGGCAAGTGGAACTGGATCCACAAGACAAGCAGAAGACCGCATTCACGACTGGTTACGGGCTGTGGCACTTTAACGTTATGCCATTTGGACTATGTAACGCTCCCGCCACCTTCGAGCGACTTATGGAAAATGTGCTACAAGGGCTCAATTGGAAGGTTTGTCTGGTGTACCTAGACGACGTGATAGTACTGGGAAAGACATTCGAAGACCACCTCCAGAATGTCGAAGAAGTGATCAAGAAGCTTTCAGCAGCCAAGTTGAAACTCAGTCCCAAGAAATGCCATCTGTTTTGTAAGGAGGTGAAATATCTTGGCCACGTTATCACCTCAGAAGGAATAAGAACTGATCATGACAAGACTGAAGCTGTGAGAAGTTGGCCTGTCCCGAAGAACCAACACGACTTGAGAAGCTTTTTGGGGCTGTGTTCCTATTACCGACGATTCGTAAAGGGATTTGCAGATATAGCTCGACCGCTCCACAAGTTAACAGAGGATGGTGTCCCTTTCCAATGGTCAGAACGATGTCAGCAAGCTTTTGAAACACTGAAGTCTACCCTTTCTCAAGCCCCAATACTGACGTACCCACAGTTCGACACAGACTTCATTGTCGATACGGATGCCAGCAATGTAGGAATTGGTGGTGTACTGTCGCAGATGCAGGAAGGAAAAGAAAAAGTCATTGGCTACTTCAGTAAGGCACTGTCAAAGCCGGAGCGAAACTATTGCGTGACCCGTAGAGAATTGCTGGCAGTCGTCAAAACTCTCGAACATTTCCATAAGTATCTCTACGGACGAAAATTCCTGTTAAGGACAGACCATGCGTCCCTGAAATGGCTGCTGCAATTTAAAAACCCAGAAGGACAACTGGCTCGATGGCTACAGCGGCTACAAGTATACGACTTCAGCATCGAGCATCGTGCTGGAAAACAACATGGTAACGCTGATGCCCTCTCGCGAAGACCATGCTCGAAGAACTGCAAACATTGCATGGCCGCCGAAAAGAAGGAACCAGTCAACTTGGCAAGGATCTGTCAGACGATGGTGGAACCTGAAGAACACTGGCAGAACGAAGACCTGGCGAAAGACCAAGATAACGACGAAGACATTAAACCGATACTGCGGTGGAAAAAGGCAGGAACAGCACGACCTACCTGGGCAGATGTTAGTAGTACGAGTACCATCACGAAGAGCTATTGGGCCTTATGGGATTCACTCATCGTCGAGAATGGGGTACTAAAAAGAGTGTGGGAAAGCCCTGACGGAACTAAAATTCGACATCAAGTAGTTCTCCCGAAGAACAGAGTCAACGAGGTGCTGACAGAAGTCCATGGAGGTGTTGGTGGAGGACACTTCGGAGTAACAAAGACGTTGGAGAAGGTGCGAGAGCGATTCTATTGGCTAAAGTGTAGAAGAGACGTCGAAAATTGGTGTAAGAAGTGCCCAACGTGTGCGTCAGCCAAGGGACCTCAGACTCGAAGCCGAGGGCGAATGAAACAGTACAATGTTGGTGCCCCATTTGAGAGAATAGCTCTGGACGTAGCAGGACCATTCCCAACAACAGCTGCTGGCAATAAGTACATCTTGGTAGTGATGGACTATTTTAGCAAATGGCCCGAAGTGTACGCAATCCCAAATCAAGAAGCTACTACGGTCGCTGGAATGTTGGTCAACCAATGGATCAGCCGGTATGGAGTTCCGATGGAGATCCACTCTGACCAGGGACGGAACTTTGAATCCGCAGTATTCCGGGAAGTCTGTGAGCTGCTAGGAGTACAGAAAACTAGGACCACTCCATTACATCCACAATCTGACGGAATGGTCGAACGGTTTAACGCGACGCTAGAAACCAATTTGAAAATGGTTGTTAACGATCATCAGACAGACTGGGACCAGCATATACCTTTGTTCCTGTTGGCCTATCGAAGTGCGGTTCACGAGACCACCGGCAGAACACCAGCCAGCATTTTATTTGGAAGAGAGCTAAAGTTACCGATGGACATCCGGTTTGGACACCCAGAAGATCGGCGACCTTCAGCTACCGACTACGCACAGCAGCTAGAGGAACGACTCGATACCATCCATAGAGCCGTTCGTAACAAAATCCAAGTAGGAAGTGACCGCATGAAGACCAGGTACGACCGGAGAGCCAACAGCACAGGATTCAGAGAAGGGGACCAGGTGTGGCTCTACAATCCTGTCCGTAGGAAAGGACGCTCACCGAAGCTACAGCGAGCCTGGGAAGGACCTTACACCGTGGTCAGAAGACTGAATGACGTGGTCTACCGTATTCAGAGAGGACCAAAGGCCAAGATGAAAGTTGTACACTTGGACCGCTTGGCGCCTTACAAAGGTCAAGACATTGATCGGGACGATCAATTCTAAGAAGGGGGCAGTGTTACGAGTACTTGCCAATTAAGTTGGTGTGAGCATAATTAATGAACATCTTCCCTGATTACATAAGGAATATTCTCGGCTTTCCTGATACATCTAGAAAACACCAGCAAAGATCAATGGGAAAACAATTGAATTACTAGACGGCTGTAGAATACCCTAGAAAAAGGCTGAGAAGACTATAAAAGCGGACGAGACACTCACACCGAGTTAGTTGACAGTTTACAGTAACAGCTGATGCAAAGCGATCGATAGGCGATACAGGCGAACCATAGAGGCGATAGTGTTCATAGAGAGCGATAAATAGTGTCTACCGGAACGGCGATTAAAAAGTGACTTTTAGTGAAATAAATTGTGCGGACTTGTTCATAACTGTAGTGTAGTCAAATTAATTTTAGTAATTAAATAAACTCGTTGTTTTGTTTTGTTAATTGTGTTTTCTGTGACCGAACACGTCACAATATTGAACATGATCATCAAAACTGAAATTCTCTGTGTAAATTATACCTAATCTTACTTGGTCTACTCTTTCTATTGGAATGCCGTTGATAGAGTAATTAAAGTGACACGTCGACCTGCCAGCTCCGAAGGACATAACATATGTTTTACCAAAGTTAATTTTCAGTCCATTGACCTCCGCCCAAACCAAAGCCGCATCCAGATCAGACTGCATCATGAACGCATCATTCAGACTGCATACCGCATTATAAAGTTTTACATCGTCCGCGTACAACAAAACCCTCAGGAACGCCAGCGAACCGACCAAATCGTTGATTAAAAGTATAAATAAAATCGGACCAAGGTTAGAACCTTGAGGCACACCAGATGTAGCCGATATAAATGAAGACTCATAACCATTAAGCCTGACCGATGGCTTTCTGTCCGAGAGATAAGAGTGCAGCCACTTCAGCAGCACACCTCGAATCCCCAGATTCTTGAGCTTATCAATAGAATGAGGTGGTCGACACTATCGAAGGCCTTTTTAAAATCTATGTAAATGCAATCAACCTGTTGAGACTTACTTAAGGTATTAGTTATGAAATCATTGAACATTAACAGGTTAGTGACAGTTGAGCGACCAGCAACGAAACCATGCTGCTCCTTCACAATCAAGTCGGAATAAATATCAACGATATGGTCAGCCATTAGTGAATCCAAGAGCTTTGAGAGAGTACTTAATATTGAAATCGGCCTATAGTTAGCAATATCACAAGTGTTAACAGACTTAAAAATAGGTTGAATATAAGCAAGTTTACACGCACTAGGAAAAATGCCAGACCTTAGTGATTCATTGAATAATAGTAAGATCGGTGTCTTTAAGTTATTCCAACAATTTTTTTGGAAAAATTGTGGTATGTTGTCTGGACCAGAGTTGACACTGCACTCATAATTATTGAACGCGATATCCAAGGAGTCATTCGTAACAGCGAAAGGGTTTTCCAAGTGAGTGTAAACGTCGAAGATGGAATTGATATCACCTTTGCGTTCGGAATATACCGATTTCAAGTAATCAGAGAAAAGATTTGCTATGCTCTGGCCATCGCTGGCCTTAAGTTTTACGCCGTCAGATTCCAAGAACATCTCACTTGGGAAACTGTGACTAGATTTTAGGTTCTTAACAAAACGCCAAAATGATTTAGGATCGCGACTTAAGCTATTTTTAACACCAGAAATATAATTTTTGTATAAAATTCTAGATTGGCGCAAACATTTTGCCCTTATACGCTTAAATTGAATGCAATTCTCGTCCAAGCCTGTCGTCTTCCACTCGCAGTGTGTCCCTTTTTTTTCTGAAATTAAGGAGATTAACTCACTACTGTACCAGTTTGGATAGGATGAAGATGAAAAATTTAAAAACGGCACATGTTGTGAGATGAGGTTGTTAATAAAACTATAAAATTTCGTTACTGATTCCTCGATGGGTAAGTTATTCAAAAAAGAGACCCAGTTTATATCAGGAAGTTCTGTATTTATCAAATTATAATTAGCTTTGTAGAAATTTCTTCTATAAACTGGTGTGTTTTGTAAATGATAATTCATCACTGCGAGCTGGAAATAACAGGGCTTGTGATCAGACTTCACTATTTCCTCGTTCAGATCCAACGCCGAAAACCTCTCCGACGAGGCGAAGAATAAATCCAATGTGTAATCAATGTTGTTGAGGTTAGGATGTAGTTGCTGCAGATCAAGGAAATTCACCAGGTCGAAAAGGCTCCCCACGCTGTCCTTAAGTGAAGGGGTGAGATAACCGGTAAACTTGAGCTCGTCCTTGTTACATGAGGTGTGAGGAAGGTTGAAATTACCACATATTACAGTTACACTGTCCTTGGCGTGATTGCCAGAGTGTGTTTCAACTAGTTGTAGAAATTCATTATAAATGTCTTGGTTAGATAATATCAATATCATTATCATGCAATATAGTCTTTTAGCAAGTAATTCAAATGTCAGGCAAATAAAGATAAAAAGGACAAAGCTCAGTGCATAAACTCACCCCTTTGCTTTAAAAGTTAACAAGATACAGATATTAACTCACAATCGTTGTCTTAACTATACTGCCCTAATTAAGTTTAAAATATTTTTGTACAAGAGACATAGTGTCGTTGGAATGTCAGGCAGTGTTTACAAAATATCCTCGTAGACGCATAAATAATCTACGGAACGAACCACGAGAACGAGTTACGTTAATCTAAAGAAATAGGGCCTTCATATATTTTTGAATAGACTGCCTTTACCTTTTCTTTTTATATTAGCTAAGTGATACATTAATTACATTAAAATATTTTGAGATTTTACATTCGGCCATCCTGCGTGTCTCCTCGTCTCGAGAGGAAAATGTACTGTTCAGCTTCTGACTCTTCCGTGGAGCTGAGTTCAACTCCATCTTCCCCACTGTCACTGATAGTGTCATCAGAAACTCCTCCTGGTTTGATCCTTGCTCAATTTCGGTAAAATTTCAATTAGGTTGACGCCAGCGCCGGAAATTTGACGATTAATAATGTTAAATTTCGGTTTTTATGGGATTCTATACTTTACTAAATGAAATTGAGAATTTCTGTTGTACAATATATCACACATTTATTGCAAGTAAGTGACCATAGATACAGACAAAAAATTAAAAAAAAACTTATTATAAGTGCTGCTGTCTGACAAATTATTAATCAACTGAACCTTATTTTAAATATGTTAAATAAAATTATATATTTAACAGATAATTTATTCTTTGAGAATTTCTACTCTGATCGTTAATTCTATTTTGACTATTGTTATTGTTATTATTATTTCTACTCAAATTTAGAGGTTGATTTTGGGGAGGATTTTGATTAGTACTCAGCATTACAAGTCGTCTAATCTGCTGGTTGGTGGAATTAGTAGGATAAGAATAACTTTGATTTTGCTGTCGATTGAAATTAGAATGGTTATTACGATTTGGGGAAAATGTTGAGGTGTTCTATTTTGGTTATTTGCGGTCGAATAATTTCGTTAATTTGGTTGTTGAGAATTTCGGTTAGGTAAGATTATCTTTTCTACAGGATATTTGATTATGAAAGACAAAGTACTAATATCTCCCACATCAAGAATCGTCTGTAACTGTTAGCGTATAAAACTTCTAAAGCTGTCTGTTCGTTAATTTGTTTGTGTACAACTTTTGCTCGTTTGTTAATTCGTATTCCCTAGCAATTTTGATGTCTAATTGTGTTTGCGGGCTTTTTATTCTTTCAATAAAATTGGCTAAATTCTCATTTGGTCTAATTTTAAGATTTTTAAAACGATGGACTAAATTTTCCTACTTATATGATCTTCAAATTTATTTCTGAGCGCGTTTTTATGCCCTGGCCAATCCTCAATGTCCGGCCTACATAATATCAAGTCATTTGCGTCACCTGTTAATGTTGAGCATATCATGCAAAAAGAATAATTGTTTAACGTGTCGTCTTGTGTATTTCCATATTTATTGTAAAACTGATCTACTCGCGAAATAAAAGTTTTAAGTGTATTTGCATTGCCGTCATATCTAAGTGAAATGTCGCCATAGTTTTTAGCGGCAAAGATAAGTTGTTCCGTATTAGGTGGAGGTTTAACGTTTTCATTAGGCATGTTTCTTACTGCTTCACTTCGTTCAAAACCCAAAAAAGGTTCACCTGTTATGCCTAGTGAATTAAAAGTATTCTTTAATTCGCTTAGTTCGTCTGATTCGATAGATACGTTCATCAATAGGTACGAATTATATTACTTAGGATATAATTTCTAAAATAATTACTAGTAGGTTAAGTACTAAGTTAAGTTATGCGCTACTTATTAGCGAATATGCAAAAACCATTTCTTATGTGGAATAGAAAATACAATCAAAATAAATTATTGTTGCAATTACAATTTACAGCAATTTGCAAAACAAAAATATGCAAGAATACAAATAATTGTCTTTTCGACTTACTTTGTTCGTTGTGTTGAACGACGCCCGTTAAAAGCCGATTGTTGAATGTTGCTCTTTGAGAGTCGATTATTGAAAATTATTTGTTGATTGTTGAAAGCCGATAGTTGAATGTTGCTCTTTTAGAGTCGATTGTTGAAAGTTGAATGTTGAAAATTTAATTCTTTGTTTGATAGCAGGGGGTTGAAAAAGTTACCT
Organism: Agrilus mali; assembly: GCA_029378335.1. Classification (NCBI taxonomy): domain Eukaryota; kingdom Metazoa; phylum Arthropoda; class Insecta; order Coleoptera; family Buprestidae; genus Agrilus; species Agrilus mali. The sequence goes on along the minus strand of CM055657.1, from coordinate 14,043,914 downwards.
TTCAGAGCCTTGACGGTTGGAGGACCTCTTCGGTTCCTGGACCTTTTTTTTCTTTGAAAGCAGAGGGTTGAAAGGTTGCTTCTCAGAGCCTTTTCGCTTGAAAGACCTTTGCGATTCCTGGACCCTTTTGTTTTTGGTTGAATGATTTTCTATTTTCTCGTTCAACGCACTTCATGCACACACGCACTTTCACGAAAATTTTTCAGACGAGAAAGGTCTTCGAAACTTCGCTCCGACTACGCCAGTTATATTACTTCACCACTAGAGTTGATCTTCAAAACATATTTTATTTAAGAAGAATACATTATAGTGGGAAGGAGCAACAAGAAAGACTTGTTAGTTTGGTCTCAAAATTACTACTGATTTTAATAATGTGGAATATAATTAAAGTTGACACAAATGCTTACTACTCTATTTTTCTATTGCTAAGCATATTCTTGATATTACCGGAAGCACGTCAGCATTTATTATAATAATCTATTGTTTTTACCTTTGATGACTACCGATAGTCGTGCAGATGTTCTGCACTTTCTAATTTTTATTCTCTACAACCATAAAATATACAATGCACTAAAAAATTCTCAAGTTTTTTCCTAGCAAGCTTCAACATCTTGCCCGCCTTGAAAGAGTAACTTTCAATATGGTTACATTTCGTTTCTTAGAATTAATAAAATATATTCTCCATGTTATATATACAGGGTGTTTTTGAAATAAGTGCGGAGCTTTGGAGGGTGTCAACTAGATGCAGTAAGGAATCGAATGGTGCATATAGTAGCACGGTTACGGGACAAAAAGAATTAAAAAAAAAAACACAAGTTTCAACCCGAGGCCGTCCCTGAGCCTAATTTGGCAACGTGGCTTAAGTCGCGTACAGACCGAGAGTTCAACAGAAACCAACCCCTACGACGGCACGTGTGCCGTTGGCCTCTGTTGTTGGAAGGGATTCCAATGACTTGCCCTGACGCCAAACTTGGCTACCGTTAGGTCGCGCTGTACACACCGAGTCCAACCCTTCCGAATCTTTACCACATGTGCCTTAGTTTGCGTTGGAATCTCGGTCTTTAAGCGGCTTGAAATGTAATCACAACGCATTGCGTTAGTAAGTGAAAAGCTTCATGAGATGTAAATAAATAGTATCTATCGGCTATCCAACGGCTAAAGTAAACATTAACAACTTACTGTTTGGTTATCGATGAGTAATAACACCATTAAATCCCACACAAACACACGCACACACACACACAAATACACGTACACTACAAAAATTGTTCAAAAGTATCACCCCGTGCTAGAAGACATGCTTCCAGACGTCTACCGAAATTATGTCCTACTCGCGCAAAAATTTCCGGCATTTGGCGAATTTCATTCGCAGCGATCATTACACGGTCTTGCAGATCATTAATGTCGTGCCCAGGTGTTTTATAAACTCGCTGTTTGATACAACCCCATACAAAAAAGTCCAGAGGATTGAGATCTGGACTGCGTGCCGGCCAAGGTACAGGGCCCGTTCGTCCTATCCACCGTGCACGAAATTGTTCGTTTAAAAACTCACGTACTGGAAAAAATAGGGGTCGGTAGCAATTTTGCGTTGAAACCACTGACACAGAGCCACTCGCGGTTGAAAATCAGTTTGCTGCAAGGCTTGTACTTGCTGCAAATGATACGGGTACAGCAAATGTTCTTTTAAAATACGCCACACTGTCACATGCGACGAACCCACGTTTAGTGCTAACTGGCGTGTGCTAATTTGGGGGTTGTCATTTAGCAAATCAAGGATTTCGTCTTCAACGGCCGCAATATGGTTAGGTCGTTGACGCCCACGTCCCTGAAATTTTGGGTGGACATTGCCGGTTTCACGCAATCGTTGCACTGTACTTAACAGTTCGCGGGTTTGGAAGTCTTCGTTGAGGATGCCGATGACTGTACAATTGAATCGTTTCGTTGATGTTGTATTGGCATTCACTTAGTTCTGCCGTAGTAAATGCCATTGTTACTTAAATTAGGTAACTGTAGTTTGCACTTTACTGAAATGGAATTGAAGAATTGACTGATTCAAACTGAATTCGTTGAGCGTGATATGAAGACTGCTTGTGTTTTTCTTTTTTCGTATTGTCCTTTCCACCCCGCAATGCTTTGCAAAACAATAAATATCGAATAACATTCAGTTTTTAAGTGTTTACGACTTTAAAGGACATACATACACACAAGGGTGGTAAGTGGAGATAAGCATGTTCGCTTCAGCCATATGGTTCGCATTGGTCATCGTGCTTTGCAAATATCACTTTAGGAGAACAATGGTACAAGCTATGATTACAACAGACAGACATTAGTCTCTTTCCAAATGAATGATATTGTAGAAACATAATACCGTTTTAGTTTTAAAAGCTACATAAATGTAAGTAGAAAACGACTATTAAGATATGTATGCAACAACCTCTTTAACATGAATTTGGTACGGAAACATGTTAAAAGCGATGGGTATCTATCAACACTGACATACTGCCAACTCAATGCAAGGTTATTCCGATAAAAGACCGAAGAACATGTAAATCTGGCTCATAACATAAACATCTTTAAGGCCTACTTAAAGGGCTACTGTAATCCAACACCTAACGAACAGCCCCAATCAATCAACAACCAATACAATTCTCAGCTGTTTGTAGACCATGTTGCATTCTCCTATTTTTCTACGGCATTTACCAGGGCCGGATTGGAAATTGCCTGCAATTTCAAACATGTTTTTCTCGAAAACGGTTAACTTGCGGACCTGCAAACATTAACTTAATTTTATTATTTTATAGTGTCCTATCACCTCCTTCAAGGAACGCACTTATTTCAGAAACACCCTGTATATATAATACTCAAAAAATTTTTTTGGTTATTATATTTGTTTTGTTTTCTTTTTTATACTACCTTTCTTATGTACAACTTTATATTTACAACACATTTCTTATACCTACTCAAGTCTATTTCTTGCTTAACATAGTTTTGACACTAGTCGTTTAATTATACCTTTTGCTATGCCCACTGAGACCACACGAGTCACGTTATCACTACGGGGATAAAGTTGTACAATATGTCCCAGAGAAAATTGTATTGGTGTTGGGTGATCTTTCCGTATAAGGAGCATGGTCCCATGTTATAATTTGATATTTGTAGATTTAATCTATTTTTTCTTCGGTTGCAACAGTGGCAAATATTCTAAACACCAACGTTTCCAAAAATGTTGGAACATTTGTTGCAAATGTTGGTAGCGATAAAGTCGATGTGTGTTTACATTGCATCACCTTGTGGTAGTGCTATTAATAAGTCTCCAATGAGGAAATGTCCAGGAGTTAAAGTGTGCCTACAGGTAATTGGGGTCGTTAGATAAGGGAAACAAAGGCCTTTTTGATTTGTTTTTTTTTGCGGTAAGTACCCAAAAACGTTTTCGTAATGACGCAAGTACAGTTTGGCTATCTATATGTAACATTCTCTTATTTATTAATTTATGATTACCACCTATACAATCTACAAGGAGACATCAAGAGTCCGCACGTAGAAGTGATTTCAAAGTTATCTTAAATCTAGATAAACTTAATACTATTACATTGGTACGTTGAGCATAATCTAACGCAATTATTATTTATCTATACAGTTACTTGCGTGTATGTTATTCAGTAAACAATGTGTTTCCTTAAACGTTTATAATATATTTTTTTAATTATTTATATAGTCCGGTAGTATATTAAATAGTTTAATAGCCACAAAGTAGTGTCTACGAGTCCCACTGTTGAGCTTACAAATAGGTAGAGGAATAGATTTAATTCTGGTTTTGCTTTCGCTATCTAAATATGTATCTCTTAAATTATGGTATGAAAATAGCAAGGCTTCTAATTCATAGCTCTGTGTAATGGATAGAGGCCGGTTTACAACTTCCACATTTTTTATATTTTTACTAAAGATCGCTTTTAATATTCTTCTTTGGACAGAGTCCAAGACCCCAAGAACATTTTGGTAGGCATACCCCCCACCCCAAGCCATGATACCGTGTGTAACGATGCTATAAAAGAGAACATAATATATTTTAAACAAGTTAGACTGATTCATTGTTTATTTTACAATAAAGTGTAACGAATTTTCTAGTCAAAGATTATTTATTTAAGCAATTATTTATTTAACACTATTTATATAACACTTAAACACTAACTAAGAACAACTATTTATATTAGAACAATTCACTTATTTATATAACAACTGATTTATATTACTTGTGTCCATCGTTTATCGTTTTGGTTCGCGCACTGATGCTTTATGACAACTACTGTTCTCTGGCCCAAAGACGATCAATTTATATACACCTTCGAACTTTCTGGATGATTCGAAAAGGAAATCCTGATTATTTCCGAATGATGAATAATAATTAGAATGTCGTCGATGATTCCAGAATTGATCTTGTTACTTGTCGCTGGAGCTTGTAAGTTTACGTTGATAAAGGGAAGTCGTACGCTGTGGCTGTGTCGTAAACATGTTAGCGATAAAAAGTACATGAACAAATTGTTATCGCACACACGTACGGTGTCACTGGTCGCTACAATAGTTTATATGCTTATGTTCAAATTCAAATTCAATTAATTATTGTGTAAATCGGTGCTTAGCGGGAAGTATTATTTGATGCTTTTGATCATATGATATTGATGCATTTTTTATTCTAGCCCCTACTTTTAGTACTCCAAATTCTTTTGAAAATGGATTAAGTTGTAATAAATGCTACCCTTTGATAAATTGTTGCCCTTATTTGATTCTAATAATTCCTTTAAAAAATGTGGTTTTTGCGTCAGTTTCACTAGATAAATATGTAGTGGCATTTTCAAGTTCTGCACTACTTAAGACTACGTTTTTACCTTTATGTGTATTGGTTTTATTTATTATTTCAATAGTGCTAACCTTTCTTAATTTAACTACCTGCTTACACTTTTCAATAAACCTATTTGAATATGCTGTGCTTCTTATTAATTTAGAAAATGACGAAAATCTATCGATTATATTAAGATAAATTTTTCTTCTTGAATAATTAAGAAAAACACAGAAGTAGTTTTACACTTTTTAACTTCTAACAATATTGTTTGAACATTTCAACAACAAAGATCCGGTATTTATTAGATAAAATATAACGATTGCAAGCCGATTTACATAGGGCAAACGGGACGCAATTTTGAAGTCCGGCTAAAAGAGCATTTAAATCTATGAAGGATAAAAAAACATTCGACCGGATTATTACAACGTTGTGTTACATTCAACCATTCCATTAACAACGAAAGCCTTTTAATTGTCCATCTAGAAAATAAAGGTTTTAAACTTAACTTTCTAGAAAAACTTGAAATCCAAAAAGCGATTTATAATAAATTGAATTTGACCAATGAACAAACATAAAGACTCAACAGTCCTATATTTAAAGTAATAAGTAATGTGTCTAATATTTACACGTAGATATAAATAGAAGTACCTACTACTTTATCTTTTAGTTAGTTTCTGTAAAATTACTTTCTGAAGATAACCGAAAGGTTGAAACAATATTGTTAGAAATTGCTAAATAAAGTGTAAAACTACCTTTGTGTTTTTCTTAATTATTCAACATGTTTTACAAATATCCTATCGCTTAAAATTCTTCTTCTTTATCTTATTCTTCGTTCTTTTCTTCATTTACCATTTGTATAAAGTAATTGTGTATTCATGGCTTTCGGCGTGTTACGTATTACTTGAATATCTTTAGTATGAGGCCAATTTTTTTTATTTTGTACTAGCCATGTATGCTCATTCCACCATAATATGGCATCGCTCATTTGTGAAGCGTTTGCTCCTCGCGAAGTGACATCAGCGGGATTGTTGCTTGACTCAACGTGATTCCAATTATTATTGGTTAATTCGTGGATTCATCTTTGCGACAAATATTTTCCATTTATTTGATGGAGCTCTAATCCATGATAAAACCACCATCAAATCGGTCCACAAGTGCCATTGGTTCGGTTTCACGTTACACGCCGTGGATACCTTTTGTGCAAGTCGTAACAATAAGGCAGGCACCCATTAACTAGTCTCGGTATGGCCATTTGCTTCTGGGGAGCGACTCACGATTTAGCGCAATGTAGCTGTACATTTCGATGTTCCTTTTTATTTTGTGAGCATATGTAAATACACGCTCCATAGGCTCCAAGCGTCATAAAATCCATGAAATTCTAATTTACTATAATCTTCAGATATTGCCTATCTTCTTACTATTATATTGTTGATACATGATAATTCATTATACATTTGTCTCCCCACTGTATGTTTCCTGCGGTACCGAATCATCCCAATCTAACTGTAAGGTTTACAACTTCTGCATAATTATTTTTGATGCAATTATAGCAGGTCCAATTACTCCAAGCGGATCATAAATTTTTCTATAACTGACAATATTGAATGCTTTGTTATTTTTCATACGTCAGCAAAATTAATTTGATAGTTTACTGTCAGTTCTTGTATCCCATCTCAACCTTTGTGTTTTTGGATCCTTGTTATTATACATTGAAATCATGTTGTTATCCGTTTCTTCATGATGGATACGTGGTTCGTTAGACGCCCATTTATGCAGTTGAAACCTTGGCGTTCCTAGAATTATTTCCAGTTTATGGTTTAGCTGTTTAACATCCTCAATAGTTTCAGTTCCTGTTAGAAGGTCATCGATGAAAAAATCAGACAATATTAAATTGCTCGCCTTCAGATGTATAATCGATTTTGTGTTGATATGCAAGTTCATTCAAACATTGAGTAACCAAAAACGGTGCAGATGCTGTCCCATACGTGACTGTTCAGTTCGAAAATTTATAAATGTAGTTCTTCACGGACTCATAATATTCGTTTTCTACAACCATAAAATATACAATGCACAAAAGAAAGAATGTTTCAGTTTTTTCCTAGCAAGCTTTAAAACAATGAAACAGAATAATTTTAGGCACATTGTTCTTAATTCTGCGGAATTTATTTATCCAATATTATAACGGTCGTTTAATTTCAAAATATCGTTGATTAATTGTTTAATAATCATATCATGATTTCGCGGACCACTTCGGATACTTTCAGAGACCATCCATTGGTCCACCGGTTAAGAACCGCTATTCTAGAATATTCTTGTCGCATGTTAAACAATTGACTGTCATCCATTACCATTTCTGTATGATAGGTTGCCTAACATACTCCCATTTCATGCACGTCACAATATCTACTTATTAAACAATTTGTTTCATTAACTAATCGCGACCGATCTTGCGCAAGTCGGCAGAATTGACATAATGGCCATTCGACCGACGGGTCGGCAGAATATACATTTCTATATTAAAATGTTTATAATTCGTTGACCAATTTTTGAAATTTTTACAAAAGCCTCCTTGTTCCGCATTACCAACTTTGATTTTTATATGAAATTGAAAAATGTGAAATTTTATTGCATTTACGGTTAGATTAATTCAAACAAACTTGGAAAAACTTGAATCTAACTCAAGATAGCATTGAATTCGAAGAAAAGGTCAGAGACAATAAAGAATTTGGAAATTTTGAAAATTTATATTTCGACCCAGGGACGAATATTAAAGCATAATAATAAATCAATATTGTACCTTTCATGAATATTTAATAAGTAATGCTAGCCTTTATGGCGTAGGAAAGTAACTCCAAAAGTGACACCTATTGACTAGAAAACAAAAATTTGGGATGGCAAACCGTTTGTTGACATTCGAATTCGTATGACAGAACAAGTATCAAGAACATTAGTTACTTTTATTTTAAATATTAATTAATCGTGTATATTTATTCATGTTGTGTTCTGAGATGTTTGAACTACGAGTATAGGAATCCGATGCTAATGATTTACAAAGATGAATATAGCCTATAAATAAAGAACCATACATGGAGCTAGTAAGCTTTAATAAGACTTTATTACCAAACACTTGCAATCTTCAGTAATTAGGAGAACATACAGATAATTGGTACTTATATATTAATATACAGGCTGTTCCAGTATCCTTTGGATATAGAACAGCCACATGTTCCTAGGGTCAAAATAAGTCGATTTTGCCGCATTTATCTGTATACCAAATCGCTTCTTTGCTCAAAAATTCTTAGTACGATTTCAATAAAATTTGGTACATGGAAATGTTTATGAAAATACTAATTTCTGATGTACATATTAATTTTCTTAAAGAATAACAACGATGAAAACTGCCCCTACCCTCAGATATAATGGTTCATAAATTTTTTAAAGGGTTCAATGAGTACTTCATTTTTTTTTAAGGCACATATCTGAGCTTCATTGTTTACCCCTTATAAAAAGTGATATGTGACATTAGATGGAGAATTATCCACAATGAAAATATAAAACAAATTTAAAGGTAATTAGGAGTTAGAAGAATTAGAGTACAATAAAACAATAAATTCAATAAACTAAAAGCAAGAAAACATGATAATGTTATTACAAATGAATAATCATTCTATTTTTAAAACTGTTGGCCAATTACAGTGTAAGATAATTAAAAAAATTAAATTTTTATTTAAACTGTCTCAAATTGATGCTTTTATAGTTGTTGTAAGTGCAAATACTATTTTTAGAGTAAAAACATTTTGTTATATTTCGAGACCAATTTGTAAAATGGCAAGTACAAAGGAAGAACTTTTAATCAGAAAAACAAAAACGAATCATATTTTATTATTAACGGCTTGGTATTAGTAACGAATTTGAAAGGGTAAATAACGTAAAAGTAGGACTTTTTTAGACTGCGACTTTTAGGGGAATTTTATTACAGAATGACTGCGGCCAAGTTAAAATAATAAAATACTATTATCTATTTTCTTAATAAATCAAATTAATTTTCTTATTAGCAGAACGTTTATTGCAACTTATTTTACAACAATCTCTTAGAGATAATTAGCTTAAAATTCTGGTATGTGGTTTAATTACTACGTTCAGCTTCAATGGCTGGCAAACTAATTATCCCTGAGGTTTTTGTAATGAATTATTTATAAAAAAAGATTGTTTTTTAATGTTCTTCGTTTGACATGAAATATTTAATACAGTATCCTAAATCGAAAGTAAAACGTGTTATCATCATTTTTAAAATGATTCATTAAATATTTAGAAATTTTAATTTGATCCTTCTCTCCTGTACAATTCGATGAATACGATATGGTGATATTTTCTTTTGGATGTTTTAATGTTATTTCTTGTTGAAATTGACTGCGACTTTGGCAATTTCCTAGATGTTGTGTTGTTATCCATATTATTTCATCATCAATTGTGCCGTATCCTTGAACACTCCAAAAGATTTCGTTTTTAATCTGAGTTCGCCAAATTGTATAAGAATACAACTTCCCTCTTCTTTCGAAATACTTTCCAAATTTTGAAATGCAGTGGATATCTCCAGTTACAAAGTTATTTTCTTCATTAATGGTAACATAAGGATTTTGTAAAATCGGTAAACCATTATTGTTAATGTGACTGAGGCTTATCGCGTTGCAAAATTTTGATTTAGTCTTTCGTTTTCTTTTTCGCCTCCGCCTTTGTTTTTTCCTTTTTTTGTTATCCATTTGGTCTGTAATATTCATATTAATTAATTTTCGTGTGTTTATACTTAGACACGTTTTTGAAAAAAAATGCATGAAAAGTAGCTAATTTGATGATTGGTGGAATAAAAATTAAAGTAGATAAAGATATAGTCTGTCCATGTTTAGCTGAGAATTTTATTTTACTCTACAAATCTTCATCTAATTCAAATATGCATGATGTATTAAGTTTATAATAAGCCGATAGGAGGTATACTCGCCCATGGTAGGCTTACTGTTTAAAATTCAATATTTACTATAAATTAGCACACTTTACGTGGGGTTATATAAATAATACATATTTGTATTAGACAAATGAATTTGGTAAATAATTTTCGAAAATTCGTGCTTGGGGATGCCAACTTAACCGATCTCCTTTTTTTACTTGACACCTATCAAAGGCTGAATAATTAACAGAATTGTATCTTATCTAAATTTGAAGAACGACTCAGAAAAAAATAACAATTAATAATGACGCGCCAAAAACAATAATTATTCTTCAATGAATGATAATCTATTTAAAAATTGAACTACAGGCTATTAATTGCTGACGATCTAGATAGTCCGTAAGGAACTGTGCAAAATATAATAACAAAAGTTTATTCTTAACTTTACGTAAAGACGATAAATCTTGCCAATCAGTTTTTATTTACGAGTAACAATTCATTTATCAGGCAGTGAACGTTTCTGTTTGAAAAAACTTTTTAATACTTGTGTTTTCTTATATATTGCCATAAAATAAGAAAGTAATACAATTACCCTTATAAGTATTCATAAGGTTTTTATCTGAAATACCTCGAACAGGGGGTCATTAGTAAAAGGACAAAACGAGGGTCCTAAGGAGATTTCTGAATATGCACACATTCGTAAATTTTGAGATTTTAAATATCAGTTAGTTTTTCACACTTTATCACATCTTAAATAATTAATTTTATAAATTCTTGACAACGAATCTTTTGAAATACCTAGGTGAACTTTTAATTTGAACTTGTTTCTGCTGAATACTGGTTACATTTTTGGATTTTTTCAGAATATTTATGAAATTTCAAACCACATTAATTTATTATAAATTGATTAAAACCCGCAATGACAGTAAAACATGGCCATTTATCAATACATTAATTTAAACATATTTTCGGTTAATAAAATCCAAGCCGAGCTTTGAAAATTGCTTGCTCCTCGCCTAGTACGAATATTGAAAACACATTGCAGACTAGAACGTAAACGAACTTGGATATGATTTATAAAATAAGAGACCTTTCATTATTAACTTTTAACTGGCGATGTTTAAAAAGTGATATTATTGGATTCATCGATCTGGTTCGTACACTCGCATTAATATACTGTGACGGACGTGTCATTTTGACGTTGACATGCACGACTGCGAAAGTTGAATGAAAGTTACCTATGACGCGTTGCAGAAGATTCGAGAGTTGCTTGACGTTTCGAGAATTACCTCTGTACCTCAGGACAAAACTGTACTAAGTCCAAAAACAGCAATTTGAGAAAAAGCAGTTTAAAGATTCATAGACTGGGTAATTGCATGCAAGTTTCGTACTTTCTGTCATATTAAAGCAAAAATGTATGTATATAAAGCTAGACAAATATGGTATCTCAAATAGTGTATAATAAAAAACCAAAAAGGTCGTAGTATTGAGACAAATTTGAAAAATTATGGAGTTAATACTTTTTTATTAAACATTTTATCAATTAACTTGGAGTTAGTGCTGTATGTATTTGGAGTTAATTCACTTACTAATTAAAGGAAGGAAAAGAAATAGAATTAAAACTTTATATAGTAAAGTTTTTATTTTTGACCAACAAAAGCAAATATTACACAAGCATGTACTCATCTTGTATAACAGTTATTTTACTGTTAATTTTTTACAAAAATCATGAAATATCTGCGGCACCCACTTCAATAAGCCTTGTAGATGGGTATATTTTTTTGCAGATATTGGTTTACTGCCTTCTCGGGCAGGTTTTAAATTTTCTGGAAAAATGACCCTACGCCCATGCCTGTTTAAATCAATTTGTAAAAAATCGGGATCATTAAAATCAGTTTATAGTACGGTATTCCTTTACTATCTGACCTTATTTGCATATGTACAATTTTTGAGATACTGAAATCTTCATTAACACTATTTTTCTTTCGGTAAATGAAAGGCGAAGTGCAGTTCTCATATAGCGATTTAATATCTTTGAAATTTTGAGACTCCATGTTTATTACTTCAAAAGGATTTGTAACCGAACTCATTCGTGCAAGTTGTTGCCAATCCCATGGGGTCATTACCTGAAAACCTGGTGTTTTTTTACTTTTCTCGTTCTATAAGTGAATGGGAAGCATCTACTTCTAAATGTGTATGTCCCCTCAGGAGAAACTTATGATTTATAGTCTTAAGAGATGGCAATAATTTGAACATCCAGAAGTAAGCCATAACCATGATAATATTTCTATTCTGTGATGGGCAGTTATCTGACCAGATAGTAATTACTTCTAGTTCTTAATTTGTGTTGTTTAGCAAGGTCCACTTTAAAATACCTGATGCCATTTTATTGGCACCTCGACTTGCCTTTGACTCGTCCCACATTATGCACGTAGTTTTTTTTGCAGTGGTGTCATAAATCGTATAATTATAAGTCCACAGTTTTAATAAGTACAAACTTTGCGCATTAGTCAGTACAGGTGTAGGAAGACATTTCTGCAGATCTACACATAGTAATTTTTGCTTTCCTTTGCTAAGTGAAGCTTTCTCTTTGTCTTGTTTTTTCAAATTATAACGCTTGGAAGCTTCTGCAAAATGTTGTTCATGTTCTAAAGTACGGGTGTGAAGACAGCCACATCCACAGAATACGTATGAAGTACACTCCGACATACGTCACTAGGCCAAGCCAAGATTAACATTATCGTATAAAAAACGTTACAAAACGATATTATTCCGAACAAAGTAAAAGCTCATCATCACATCTGATATTCACTGAATTATAAAAAGGCAAAAAGGGAGAAGGGGTGACTACGAACTCATTTAGGTGAGAAAAAGTCCCGTTTGACACTTTCATCGAAATAAAACACTTTAATGTACAGAAACTACAGTTTAATCTGCATTTTCACTTATATACATATGCAAAATAGTCCCTCTTGGTGAGGTAACCTTGGAGAAAGGGGTTTGTGAAAGGGTTAATTATACTGTGCGAAACCCTTCCTAATTCAATAATCATTTTTCACTAGAATTTTTCCTTGTCCTACAATCATTTTTTGTATGTACATTCTAGGATACGTATAAAGTAAGATTATACCAATGAAATAGTTTGTCAGAGGGTCTAACGGTTATTTATGGGGTGCGCGACACCCTTCAACATTCAATCACCAGTTTTTACTAGAAGTTTTCCTTGTCCTACAATCATTTTTTGAATGTACATTCTAGGATACGTATAAAGTAAGATTATACCGATGAAATAGTTTGTCAGAGGGTCTAACGGTTATTTATGGGGTGCGACACCCTTCAAAATCCAATCACCAGTTTTCACTAGAAGTTTTTCTTGTCTTACAATCATTTTTTGTATGTACGTTCTAGGATACGTATAAAGTAAGATGATACCGATGAAATAGTTTGTCAGAGGGTCTAACGGTTATTTATGGGGTGCGACACCCTTCAAAATCCAATCACCAGTTTTCACTAGAAGTTTTTCTTGTCCTACAATCATTTTTTGTATGTACGTTCTAGGATACGTATAAAGTAAGATTATACCGATGAAATAGTTTGTCAGAGGGTCTAACGGTTATTTATGGGGTGCGACACCCTTCAAAATCCAATCACCAGTTTTCACTAGAAGTTTTTCTTGTCCTACAATCATTTTTTGTATGTACGTTCTAGGATACGTATAAAGTAAGATTATACCGATGAAATAGTTTGTCAGAGGGTCTAACGGTTATTTATGGGGTGCGACACCCTTCAACATTCAATCACCAGTTTTTACTAGAAGTTTTTCTTGTCCTACAATCATTTTTTGTATGTACGTTCTAGGATACGTATAAAGTAAGATTATACCGATGAAATAGTTTGTCAGAGGGTCTAACGGTTATTTATGGGGTGGGGACACCCTTCAACATTCAATCACCAGTTTTTACTAGAAGTTTTTCTTGTCCTACAATCATTTTTTGTATGTACGTTCTAGGATACGTATAAAGTAAGATTATACCAATGAAATAGTTTGTCAGAGGGTCTAACGGTTATTTATGGGGTGCGCGACACCCTTCAACATTCAATCACCAGTTTTTACTAGAAGTTTTTCTTGTCCTACAATCATTTTTTGTATGTACGTTCTAGGATACGTATAAAGTAAGATTATACCAATGAAATAGTTTGTCAGAGGGTCTAACGGTTATTTATGGGGTGCGCGACACCCTTCAACATTGAATCACCAGTTTTTACTAGAAGTTTTTCTTGTCCTAAATCATTTTTTGTAAAAGTACAAATTCTAGGGTACGTAATAAAGCAAGATTATACCAATGAAATTAAATTGTCAGAGGGTCTAAACGTTATTTATGGGGGCGCGAATTAACATTCAATAACATTTTTACTAGAATTTTTTGTACTCTATGATAAGCTTCTCGTAAATTTGGAAACAAAAATCAGATATAAACTTAATAATAGGCGCACTATAATAAGACTTTACAGAATTTGTTCTAAATCTTGATAAGCGATATCTAAATAAACAAAAATTGTAATTGATAATTAGAAGAAAAACTTCTAGTGAAAACTGGGATTGAATTGAAGGTGCGACCCATAAATAACCTAGATCTGAAAAATTTACGTATAATTTTAGTTTATACGTTCCTAGAACGTCAAAAAAAATGATTGTAATACAAGAAAAACTTCTAGTAAAAACTGGTGATTGGATTTGAAGGGTGTCGCACCCCATAAATAACCGTTAGACCCTCTGACAATACGATAGAAAAACTCTAGTGAAACTGGTGATTGATTTGAAGGGTGTCGCACCCCATAAATAACCGTTAGACCCTCTGACAAACTATTTCATCGGTATATCTTATTTATACGTATCCTAGAACGTACATACAAAAAATGATTGTAAGACAAGAAAAACTTCTAGTAAAAACTGGTGATTGAATGTTGAAGGGTGTCGCACCCCATAAATAACCGTTAGACCCTCTGACAAACTATTTCATCGGTATAATCTTACTTTATACGTATCCTAGAACGTACATACAAAAAATGATTGTAGGGCAAGAAAAACTTCTAGTAAAAACTGGTGATTGAATGTTGAAGGGTGTCGCGCACCCCATAAATAACCGTTAGACCCTCTGACAAACTATTTCATCGGTATAATCTTACTTTATACGTATCCTAGAACGTACATACAAAAAATGATTGTAGGGCAAGAAGAACTTCTAGTAAAAACTGGTGATTGAATGTTGAAGGGTGTCGCGCACCCCATAAATAACCGTTAGACCCTCTGACAAACTATTTCATCGGTATTATCTTACTTTATACGTATCCTAGAACGTACATACAAAAAATGATTGTAGGGCAAGAAAAACTTCTAGTAAAAACTGGTGATTGAATGTTGAAGGGTGTCGCGCACCCCATAAATAACCGTTAGACCCTCTGACAAACTATTTCATCGGTATAATCTTACTTTATACGTATCCTAGAACGTACATACAAAAAATGATTGTAGAACAAGGAAAACTTCTAGTGAAAAATGATTATTGAATTAAGAAGGGTTTCGCACAGTATAATTAACCCTTTCACAAACCCCTTTCTCCAAGGTCACCTCACCAAGAGGGACTATTTTGCATATGTATATAAGTGAAAATGCAGATTAAACTGTAGTTTCTGTACATTAAAGTGTTTTATTTCGATGAAAGTGTCAAACGGGACTTTTTCTCACCTAAATGAGTTCGTAGTCACCCCTTCTCCCTTTTTTCCTTTTTATAATTCAGCGAATATCAGATGTGATAAGCTTTTATTACTTTGTTCGGAATTATATCGTTTTGTAACGTTTTTTATACGATAATGTTAATCATGTCTTGGCCTAGTGACGTATGTCGGAGTGTACTTCATACGTATTCTGTGGATGTGGCTGTCTTCACACCCGTTTCTAAAGTTATGTTATTTTTCTCCTCTTCATTTTGCACTTGCCGTAAACTAATTAGAAAAAAGTCACATGTGTCACAGGTATCATTATCTGGGATTTTAAATGACATGTTATATTCTGTGTTAAAGATTTCAGAATACAACCACTCTTTAGCAATGTGCTCCTCTGGAAGATTGTTTTCTTCACATTCACTTTTATAGAGGCTATACATTCGGGATAAATTTAAGTGAGCACCTAGATATTTCCTGTTGCTCCGCTCTCTAGAATAATGTGAAGGCAGAAGTGGAAATTTATTAATATGGTCACGAACTTCCTGTTTTATAAATGCTGCAATTTTTCTGTGGGATGTATGCTTACCACGTTTGTCGTATTCAATAATACCACCTCCTTGTTTTTTCTTTAAAGCAGTTGTCACAAATGTTTGTGATATATGTATGTGTGCAGGAAGAAGACTTTGCACACTGTTTTGCGTGTGTAATTAATTTCAAAAAAATATTCTCTCGTATGTTCTTATTTCTCCTTTCGTTTTCCATTAACAGGTCTACGAGATATTGGATTAGTTTGCACATGGGGTGCTATAAATTGGCGCTTGTGGTCGATTGATTTGGTAGGACTCCTTTTTATTTATCATATTGCGTTGCTCAGTTGTAATTTGTATAGTGCAATTATTTCTGCACGATTCGTTACATGGTGGTAGTAGGCTTTTTGCGGGTATCACTTGGTTATTTTTTGAGAAATGCTCTTCACCTGCAGTAACATGGCATTTGGCAATATTTTTCTTCCACTTACTTGGGCTTCTCTTCCTTTTTCTTCCTTTTACTTTCGGCTCAGTGGTCATAATTTGGTCATCAGAAGTTTCATCTAAATTTTCGTCATTATCTGCATAATAATAATGACTTTACCAGATTTCTGCTAAATTCCGAAATTATTTTTTGTCACATTGTATGCCATATCTGAAACTGAAAAAATAATCATCAAAAAGTTGGACATGATATTCTTCATATGTGAAAGCATTTCTACTACCGGATTCATCCATGCTTTTACAAGAGTTTTTAGTATGTACAGCAACCATGTTTTCTTCTGCTATAAATCGCTATAAAGAGATTTACTTATTTTGCAGTGTTAAAAATACAACACAGAAACTATTTAGGTATTAACTCCTTTTAAACTATTAGTACTTTAAATCCGTATTAACTCCGACAATAATTTGGGACTTAATACTCGACAGCTTAATATGAGATAAACATAAAGAATATTAAGTCCAAAAGCATGATCAACATTATTTATTTGAGGCACCAATTTTTTGAAAAACAACACAAAACCCTGATATAGTTCTTGTAAAATATAAGAAGATAATCTTGTGAATAAAAGTATGCACTAACCTGATGACTCCTCTGATTCCAAAACATTATCTGAGGTTATGTTTTGGCAATTATCCCCAATCTGCTCCATTGGTGCTACCATTTTCATGATCTTTAGTGTTCTGGAATTCATTATTCACTTACACTAATTATTATTTCATTAGTTCAACAAACAAATATCTTTATTTTAACTTGACTATGACAATAATAACACACCATCACTTGAACTGGAGTTAACACTATTCCCATCGCAGTGCATTTTGAGAATGATGGATTTAATACTGCACCCGTATTTAATTTGTGGAGTAAATCGATACTAACAGAGTTAATACTGTTTTTCTCTGAATCATAATGTGACTTAATACTATTTATAATCGACAATCTTAAAAACCACTCAGGACCTAAATTTAATACAGTATTTCATTAAAAAGAGCCGAAACAATTATGTATATTGGTACTAAAACCAAATTTTGGCTAAAAATGAAGTTAGTACAGTTTTGTCCTGAGGTACAGACCTAGAAACGTCCATAATACTATTACATGGACCTTTTTTTTTGACACATACAAATGTCAAACTTGGTAAGCGCTTTCTTTGCAACGAGTCCGACAAACTTTTCCAATGCGAAAACTTTCGGCGCTTCTGCGTTTTCGAATGCCCGATTTACGGAATTGTCGATGTGACGTCATAATGACTCCCCGTACATAAAAGTTTTATTTTTAAAAAATTGTTTAATAAAATTAATTAAAAAACTGCGGTCAACTTGTCCGACAAAAATTATGCTGCGTATGAGATGTCCACCACCCCCAAAATGTCGGTATGACGTCATTATGACTCCCCGTACATACAAGTTTGATTTTAAAAGAAATATTTAATAAAATTAATTGGAAAATTGTGGTCAACTTGTCCGACAAAAATCATGCTGCGTATGAGATGTCCACCACCCCCAAAATGTCGATATGACGTCATTATGTCTCCCCGTACATACAACTTTCAATTTAATATACCACCGTGGAGAGACAAGAGAATTGGGAAGACACAGTGTTGATGGAGGAACAGCGAACCGATGATGACCTAGGACCCATCATGAAATGGAAGGAGGCAGGAGAATCTCGACCAACGTGGGCGGACGTAAGCTCCCTGAGTACCACTACGAAATGTTATTGGGCCCAATGGGATTCCTTAAAGCTCGAGAATGGAGTCCTTAAAAGAATCTGGGAAAGTCCGGACGGGACCAAGAAGCGATTACAAGTTGTGTTGCCCAAGAAAAAGAAGAAAGAAGTAATAAAAGAGCTGCATGCTGGGACTGGAGGTGGACATTTTGGGGTGAAGAAGACCTTAGAGAAACTACGAACGGTATTACTGGGTGAATGCTAGATTGGATGTGGACGACTGGTGTAGAAGATGCGAAGTATGTGCTTCTAACAAAGGTCCGAGAACCAGAACACGAGGAAAAATCCACCAGTATAACGTCGGAGCGCCATTCGAAAGAATAGCCATGGATATCGCTGGTCCCTTTCCTCGAACTGAAGATGGAAACCGCTACATCCTCGTTGTGATGGATTACTTCAGCAAGTGGCCGGAAGCCTATGCAATCTCCAACCAGGATGCAACCACCGTGGCGGAGGCAATAATAAACAACTGGATCAGCCGATATGGAGTTCCTATGGAAATTCATACTGACCAGGGCCGAAATTTTGAATCAGAAATCAGAGTATGTGAATTGATGGGAATAAGGAAAACTAGAACAACTCCGTTGCATCCTCGGTCTGATGGCATGGTAGAGCGATTTAATGCCACTATAGAAAACAACCTGAGGATGTTCGTAAACGATCATCAGACCGACTGGGATCGCCACATTCCCTTATTCCTTCTGGCCTATAGGACATCCATACACGAGACTACTGGACAGACCCCTTCCTGTGTACTATTCGGGAAAGAACTGAGACTACCTGCTGATGTGATGTTTTGCCGACCTGAAGATTCTTCGCTGTCCACTGACGATTATGTGTCTTAACTACACGAGCGGCTAAACACCATCCATAAAGCCGTCAGAACAAGAATAAAATTCGAAAGTGACCGAATGAAGACCCGTTACGATCAGCGAGCGAATTCCACTGGATTCAGGGAGGGCGATCGTGTATGGCTATATAAATCAGTTCGCAAGAAAGGAAGGTGCCCTAAATTACAACGGAAGTGGGAGGGCCCGAACAAACTGATTACCCGGATAAACGATGTCGTCTACAGGATACAACGATCAGCGCTAGAGGGGGGGCAGTGTGACGGACGTGCCATTTCGACGTTGACATGCGCCGACTGCGAAAGTTCCAGAAAGTTCGAGAGTTGCTGGACGTTTCGAGAATTACCTAGAAACGTTCATAATACTATATAAGGAACAGCGTTGGACACATGTTGGACAGTTTGACAGTTTTTGATAGAAGAGAGTGACAGCTATAAGTAAGAAGAGAAGAAAAAGCGAAATAGTTATTGAATTGTTGTTGTGTTCAAATAGATTTAATAAAAAGGGTTGAGAAAAATACATGAGATATTGTAAATTACGTAACAATACCAAAACTCTAATGATACTGTAACACTGACCGTACACAATATATGCAAATGAAACCATTAGTGAATCGAATTTTAATTTATGTATCTTCAAATCAAAAGATTGAGCATATTACATTATTATTATGTACATTATTTATTTGTCGATATTTGTAAGAATGGAGGAAGGTTCTAAACTATTTAAACAAATTTTCATAAATATATCAGTTGGATATTTCAACTGCAACTTCAATAATAAATAATAAAAAATTAATAATGATCCAGTGTAGTACACAACAGAATACTGTTATTACAGTTCATGCTGTTCTTTCGAAATACTTGAACAAAATTGAATTTCAAATATACAGTGTGAAAATTAAGTAACGCAAATAATCAGTAATTCTGTTGATATTGTTTTTTTTTTTTGAAAAATCTCAAAGGGGAAAAGCAGGGGGTGATACTGCCGCGTTCCATTTTAGTTCGTTTTCGCGTATGACGTCACGCGGAAAGTAAATTGCATATACGGGGGTGCTTGTAAAATGCGCTTTTCCTTCGTAACTTAGTTATTTTAGAAGTTAGAAAAAAACTTTTCAAACCAAAGATGCTTCCATGATTTGTTTTATAGCTTCAAAAGATAAAATGTCTTAATTTATATGAGGAAGAGCTCAGAAATAATTATTTTAATTACAGAATTAGTTCCGCTGGCGTTTTCGGCACGAACGCTGCAAAAACGGTGCCAGATAGAGCAAAAGTGCATATAAACAATTTGGTAGAGCGCAAAATGTATAACAAAATACTCCGCGGGAGCATATATCTATCTCTAATAGTTTAGGGAATATAGACGTCCAAAGTTGCACTTATAACTCGTACATAATGTTGGGCGCCCGTTGGATGCCTGTATCTCCTAAACCGTTGGAGACAGATATACCCTCTCGCGGACTATTATGTAGGAAATTTTTTGCTCTACAAAATTGTTTATATGCAATGTTGCTCTGTCTTGCGCCGTTAATGCAGCGTTCGTGACCAAAGCCCTAGAAGAGCTAATTATGCACTGATTAGCTCTTGTGCTGACGTCTTAACATGCAAGTACCTACAGTTTGATAGCGACGAGAAAATTGCACATTTTTTTTATATGTCACAATGAAATTAATAAAAAAAAAAACAAAACTTATTATAGAATTATTTTTCTTGCAAGTTTGCGTTTATTAGTTATCTTTCTATCTTGTAGATCTTTATTTAACAGTCTCAGTCAAAACATTCGTGAAAAATAATGTCGTCATTTTATCACAGCACCAAACATCACTAGCCAAATGCATTAAATTTTTTAAATAATTCTTGGAAATTAGTATTGAATCCTGGTTGACAGCTTTAAATACACCTTCTAATTGTTGCATTTGTGCCATGAACTGTGAAAGGGGTTTGCTTAAACCTCCTTCACTCAGATGATCAACTCATGTAAATTCAGAGTCGTGTGAAGTCAATGTGTAGGGTAAATTGGTTTCAGGGTCTCTGATTTTATGACAAATGAAACCCGCAAGCCTTTCTAGACCATCGTATTCCAGCCCGTCAAGTTCCGTATGTAAAGTATTGTCCTCCACGTCGACTTCGTCTGTAGTGAATTTGGAAAAATACTTTTGGCTGAGTACCGTGTTTTCTAGATTTAGATCTGGCGTGTCATCTTCTTCCACATTACTAGATGCAAAAAATGAGCCTTCATTCTGCCCCAAAATGTAGGAACGCAGTCTGTATTTTAATTCTAGCGAATCTGGGCAATTATGCAAACCGCCTTTCGCTGTATCACGCCAAAAAAGTTCTCCAAAACTTCTTGATTTAGTCTGTACATTAGTATATACTTAAGAGCAAATCTCTATTGAAGATCTTCAAATAACAATTGTAGAGATGTGTTGCTCATGATAATACCTAATGAAACACAAGGTATGTTTACATTATAAACTTGTAAGTTATAATAATTATATATTACAGCTTGATTACTCTAAGATGAGCTCTGAAGATTTTACAGTCGGCGTAGAAGAAAGAAAGAGAACGCATTCGGAGCAAGAAAGATACAATCAACGCTCGACAAATTACGACAAATAAACATACTAGTTTTAGGACAGGGGTGCTTGATGTCTCCTTTCCGGTAGTCGTTAATTTAGTTTATACCTGAATCTCCCGATACTGTTATGTACCCAACATTATTTTACATAGATAACCTTTTTTTATAATACTGAATAATGCGTCTTTTGTCATTTTAAAATCGTAATCGAAAAAAATATGTTGTTTTGAATTACCAACCAGTCCCCGTAACTTGACAACTTGTGCGTAGCTGTAAGGCTTCAACGTCTCTTCATTTGCTTTATCATATAAGTAAACCTGTCTGATTTTAATTTCGTCAAATGAGAGTACACAATTTTTTTCAATATCAGACACAGACACAGATTGTGAGACGATGTAAAATACTTGTTTGATTATACCGGGGGCAATTTTTATTTTTTTTACCCATGCTCGAAGGGTTGAGACAGCCGGGAAAGGATATCCTTTTTTAAGAAATAAACGATATGCCCGAGGACCTGCAGAGTATATAACAAAAGCTTTTGAAATGTCTCGTATTGTTCACTTAACACGATTTTTGGGCTCCTTCAATTTTGATATTTGGTTTGACGTAAAAATTTTTTCAAGGGCCGCTTTATCACTTTCCAATTCAGCAATCGTCGCTTGTAGAGCAGAAATCGTTTCTTCAGGATTATCTGACTGAATTTACCCTACAATTTTATCCGTCAAATCAAATAAGTAATGTAACAATTCCCCAAACCTAATACTTCTACTACAAATTCAGGAAACACCATCACTAATAGAATTACCATTACCTTCGCTATATGACTTACCAATTTGTGCGCCATCAAACTGCGAACTAAAGAGTGATGTCGGTTATATTTAAGCTGCCGTTTAATGGTGTGTAACTAAAATATTGCTATTGCATATGACGTGATTTTGGGCTTAGGCCAAACAAAAAAACATCGAATAAAAAGAACTCACTTAACAAGTACCAGTCGGCTATTGAAGCGTTCAGTTGAACAAATACTTAAAAAATATATTATACATACACGGCACAACGAACTTAAGTCATACGCATTAACGTATTTTTGGACAATAACCTTTAATGGCATACGTATTCTCTAGTAAAGAAACCTATACCTACTACCTACCTACATTATTACATGTTAAATTTACCTTGATTGAATAATACCTTTGACAATTTCGGCACGATCTCTTTTCTCAGTTCGACTACTTTCAGCCCTTCTATCTTGTGACTGTTTGGGCAAGAGTAAAGTTAGAATTGCTTCACTATTAAGCTGTCGACAATTCTTAGGATACTGTTCAATATTGTATCCCAGCAATTCGTATTTTAGGTTTCGGACGTATGCATTTCGCTTAAAGTGTAATGTAAGCAATACACAGCGTTTTATTCTTCGGAAAACGAAAGAACATTATGTCTTTTCGCAAAGATTTTGCTTGATTGTCAGAATTACATTACATTGCAATGGTTGTGTACTCGTTCACTCGATTTATTTAAAAAAAATGCACGTATAAAGCCAAGAAACACATCAATATATATAGACGTACAACAGTTATAGATGAACACGACGACCACACTGACGTAGCTCGACGTCGCGTCGCCGGCGCTGTTAGCAATTGTTTTGCGTGTACCTAACAAGTCAGAACAAGCACAATAATTAGCTCTTCTAGGGCTTTCGTCACGACGCAAGATAGAGCAACATTATTCGTAATCGTATTCTGTTTCGCTCGGGCTACTTTCTTCTCTCTCTGTTGCACTGTCAGTATCGCTGTCAGAGCTGTCTGTCATTGTATCTTCTTCGTCATCACCTGTTATTAACAATAACAATTAGGTAATAATATTCTTTATAAGCAATATGAAGAAAATTAAAAAAAACTGTAGGTACCTTTTTCAGGCTGAATAGTAATTTCGGAAATCGTTTTTGGAAGCTGATGACTTGAATTCTATCCAGCCATAATTTGATGGTGTATCAGTGCAAATAATTTTTTTGTGTGCTTGTGACCACATTTGGGCTATATAACAAGCCATTAAAAATTGCTTGTGTAGTTCTGGTTTGCATGGAGGTAGAGCTGAGCCATCAATGCTGTTTTTTGGTAATTTGAAAACATTATCATTTTCGAGAAATTTATAGGTTTTCTGAAACATAGCTACTCTTGCATCGTTGATATTTTTCAAGCTTCGAAAATTATACATTTTACATACAAACGCTTCTATTTTACCAAAAACATTTTCTCTTCGATCCGAAATTGGCTTTGCCATTTCTATAAAGCACTCTGTGTACTCTTCGGATTTAGTCATGATGGAAAACGGTTTCTTTTTACCTTTTCTGAAAAATGCTGGATTGTAATCACAGCCTGTAAAAGCATGGAATGCTGGAAGAGCTGCACTTAAATTGTTACCAAGAGCTTCATGTAATTGTTGTAACGTTTTTTTTTCTATGAAAAATCCCGTTACTGAAGTTTTATTTATTTCGATTCAGTTTGTCTTTGTCTTGGTTCAGTTTTGTTGATTATTTCTTAATGTTGATCGACCTTCCGTCTTATCATCAAGGCTAACAACCTTCGCGCAGGACTAGGCGATCGATGGAGGGATCGATGAAATTTTCCGGTCGATGCTCGAGGTCTTCTTCCTCGATCCTTGACACTGACGTGACGTGTATGTGTGTTTTTCTGTTGGTGTTCTGTGCTTGGTTTTGCGTGAGAGTTTTTTTGTGATCCACTTACCTTTGCATTTTAATAGTTCATGTAAAAAATTCATTCAAATTAATTATTTCTTTTAAAATCCTTTTTGCTATTCACTCAATATTTATTTTTGATGTAACTTTGATTAATTTTTACGAAATTTTCCTTATTACCACGTGGTCTCTTTTTTTTTAAATATCTAACAGTATATTTGTAATCTTTTGGGCCTTTGTGGCCAATTTTTAAATTTCTTCATTTAATTAATTTTTCTCACTTTTTAATTTATATATTTTTAATAGTCAAAATTTTTTATGGTATCTGGGGTGTATCTTGAGTGCATGTTGGTTTAACGACAGACACCTCTACTCCTCCCTTTTTATCCGTTTTTTTTAAGCATCTTCAATGCGAACAACTTTTTAACATTTGATTAATATTTTTTAGTTTTAGGAAATTTTTCAGCACTTTTATTTGTGCCCTTATTTGTCAGCCCATTGAGATTTTCTTAGAATAGGTTCCGGTTGGATTAGGGGGCTGGGATTAAAGGGTAGGGGTGAAGACATCCTGAAACTATTTTACAAAGGCAAATAGACAAAGCTCTGGTTTCCAACTAATCTCAATAGCCAGTTAGAGGCCAATAAATTCCTGCAGGCGGCCCCCTGAAGATTAAAAGATTGGTCCATGAAGCTATTTCGCTGATATCCTCTTGCCTCACAACACTGCACGAGAAGTCCCCGATTATACCCTGAAACCAGCTTCCAGTCCCTACATTGGAGCAGGGAACTTTTCTTTTTGGTGGGCTACATATGTTATTGTAAGTTTTGTTGTTTTTTGTTGTGTGTAATTTCTTGTTAATATACTCTTCAAGTTTTTTTTTGTTTTTTTTAAGAGAGCTTCGAGCTCTCTAAAGCTTCAGGATTCTCCAGGAACCACCGATGCACTACCCGGTGCCCAATAAAGTTGTCGTTTCATTTATTCTTTTCTTTGTTTGACAAAGTGGCGCCCGAGCACGTTTTTCTTTTTTTTATTTCATGATCATTAAATTTTTTTAAAACAAACTATTCATAATTTCAAAACCCAAGTAATAGTTTTGTTAAATTGTGTTACATTGATGAATTATCTATTGTTTCCAACACCGACTTCTATGCACACTTGAATATTTTTTAATAATCTGCAAATATTGGCTAACATTACAATTAATTCGTCGGTGTCGGAACAGCGAATGGTAACGTTTGCATCAAAGTCTAATTGACAAGTATGGAAGACCATCTTAGTATCGGCTTACTCGTGCGTCGGGCATGTTAGTGTTGGTTCCAAACTTCTTATTACTCTGTTATCATTGACCACGTACTTATAACACAAGTCTGCATTGAGATAAATAATTTTCGTATTAATGTAAGGTGCCATATTTTCAATCAAAAACTGCACAAATGCTTTTTTTAAATTAGAATTTTTCAGCTTAACTGAAAAATCCCTCCGTCGCACCTGATTAGGGCCATCAATGCGAAAGTCAGTTTGCTGCATGCCTCGCATTTTGTGTTCCGTGTCTTTGAGCGATGGAAAAATGTACCGATCAAAGGCAACTATGATAGTTTTTGCCTTACTCGCACATATGGTTTGCAAAACTTGTTTTGAAATCTTTCCATAATTGATCGGTACATCTTTTAGCATAAGTAATATAAAATATCCATCGTATACCATGACATCAGTATCTTTAGGTGGCTCATATTTTACATATCTTTATAAATTGTTCATCAATGCCGATTTTTGCGTTTTGCAAATTGTGCCGTCAAGGTGACATAAAGATAGTGGTACTGGTGTTAATGGGTATGTTAGGACCTTGTCCAAGTCGACCTCTTTTGTTAAAGAAATGTGAAGAAGTTGACCAAATAAGTCTCGCTGCATTCGCACTTCCATTGTTTTGTGAGCTACAGTAACTTTTTTTTTCCAACCATGTCTGTAAAAGTATGTAGCTTTAATCTTGAAATTGGCTGTTCAAACTTATTTGGATCATTTATACAACTTTCGATGAATTCCTTTCATTTATTGCAGCCTTCTTCTTCAACATTAATTAAAAAGTTCTTGACTTGTTCGGGTGCAGCTTTTAACAAAACTATTACTTGGGTTATGAAATTATTAATAGTTTGTTTTAAAAAAAAATGAATTAACATGAAATATTAAAAAGAAAACGTGCTCGGGCGCCACTTTGTCAAACAAAGAAAAGAATAAATGAAACGACAAATTTCTTGGGCACCGGGTAGTGCATCGGTGGTTCCTACAGAATCCTGAAGCTTTGGAGAGCTCGAAGCTCTCTTAAAAAAAAACAAATAAAACTTGAAGAGTATATTAACAAAAAATTACACACAACAAAAACAACAAAACTTACAATAACACATGTAGCCCACCAAAAAGAAAGGTTCCCTGCTCCAATGTAGGGACTGGAGGCTGGTTTCAGGGTATAGTCGGGGACTTCTCGTGCTGTGTTGTGAGGCAAGAGGATATCAGCGAAATAGCTTCATGGACCAACCTTTTAATCTTCAGGGGGCCGCCTGCAGGAATTTATCGGCCTCTAACAGGTTATTGAGATTAGTTGGAAACCAGAGCTTTGTCTATTTGCCTTTGTAAAATAGATTTCAGGATGTCTTCACCCCTACCCTTTAATCCCAGCCCCCTAATCCAACCGGAACCTATTCTAAGAAAATCTCAATGGGCTGACAAATAAGGACACAAATAAAAGTGCTAAAAAAAATTTCCTAAAACTAAAAAATATTAATCAAATGTTGAAAAGTTGTTCGCATTGAAGATGCTTAAAAAAAAAAACGGATAAAAAGGGAGGAGTAGGGGTGTCCGTCGTTAAACCAACATGCACTCCAGATACACCCTAGATACCATAAAAAATTTTGACTAATAAAGATATATAAATTAAAAAGTGAGAAAAATTAATTAAATGAAAAGATTTAAAATTGGCCACGAAGGCCCAAAAGATTACAAATATACTGTTAGATATTTAAAAAAGAGACCACGTGGTAATAAGGAAAATTTTGTAAAAATTAATCAAAGTTACATCAAAAATAAATACTGAGTGAATAGCAAAGAAGATTTTAAAAGAAATAATTAATTTGAATGAATTTTACATGAACTATTAAAATGCAAAGGTAAGTGGATCACAAAAAAAACTCTCACGCAAAACCAAGCACAGAACACCAACAGAAAAACACACATACACGTCACGTCAGTGTCGAGGATCGAGGAGAAAGACCTCGAGCACCGACCCGAAAATTTCATCGATCCCTCCATCGATCGCCTAGTCCTGCGCGAATGTTGTTAGCCTTGATGATAAGACGGAAGGTCGATCAACATTAAGAAATAATCAACAAAACTAAACCAAGACAAACACAAACTGAATCGAAATAAATAAAACTTCAGTAACGGGATTTTTCATAGAAAAAAAAAACGTTACAAACCCCTATTACCAGGAAAAAGAGGACTGACAGCCAGCCTACCAGAAATCAAAAACGAAAAACAGAATAAAGGTACGAGAGCTAAGAAAGGGAACCAAAAATCTAATACGAATCATCCAAAAAAAAATCGAGGAACTTAAACTCAAACAGACAATTACTGAAAATAAAAAATTGAGGCTAATTGCCTAACTAAACGAAAATTATTGGTCAAAACTAAAACTTCATTTAAAATCCATAGCACTTATAATCAAGCGCCCAAGGCAAACGAAAATAAATTAAACCGAACGGCATTCATTATTCTGCACTTACTATGTAAGCGCCTATAGCAGACGTAAAGGATAATCGTAGTCAACGCACGAAATAATTTTTGCACTCAGCAAATTTGGTACCATACCCTGGCAAACAAACTCAAGAGATTAATCACCTCTAAATCACGCTACGAAAATCACATAGGCAAATCTCATTTGCAAACAGCACTCTCAAAACTTCGCTCTCTCAGCATAAAAAAATCGCAATCTACACCGCATCTAAAATGCAAAACTCAGAAACACCAGAAATAGGCCTACAGCCCAACGCTGCATCTAAAATGCAAAATTCTAAAACATCAGAAATAGGCCCACAGCCCAACACTGCATCTAAAATGCAAAACTCACACTAAGAATAGGCCTAATGCCCTAAACTGCATCTAAAATGCAAAACTCATAATCGCCAAAGACAGGCCCAAAGCCCAAAACTGCATCTAAAACGCAAAACGCAAAGCCATCAACAAAAGGCCTAAAGCCCAAAACTGCATCTAAAATGCAAAACGCAAACGCAACAACAAAAGGCCTAAAGCCTAAAACTGCATCTAACATGCAAAACGCAAACGCACCAACAAAAGGCCTAAAGCCTAAAACTGCATCTAACATGCAACACTCAAAGACGCCAAGAATAGGCCTAAAGCCCAAAACACTATATCAGGACTCAAACCTGAAAACGCAGATACATTCCGCATCCGGAAACCATAGCACTCACTATTGTGCAAAAAACCTAACTGCAACTAAACGCTGCACCGCATCATATGCAAAACCAACACGCACAGAAATATGCATCAAAAATGCACAACTGCATCAAAACTGCACTCAAACATGCGTTATGCACAACTGCATCAAAACTGCATAAGAAACCACCCTGCATAGGGAAAATGCATTCAAGGTGCACCAAAAATGAGCAACAACAATTCACCTGCACGAAAACCAAATGCAAAAACCTAAACTGCACCAAAACAAGTGCAAAAAACCTAAACTGCACCAAAATAAGTGCATGAATATAAACTGCACCTAAACAAAAGCACAACCGATTACTCAATAATCGAAAACTGCAGCTATCTGCAAACTAAAATACAATACCAAATCACATCGCATAAACATCGCACTCATAGAGCAACTAGCTCGAATAAAAGGTAACAACCATCAAAAATCAAAATCAGTAAACTAAACTCAAAGGCATGTGCATCGAGCACCAACAAAAAACCAAAAAATTACTTGAAAGTGAAAATAAAATTCAAAAACATAAATCTAAGTTCCTAGCTGTAAAAAATGCATTCTAAGCTAGAATGAAACTTAACGGTGGAACTATCCCGACTTAAGTCGAAAACGTAAACTGAAAACTTTCCTACTCGGGAATAAAACGAAACTTAATCCAAAATGGAATTCATAGAATTCTTTAAAAACGAAAAAATAAAAAATTAATTGGCTTAAAGCCATACGTAAGACAAGGGAGGCTTCCATGAGCCAAAAGAGGGCATTAGAAGTGCTACATAGGGAACAGTAAAAAGAAAACAACAACAAAGGGAACGGCCAAAATAAATTCAGAAAATTTTTTCTTTTATTCCAGTATGCAGTCAGGTACTACATGACCGAAAAGGGACGGTGAGACCCCACGGGAACCTAAACAAGAAAGAAAGAAAGACCTGAAAAACTGATATCCATTTCCTACGAAATGCCAAATAACAGTAAAAAAGTGTACAGTTGGGGTTCCAGCCCGAAGTAAAATGACCTAAAAGTACTAGAATTGAGGAGGCGAAAAACGAAAGTGAAACGTAGTAAATTCCAGAGGTGAACTTGGGAAATGAAGCCAGGAATTGTTATAAGCAAATTATGAATCGAAAAATATGATAATGAGTACGAAAGGAAGTAAGATACGCACACACAAGGGAAACTCTCGTCGAAGGGGAGACAGAACCTCATTCACTCTGGTTATGAGCCCGATTACCCCTAAGGCACGCATACGCTACTAACCCAAAACCTTTGGCTGATTCATGCCCCTAAAAAAAAAAACTCGCGATGGGGTTGTCCCATGCACTCACAGATGCACTACCAAAGGAAAGCACGAGAAGAGGTAAAAATGAGTGGAATCATGTTGGAGACAAAGGGTTGGAATTTACTCACATGCATGAAGCAAACAAGAGTCTAAGAAGGGAACAGAGGGACTTCTGACCAACATCATACATGTAGTGAGAGCTGATAGCACCCCTCACTCAAGGTGTGAGAATCGAAGAAGAAAGAGATAGTACAACAATAAATTAAACAGTAGCCCTACTGGGGTTGGTCCTGGGCGTTAATTGAATCTTCAGAAGGGAGCTTATTAAAAGGTTTTAAATCTTTAATATGCCATCTACCCAAATCCGAACCATCTTCCTCTAAAGTGAGTGAATAAGTCACTGCAGAATGTTTATGAGCGATGCGACAGAGAACAAATTTAGGAGCTAATTTTGAAGCGAAGGCATTTGAGGAATCTGACAAAACATAATTTCTTTTCCAAACTAATTCGCCTTCAGCGAATTCTAGAGACTTTCTGCGTAAATTGTAACGTTTATCTCAGTTTCACTTTAAAATTATTCATAGGCCTGGGAAGGAAAATGTAGTCCCTGATCTTCTGTCTAGGAATCCAGAATTTAACCTAATTGAGGT
Source organism: Agrilus mali (assembly GCA_029378335.1). Lineage (NCBI taxonomy): Eukaryota > Metazoa > Arthropoda > Insecta > Coleoptera > Buprestidae > Agrilus > Agrilus mali. Next base: position 14,013,112 of record CM055657.1, on the reverse strand, counting down.
TCCCATTTTTGATAATGATTATCTTAACTTACGTGATAGAATTGTAGAGAACCCTGAAAATTTTCCAACATTTAAAATTCTGGATAATCGTGTTTTTAAACTTTCGAAAGAGTCTATCGTCCCTGCTCGGGCGCCAATTTAACAAAACTATTACTTGGGTTATGAAATTATTAATAGTTTGTTTTAAAAAAAAATTAATTAACATGAAATATTAAAAAGAAAACGTGCTCGGGCGCCACTTTGTAAAACAAAGAAAAGAATAAATGAAACGACAAATTTCTTGGGCACCGGGTAGTGCATCGGTGGTTCCTGCAGAATCATGAAGCTTTAGAGAGCTCGAAGCTCTCTTAAAAGAAAACAAATAAATCTTGAAGAGTATATTAACAAAAAATTACACACAACAAAAACAACAAAACTTAAAATAACACATGTAGCCCACCAAAAACAAAAGTTCCCTGCTCCAATGTAGGGACTGGAGGCTGGTTTCAGGGTATAGTCGGGGACTTCTCGTGCTGTGTTGTGAGGCAAGAGGATATCAGCGAAATAGCTTCATGGACCAACCTTTTAATCTTCAGGGGGCCGCCTGCAGGAATTTATCGGCCTCTAACAGGTTATTGAGATTAGTTGGAAACCAGAGCTTTGTCTATTTGCCTTTGTAAAATAGATTTCAGGATGTCTTCACCCCTACCCTTTAATCCCAGCCCCCTAATCCAACCGGAACCTATTCTAAGAAAATCTCAATGGGCTGACAAATAAGGGCACAAATAAAAGTGCTAAAAAAAATTTCCTAAAACTAAAAAATATTAATCAAATGTTGAAAAGTTGTTCGCATTGAAGATGCTTAAAAAAAAAACGGATAAAAAGGGAGGAGTAGGGGTGTCCGTCGTTAAACCAACATGCACTCCAGATACACCCCAGATACCATAAAAAATTTTGACTAATAAAAATATATAAATTAAAAAGTGAGAAAAATTAATTAAATGAAAAGATTTAAAATTGGCCACGAAGGCCCAAAAGATTACAAATATACTGTTAGATATTTAAAAAAGAGACCATGTGGTAATAAGGAAAATTTTGTAAAAATTAATCAAAGTTACATCAAAAATAAATACTGAGTGAATAGCAAAAAAAGATTTTAAAAGAAATAATTAATTTGAATGAATTTTACATGAACTATTAAAATGCAAAGGTAAGTGGATCACAAAAAAAACTCTCACGCAAAACCAAGCACAGAACACCAACAGAAAAACACACATACACGTCACGTCAGTGTCGAGGATCGAGGAGAAAGACCTCGAGCACCGACCCGAAAATTTCATCGATCCCTCCATCGATCGCCTAGTCCTGCGCGAATGTTGTTAGCCTTGATGATAAGACGGAAGGTCGATCAACATTAAGAAATAATCAACAAAACTGAACCAAGACAAACACAAACTGAATCGAAATAAATAAAACTTCAGTAACGGGATTTTTCATAGAAAAAAAAAACGTTACAAGCTTCGCCAGTAGAAAGGTTGTATAAACATTCTCTATCTAGTTATCATCAAATGGGTTGATATTACGTTTTACACCATCAATAAATCTGTGAATCTGTGCTGTACTCGTAATTATTGGACTTTTATGAAGATCTGCTGTCACATCTTGCAATTTTTTTAGTCCTGTTTGTTCCTTTGTATGAGATATGATAGTCGATCGAATAGTGTGACTGCGGCACCATCGCTGTCTAGCTGATATTGAATTTGTTATGTGCGCTACACCAGTCAATTTATTCGCAGCGTCAGCATTAATGGTTTGCTCAAGAGTGAGATCTATTGGTTGTTTTTAAAAAGGTTTCATTGTCCTCTTTATACCGAATGTTCCTTTCCTAAATTGTTCACTTAACCCTGGATGTGTTTCATCAATTTTCATCAAATGATCAAGATATTTTACTAAATACCTTACATAATTTGGTTGATTGAACGCAAAAAACATGTTAGTTATTTTAGATAAAGAATATTTAAACATTTGGAAATTACTGGTACGGATACTCGTATGTAACATGATGTAATAATCTATGAATTTTACATACAGTATGTAATACTGTGGTGTCTTACCGTGTTTGCCTTCCAAAGTTTGTAATTTGAATAATTCATATTTTTCTAGTAATTCCAATAATTGAGGTTCTTCAAAGGACGGTTCAGATGATTTTGATTTTAAAAACTTCATCAAACACGTACGTAATTCATCTGATAATTCTTCTTTTTCTTTTTGGAGAAAGCTTTCAAAATGCAACATTTTAAATGCTAGCGTTATCAACGGATGTAAGCGTTTACATCTATTAAAGTGTTTTCTACTTATTAAACCATTGACTGATCCATTAGCGATCATTTCTTCATTCACAATGATAACTGTCAAACCGCAGTTATCAATAAATTTACCCACTGCCTTAAAATAAGCCATCATTATGTGAAATACTCCAAGGTGAATGAACAGTTGTTCAAATGATCCCCTTTCAGTACTTTGGATTTGTAGGGCAATTTTTGCAAGGTCGTACGTCACTTCGATGTAATCTTCTCCACACTCACGAGCAATTTTTCTACTTTGAACCAGTCTCGAAGACATCTTTATTCGTTGGTGAAGCATTAATAGTTGTTAAGTAGCAAACAGTTTGCTGAGGCGCTCAATCATTGTTTGTTTGTTTGTTTGTTGTTTGTTTGTTTGTTTGTTTGTTTGTTTGTTTGTTTGTTTGTTTGTTTGTTTGTTTGTTTGTTTGTTTGTTTGTTTGTTTGTTTGTTTGTTTGTTTGTTTGTTTGTTTGTTTGTTTGTTTGTTTGTTTGTTTGTTTGTTTGTTTGTTTGTTTGTTTGTTTGTTTGTTTGTTTGTTTGTTTGTTTGTTTGTTTGTTTGTTTGTTTGTTTGTTTGTTTGTTTGTTTGTTTGTTTGTTTGTTTGTTTGTTTGTTTGTTTGTTTGTTTGTTTGTTTGTTTGTTTGTTTGTTTGTTTGTTTGGGTTTTTTTGTTTGTTTGTTTGTTTGTTTGTTTGTTTGTTTGTTTGTTTGTTTGTTTGTTTGTTTGTTTGTTTGTTTGTTTGTTTGTTTGTTTGTTTGTTTGTTTGTTTGTTTGTTTGTTTGTTTGTTTGTTTGTTTGTTTGTTTGTTTGTTTGTTTGTTTGTTTGTTTGTTTGTTTGTTTGTTTGTTTGTTTGGGTTTTTTTGTTTGTTTGTTTGTTTGTTTGTTTGTTTGTTTGTTTGTTTGTTTGTTTGTTTGTTTGTTTGTTTGTTTGTTTGTTTGTTTGTTTGTTTGTTTGTTTGTTTGTTTGTTTGTTTGTTTGTTTGTTTGTTTGTTTGTTTGTTTGTTTGTTTGTTTGTTTGTTTGTTTGTTTGTTTGTTTGTTTGTTTGTTTGTTTGTTTGTTTGTTTGTTTGTTTGTTTGTTTGTTTGTAAAATCTGGGCCAAATGTTGTTGAGCCTATACATATTTTTTGTTGTAAGTTAATAATTTTTTGAATTATATATGTTAAAATAATATGTATATAAAGTTCTAATTTTTGTTTGTATTTAATTGTTTTATTGTTATTTATAATTTTTTGTGTTTGTTGTTGTTTTTCCAATAAAGAAATCTATCTATCACTACTCCCAAGTATGTTCCGTATTCTACATTTTGTATGATAGATTCACTATCGTTATGACCTATTGTGATTTTAAAGTCAGTTGGTAGCATGTCTACACCAAGAGCAAAGGTTTGGAAGAAAGATTTTTTAGTGTTTAAAATTAACTTATTTTTTCTTAACCATTCATTGGCATAATTTACTTTCTCGGTAACTATTATCATAGCTTCCTCCCAACTACTTTGAGTAGTATCTATTAGTACAGTGTCATCAGCGAAAGCCACCATATTCTGGCAACATAATAGTTAATCATTAATAAACAAGATAAAAAAAATAGGGCCAAGTACTGTTCCCTGAGGAACTCCTGTTTTGACATACATACCTTCACTGACAACATCATCCAATCTTACTCTTTGTTCTCGATTTGAGAAATAGCTTTTAATTAACTTGAGCGCTAGACCTCTAAAGCCTAAACTATCCAGTTTTTTAAATAGTAAGGCATGATCCATTGTATCAAACGCCTTGGACAGATCCAGAAAGACCGCCACACACTTTCTGGGTCGATCCAGGCCCTGGTAGCTTCTTTGTCACATATGCTATAGCATCTTGTGTAGATAATTTTTCGCGAAAGCCAAATTGCCTGTTAGAAATAATATTATTTGAATTCAAAAAATTTACAATTCTTATCTTTAAAATTTTTTCAAGAATTTTAGACAGATTGGATGTCAAAGAAATGGGTCTATAATTGGTTAGTTCAGTTTTGCTACCAGATTTATGAATCGGAAAAATTTCAGCTTGTTTACAGTGTTCCGGGAATACTCCTGCTTCTATCATTGTATTGAATATTTTTACAATTATAGGGCTTATGTATATATTTAACGCCTTCAACACTTCATTTGATATATTATCAACGCCTCCTACTTTTCTCGGTTTTCATTTATTAGTAGTTGTAATAACTTCTTCTGTATGAGTAGGTTTAATAAAAATACTATCTTTAATTTTTTTTTCGCTGAAAAAAATGGCCTCTGTTTTTTTTGTTAGTATCTCCCCAATATGGATATAAAAGTCATTGAAGGCATTAGCTATAGTATGTTTAGTTTTGATTTCCTCGTTGTTAATTGACATTTCATTTATTTTAATATTATTTGTTTTCTTGCCTAAAATATTAAGATTAATAAATTTCCAAAAATGTTTTGAATCAGATTTTATTTTTTCTGCTTCTGCACTATAATATATGTCTTTAGCTTGCTTGATGGCATTATTGTATAACGTGTTATAAAATTTATAATTTCTTTCTTTAATTACGTTAGTTACATCCTTAGACCACATGTCATACAATTTTCTTTTGGTGTACGATGACTTAATTAGTCCATGAGTAATCCATGGTTTCCTATGCACAAATTTATTACTTTTTTTCTTTGGAATGAATGTAGATTTTTCAGTTGACTTTTGAATTGTACCAACAAGTTTTTTCATTAGTTCATTAACATCATTAGTATCATACCCTACGTCCCAATTATATTGTGATGCAAGCCATAATAACTTGTTATAATTAATTTTCTTTTTTGGTTTTATTGTACCTGTAGAGTGCATATTATGTGAAAAGCAGGTTATGGTCATATAATGATCAGTTAATAAAGAATTGTATCTAAGTGAGTAATGAACTACCATATTTTTTTTTAGTTTTAGAAACATATGGTCCAAGCATGTACCTTGCAAGAAATTTTCTCTACTAGGTCTAGTTACGTTATAAATTAATGACATAAACCCTTTTCTATTCAGTACATCTATATAATTAACTACTTGCTCATAAGATATTGATATTAAGATCACCTAAAATAAGATGGCTGTCACTGTTATTCTTATTAAGATATAGAGTTAATTGTGTAATATAATTTTCCACTATTGAATTGGGTTGTCTGTAGATTCCCGTTATCTTCAAACCGTTAAGTGATACTTCTATCGCTTTAAACTCACCAATCGTAACTGTTTGGATTTCACTTTGGAGACCTTCCTTCACATATACTAGCACGCCATTGGCTTTATTATAATCGCCTGTACTATAGTACAGTTTATAGTTTTGTAATTTATACATTTGTTCATATTTTATATTCCATGTTTCAGTAAGAAATATTATATCAGGTTTCCTACAGAATTTCTGCATTTCGATTTCAAAAGAAGTGAAGTTGGCTTCTATGCTTCTTATATTTTGATGGATGACGAGTAATCCCCCTTCGTTGTTTAGAAAAGTGTTGAGCTGTACCTCATCATTGCATAAAGAATCAGTTTGTATTGTTACGAGTACTTGCCAATTAAGTTGGTGTGAACATAATTAATGAACATCTTCCCTGATTACATAAGGAATATTCTCGGCTTTCCTGATACATCTAGAAAACACCAGCAAAGAACAATGGGAAAACAATTGAATTACTAGACGGCTGTAGAATACCCTAGAAAAAGGCTGAGAAGACTATAAAAGCGGACGAGACACTCACACCGAGTTAGTTGACAGTTTACAGTAACAGCTGATGCAAAGCGATCGATAGGCGATACTGGCGAACCATAGAGGCGATATTGTTCATAGAGAGCGATAAATAGTGTCTACCGGAACGGCGATTATAAAGTGACTTTAAATAAACTCGTTGTTTTGTTTTGTTAATTGTGTTTTCTGTGACCGAACACGTCACATTTGGTGTCAGGAGTGGGATAGTAAGGGAATTGAAGATTCCCGAAGAAAGTTAGTGCGACAGATCGTAGGAGAGGTCCGAAGAGAAGAAGAATTTTGAAGCCTTATGCCAGTAACAAGAAAACAAGCGGCAATAATGGAAGAACAAATAAAGGCTTTAATGGAAATGATGAAGGCAATGAAGGCAGGTCAGGAAGAAATGAAGGCAGGCCAGGAAGAAATGAAGGAAGAATTGAAGAATAAAATGGAAGCTGGACAGGAAGAATTGAAGAATAAAATGGAAGCTGGACAGGACGAAATGAAATTAGCACAAGAAGAAATGAAGGAAGAAATTAAAGCAAGCAAAGAAGAAATTAAGGCAGTTCAAGAGAAATTGGTCGAAGATATAAGGACAATAAAAATTGAGCAAGAAGGATTAAAAGAAGAATTACAGGAAGTACGACAAGAATTGGAGATACGACAAGAAAAGCTAAGAGATGAGTTGAAAGAAGAAGTACAAAAGGAAGTAGAGAAGATGAGACAGAAGTTCGAGAACACAAAACCGGCAAGTGAAGTAAAGTCCGGAGACACTGCCAAGACGATTAGAATTAAACCACCGACTTTCGACGGAAAAGTTTGCTGGTCTGTATACAAACGACAGTTCGAGGCAGCGGCAGAAGCAAACAACTGGAACGATTTTGAGAAAGCAACGGCGCTGGTCATAGCCCTGCGAGGAGAAGCATTGGATGTCCTTCAAGGTATTCCAGAGCGCCAACAACGGGACTTCTCTGCGCTGCTAGAGCGACTTGAAATGAGATATGGCGACAAACATTTGCAACAAGTGTACCAGACTCAATTGAAGTGTCGCAATCAGAAGACATCAGAAAATCTACAGGAGTTCGAGGCCGATGTGGAACGTCTAGTTAGATTGGCCTATCCTACCGCTCCGCAGGACTTCGCAGACCAGCTAGCAGTCCAAACATTCGTCGATGGCGTGAGGGACACCGACTTACAGCAAGTTCTTCGTTTGGCCCGCCATAAGACTGCGAGTGACGCACTGGCGCACGCCTTAGAATTCGAAGCTGCAAAACAAGCTTCTAAGGGCCACGTGCGTGTACGCCAAACAACTGTTGAACACGACGAATACAAGAATGAAGTCGCAAGGCTGATTAAAGAATGCGTCGAAACTGTCAAGAGGACTACCATCAACGACAAGAGAGAATCGGCCAAATGTTGGGAATGCGGGAAGGTCGGTCACTTTTCCCGAGACTGTGACAAAAACAAAGGAAGACCAAGGTGCTGGGAATGTGGAAGGCACGGACATTTACAGCGAGACTGCCCGGCCGAAGAACGCCGTGCGGACCGGCAGCAGTCGGGAAACTAAGATCAGCCAACTTTGAGGGGCGCAAGTTGGCTTCTCCCCACCAAGCCCCAGCAGAAATCGTCGTTTCCCAACTAAACGGAAGCAAGTCCTTATTCGTCGAAGGTCACATCAACAACAAGAAGGTTAGAATGGTGGTCGATACGGGAGCTTCAAAGACCATAATCCGGCCGAACATCGTTAACGAGTGGAGAATCCGTCCCCTGCAGAGGAAGCTGCGTTTGACCACGGTTACCGGAGAAACAGCACCGATTAGAGGAGAATGCGACATCGAATTGAGACTGGGAGAAGTATGCCTTCGACACAGGGCACTGGTAGCCGATGTCGCCGACGACGTGATTATTGGATTGGATCTTCTTGAACGAAACAAAATTAATCTGGATTTGGGCTCCGGCATTTTACGCATCGGCAAGGAAGAGTTGGTGATGACAAACCCCACCAAAGAGTACGGTCTTCGAAAGGTCATCGTAGCAGAAGACCGATTACTACCTGCTAGATCCGAGGTAGTTCTCAAAATAAACTTCGACGGCGAAGGTGCGGATGGTTTGATGGGGATAGTAGAAGCCAAAAACCCGGATTTGACACAGAAAGCCATACTGATAGGACGAACACTAATTCGAACTGGGACGCCGAACGCATCTGTCAGAGTGGTCAATCTGAAGGACTTCGAGCAAAAAGTGTGTAAAGGAATGGAAGTAGGAGTCCTTGAACCCGTGGTGTCCATCCTCCAGTGCGAAGTTGAAGCTGAACCCTCAATGGCAGAGAGCGAACCACTTCCAACCGTTCTTCGAGACTTAGTGCAGCGTTCGGCCACAAACCTTAACAGCGACCAAATTAGAAAATTCGAAGAACTACTCAGCAAGTATCGAAACGTCTTCGCCCTCTCTGACAACGACTTTGGGAGAACGAATCTGACATACCACCGTATAGACACGGGATCAGCTCGTCCTATTAAACAACCATCTAGAAGAGTTCCATGGGCTAAGCAAGAAGAAGTCAACAACCTGGTGAAGAACATGGAAGAACAGGGGGTAATCGAACCATCACAAAGTGCTTGGGCTTCTCCGATAGTGTTGGTTAGGAAGAAGGATGGATCGACCAGGTTTTGCGTTGACTACAGGAAGCTCAACGACGTAACCTTAAAGGACAGCTATCCCTTACCCAGAATCGACGACACCCTTGACAGTTTGGTTGGTGCCAAATGGTTTTCAACGTTGGATTTGAAGAGTGGATACTGGCAAGTTGAACTGGATCCATAAGACAAGCAGAAGACCGCATTCACGACTGGTTACGGGCTGTGGCACTTTAACGTTATGCCATTTGGACTATGTAACGCTCCCGCCACCTTCGAGCGACTTATGGAAAATGTGCTACAAGGGCTGAATTGGAAGGTTTGTCTGGTGTACCTAGACGACGTGATAGTACTGGGAAAGACATTCGAAGACCACCTCCAGAATGTCGAAGAAGTGATCAAGAAGCTTTCAGCAGCCAAGTTGAAACTCAGTCCCAAGAAATGCCATCTGTTTTGTAAGGAGGTGAAATATCTTGGCCACGTTATCACCTCAGAAGGAATAAGAACTGATCCTGACAAGACTGAAGCTGTGAGAAGTTGGCCTGTCCCGAAGAACCAACACGACTTGAGAAGCTTTTTGGGGCTGTGTTCCTATTACCGACGATTCGTAAAGGGATTTGCAGATATAGCTCGACCGCTCCACAAGTTAACAGAGGATGGTGTCCCTTTCCAATGGTCAGAACGATGTCAGCAAGCTTTTGAAACACTGAAGTCTACCCTTTCTCAAGCCCCAATACTGACGTACCCACAGTTCGACACAGACTTCATTGTCGATACGGATGCCAGCAATGTAGGAATTGGTGGTGTACTGTCGCAGATGCAGGAAGGAAAAGAAAAAGTCATTGGCTACTTCAGTAAGGCACTGTCAAAGCCGGAGCGAAACTATTGCGTGACCCGTAGAGAATTGCTGGCAGTCGTCAAAACTCTCGAACATTTCCATAAGTATCTCTACGGACGAAAATTCCTGTTAAGGACAGACCATGCGTCCCTGAAATGGCTGCTGCAATTTAAAAACCCAGAAGGACAACTGGCTCGATGGCTACAGCGGCTACAAGTATACGACTTCAGCATCGAGCATCGTGCTGGAAAACAACATGGTAACGCTGATGCCCTCTCGCGAAGACCATGCTCGAAGAACTGCAAACATTGCATGGCCGCCGAAAAGAAGGAACCAGTCAACTTAGCAAGGATCTGTCAGACGATGGTGGAACCTGAAGAACACTGGCAGAACGAAGACCTGGCGAAAGACCAAGATAACGACGAAGACATTAAACCGATACTGCGGTGGAAAAAGGCAGGAACAGCACGACCTACCTGGGCAGATGTTAGCAGTACGAGTACCATCACGAAGAGCTATTGGGCCTTATGGGATTCGCTCATCGTCGAGAATGGGGTACTAAAAAGAGTGTGGGAAAGCCCTGACGGAACTAAAATTCGACATCAAGTAGTTCTCCCGAAGAACAGAGTCAAAGAGGTGCTGACAGAAGTCCATGGAGGTGTTGGTGGAGGACACTTCGGAGTAACAAAGACGTTGGAGAAGGTGCGAGAGCGATTCTATTGGCTAAAGTGTAGAAGAGACGTCGAAAATTGGTGTAGGAAGTGCCCAACGTGTGCGTCAGCCAAGGGACCTCAGACTCGAAGCCGAGGGCGAATGAAACAGTACAATGTTGGTGCCCCATTTGAGAGAATAGCTCTGGACGTAGCAGGACCATTCCCAACAACAGCTGCTGGCAATAAGTACATCTTGGTAGTGATGGACTATTTTAGCAAATGGCCCGAAGTGTACGCAATCCCAAATCAAGAAGCTACTACGGTCGCTGGAATGTTGGTCAACCAATGGATCAGCCGGTATGGAGTTCCGATGGAGATCCACTCTGACCAGGGACGGAACTTTGAATCCGCAGTATTCCGGGAAGTCTGTGAGCTGCTAGGAGTACAGAAAACTAGGACCACTCCATTACATCCACAATCTGACGGAATGGTCGAACGGTTTAACGCGACGCTGGAAACAAATTTGAAAATGGTTGTCAACGATCACCAGACAGACTGGGACCAGCACATACCTTTGTTCCTGTTGGCCTATCGAAGTGCGGTTCATGAGATTACCGGCAGAACACCAGCCAGCATTTTATTTGGAAGAGAGCTGAAGTTACCGATAGACATCCGGTTTGGACACCCAGAAGATCGGCGACCTTCGGCTACCGACTACGCACAGCAGCTAGAGGAACGACTCGATACCATCCATAGAGCCGTTCGTAACAAAATCCAAGTAGGGAGTGACCGCATGAAGACCAGGTACGACCGGAGAGCCAACAGCACAGGATTCAGAGAAGGGGACCAGGTGTGGCTTTACAATCCTGTCCGTCGGAAAGGACGCTCACCGAAGCTACAGCGAGCCTGGGAAGGACCTTACACTGTGGTCAGAAGGCTGAATGACGTGGTCTACCGTATTCAGAGAGGACCAAAGGCCAAGATGAAAGTTGTACACTTGGACCGCCTGGCGCCCTACAAAGGTCAAGACATTGATCGGGACGATCAATTCTAAGAAGGGGGCAGTGTTACGAGTACTTGCCAATTAAGTTGGTGTGAACATAATTAATGAACATCTTCCCTGATTACATAAGGAATATTCTCGGCTTTCCTGATACATCTAGAAAACACCAGCAAAGAACAATGGGAAAACAATTGAATTACTAGACGGCTGTAGAATACCCTAGAAAAAGGCTGAGAAGACTATAAAAGCGGACGAGACACTCACACCGAGTTAGTTGACAGTTTACAGTAACAGCTGATGCAAAGCGATCGATAGGCGATACTGGCGAACCATAGAGGCGATAGTGTTCATAGAGAGCGATAAATAGTGTCTACCGGAACGGCGATTAAAAAGTGACTTTAAATAAACTCGTTGTTTTGTTTTGTTAATTGTGTTTTCTGTGACCGAACACGTCACAGTATTTTAAAATTCTCTTCTAGTCCTTTATTATTTATATTGAACACAACCTTTTTATAGTCTGTTTAGGTACAGTTTCACTTATCGCTAGATTGGATTGTTGGATTATACGGGTAATTGATTGACTTTATAGTTTTTTGTAATAGAAATTTATAGGTTTCACAGCTTTTGAAATCATTTGCAGAGTGGTTAGTGTCATTATTTAAATTATATTTATTATTATTAATTACACAATTCGCGCATTTGAGATTTTGTTTATTTTTACACTCTTTACTATGGTGTTGACCAGAACAAAAGTAACAGCACAAGTTTTGATAACACTTTTTTTTCACTATGACCATACTACATTTGTTACAAATATTTATATTAGTCATCATATACATTGCATCTTGAATATCCAATATACATTTTTTTATATTCCGTGATTGTTTCATATGCTATCGAATTGACTTCAACTATTAGAGTGATTGTGTTAGTTTTCTTGTTTAAATACTTGTGAACTGCTTTAATTTCTTGACCTCTATTGAACATATTTCTTGCTATTATATCTTTTTCTAATAAACTAAGATCTTCTGTGATTGTATTTATATCTATGCCGGTTATCTTTAATCTTGGGTTCCTTCTTTCTTCAACCTTGACTTCCAAATTTTTTAATTTTGCATCATTTAAAACTTGTTTGATTTTATCTATATCACACGCGTTTCGACGTTTATAAAAATTCTGTTTTTGTTAGAAGAAATTTTGTTTATAGGTAAATCCGTGTTGGTTGTAAGCATTTTTTTAATTTTATTTAAAATATTATCAGTGTTTTCCTCCGATGTTGTTTGTATAATAATACTTGGCACATTTTCTGGGATTTTTTTATGGTGGTTGGAAAAGTTAGCATAATTTATAATTGCCCATTGTGGTTGAATTGGAATTTGGATTTTTTCTTTCAGTAAAATGTTTTTTTCTTTAAGTTCTTCATTCAGATCTTTTAAAATTAAGTTTTTGTCACTCATTTCTTCATTTATTAACTTTAGATTATCAATTTGTAACTGTAGTATTTCTTTTTCTTGTGAATATTTTTTTCCTATTACTGTATGCTGTTCATTTTTTACCTTTTCGTTAATTTTTTCTTTGAGTTCCTTGTTTTCTAGTTCGTAGTTCTTACAATCATTTAATAGTTTATTAATTCTTTCTTCTTTTTGTTTAATTTCCTTTTTGAGTTTAGTTATAATCACACTAGGTATGTCCTTACTGTTCACTCCTGAGGTCAAGTCTATCTCCACGTGCTCATCACAAATTACTAAGTTATTGGTCACATATTTCACATATTTTTTTTTATTATAGCAACTTTTATACACTGCAAATCACTACACCATTTACTTTATCTCCGTGACATTTAAAGTTTACATCAGGAGGACCACCTTCAGGCGGCCTTCCACCTTCAGCGGTCGACATACTTTTTGTATTTGTACAACAAACTATTAAAACCAACCCACATAGGTGTATCTGGTACATATAAAAAGTGCGAAAGTAGCCATGCAAAATCAATATGATGCACTGATTTCAGGTTGACATTACTTAAGCATGATAATGACTCAAATGGCAGCATAGTTTCGATAATTCGCGGTCGCTTCGTGTATCGTTCTCGTTCTGGGGCAATCATGTCAAAACTCCTCCTATGTTTACGAGACTGTAAGTTGGATCCTTCAACGATGTTACCATAAGTATTTTCTTGTGTGCTTTCCTGATTTTCACTATCAGTCATTTTTTCATTATTTACTTGGGTAGCTATCTGAAAAATTATACCAACAATATCGTGAAGCGTGTCTTTACCAGTAGAAGTTTCCATAAAGCGATCAAAATTGTTAAATGCGACTCCAGTGCATAATCCAGGTGTTTGTACAATACCCTCCGGACAAATATCTGACTGCTCGCAAGACGTGAACGTTGCCTCTGTTTCAAGACCTTCCAATGTACTATAACTGCAGCAATGACCGTACCGATTAATAATATTAACAATGGTTTTGCTGTTGGTCAAACTTTTTAAAGTTATTCCAAGGCTAATTTGTTTTGATGGTTTTATTCGGCCATTAGAAAAAGCATAAATAAGGTCCTCAGAAAATGATTTCGCTAATCCAGCGGTTTTTTTATTTTTTTTCTTTCTATAGTTTTCACCAGAAATCACCTTTGTATAGAAATTTATCAATGTTTTTGGTATATCACATTCACCTTCTTTTAAATTTTTAAATGTTTCGTAGTAATTAGGGCAGGTAACTTCCTATGGTTCATTTTAAGTATTTATTCATTTAAAATCTGTGCAGCAGTATTTAAAATATTAAACTTTTCAACTTCGTTCTTTACCATAATACCTTTGTATGGCTTAACAAGAGTTTGACCATTAAAATTTATTAAATTAATTGTTTTTGGAAACTTTTTAAGTAACCTTTCTTTTAAATGATATGGCTTCGAAGTATAATTAGAAACATCATGCTCATTATTTTCTAAATGATTAATAAACATATCATTTAAAAACTTCAAGAAATAAGACTGCTCTTGATTAACAATATTTTGAGAGACAAATTGTTCAACCAAATCATAAGTTTCTGCACGGATATCTCTCGCATAATGCCAGTCACTTTTTTCTTTTTCTTTATTTAATTTTGATTCTTGCGAGGTGATGTATATATTTTTACAGGCTGTATGGCAGAAACATTCTTGCCCGCCCGATCGGTTCTCTAGTTTGTTGATCATATTGGAGTCTTCGCATCTTATAGCGAGATTTTTTATTGTCAAGCGTCCAGCTGGCGTAAAAAGAGATAAGTTATCCTCGCGACCTTTAACTTTTTTTCTACTCTTTTCATAAAAGAAACATATAATAATATTTTTTCTTTGAGTAACGTCTTGATGAACTGTATCAGCTTCTACAACAACGTTAGAAACTTCAGAAACTTGTGGGTTTTTATTAACGTCAATATTTACGACATCACTTGATTCATTAGTGTTGTTTTGAGGGGTTGTAGCACCGTATTCCGAACTTTCGCAAGAAACCATGAAAAATCTCTATAAATACGACGACTACAGCTATGCCCCAAATTAATTTGACATAGCAATTTCAGTAAAATAATAATAAACGGATCACTTGGTTAATCCTTTAATAGATATTCGAACAGCGTACAAACTTTACAAAAAAAATCGGTATACGGGAAGTTAATTTAAGGTTCGCTAAATAAGTCGCTAAATACGTCTAGTTCTCGTTATGACTGTAAGAATCGAAGTCTTGTTACAAACTACTAGTATTTTTATCTACTTGAATACAAAGAGCATTTGCCGATCCCGACTACAAAACTACCTGATTTTGGGAAAGCCAACTGAGGGTGTAGTTGCCAGGCTAGTGGCCCACCCGGTCGAAACGTGACTATGAATTAATTAGACAAGATCGGCAAATGGTGCATCAATAACTTTATTATGTACTAGTTTTAATTAAAATAAATATTTCTGTGAGAACGTACTCGAAATTACAAATAATATTTGTCGCAAATTTAAATTCCGAAAACTACTTAAAATTGTTTGAAATAACTTTACTTAGTCAACGTAAAATAAATCTAATGATATTGAAAGTATTGAAATTAAACTAACTAATATGAACTAAGTTTGTTAACACAAACCATACTCCCCCCGTTGAGAGAGCATCGATCAACATTATCAAATAAACATGTATTACTAACTAATCTGAAATTAAAATATAATTATTATTTAATATTGATAGTGTCCTCAATCGGCAAGGGCGCGAGTTGTTTGACACTTCTTTTCACGGTATTTGTGGAAGTCTTAACCGAAACCGTTCGGATAATACCATCAGTACCGGGGTACGTATCCACAACCCTGCCAAGTTTCCAGTGCATCGATGGAACATTATTATCTTTAATTAAAACAATAGTTCCCGGTTTGATGCAATGTTCACCGCTAGACCATTTATGACGCATTTGAAGCTCGTTGAGGTACTCTTTGTGCCAGCGATTCCAGAAATCTTGACGCATTTTTTGAGTATGTTGCCATCTGGATAAGTAATTTGATGGAGTTAGTGAATAATCGCCTTCTGGCAAGCTCGTTAATGCGTCACCAATGAGAAAAGGACCGGGGGTAAGGACAAGAAGGTCATTAGGGTCATTAGACATGGGACAAAGAGGGCGAGAATTTAAAATGGCTTCGACGTCAACAGTAAAGGTGTTAAATTCCTCAAATGTGAAAATTGGCCCGGTAACTACGCGTTTAAAATGGTGTTTAAAAGATTTAACAGTCGACTCCCACAAACCGCCAAAATGGGGAGATAATGGAGGGATGAAATTCCAGGTTACGCCTTGATCGCAAAGAAACGTTGAGGTTTTCCGTTGGTGTTCGCTGGTTTGAAAGAGGTTGTAAAGCTCCTTCAACTCGTTTCGTGCTCCAATAAAGTTGGTACCATTGTCGGAGTGGATAGACTGAGGCTTTCCCCGACGGGCAATGAACCGTCTTAGTGCAGCGATGAAGCCTTCGGTGGTCAAATCGCTGACAACTTCCAAGTGAACAGCCTTAACAACTAAACAGACAAAGACTGCGACGTATGACTTTATTAGAAGAGTATTACGATGCTTCCTTTGCTTTATAAAAAATGGTCCGCAATAGTCGACACCAACGTTGGAAACAGGTCTTGCTTGAGTTATTCGAACTCCTGGAAGATTTCCCATAACATACTTCGTGTCCAGCGGATTTGCTCGGAAGCAACGAACGCAGGATCTTATTACTTTGCGTACTTGATTACGTCCATCGATTACCCAATATTTTTGGCGCATCATATACAGGGTCGTTTGAATACCAGTGTGAAAATTATTCGTGTGATAGTCTCGAATGATAAGGTTTGTTACATGATGTGATTGTGGTAACAATATTGGGTGTCGCTGTGCATATGAAATATTGGCATTTTGTAAACGGCCTCCTACACGCGTTATTCCATCATGATCAACAAACGGATTAAAGGCTAATAACCGTTTATTTTTTGGCTTCCCTGTTTTCTTTTGAGTCATTGCATCTAGCCTTTCGCTTGATAACAAATTTTGTACTAGCTTCACTATAACTTTCTCGGCATAAACCAGTTCATCAGGTTGCAAATAGCCGTTGTGTTTTGTTTTCGGTCTCATGCGCAAACAGTAAGCTATGACTCGCTTCAATTTTCTAAAAGATGAGAAATTTTGGAACAAATCTGCATTTAAAGTTACAAGACAAGTAATTTTTCGAGTTTCTGGCAAACTATTTATCGTTGGGATGACTGACTTAGGCCATAAACCTTCTCTTTTCTTTAACCAGGAAGGACCTTCACTCCATAACCTGTTACGTAAAAGGTCCTCAGGTAATTGACCTCTGGATAGGGCATCAGCTGGATTATCCTCCGAAGGCACATGACACCATTCCCCGATGTTCGTTTTATTTTGAATATCTGCCACGCGATTGGCAACAAATGTTTTAAGCACGTGCGGTGACGAATTTATCCAGTGAATCGTAATTGTAGAATCAGTCCAAAAAAATACTCGTTCAAATGATAACTTGATAGTTTGTTTAACTTGGAAAAATAACCTTGCCAATAACTGAGCTCCACACAACTCGAGGCGTGGTATGGATGCAGTTTTTAAAGGAGCCACTCGTGATTTTGCAGTAAGTAATTAGCATTTCACATTTCCGTGTCCATCGCTTGATCTTATGTACATGCAAGCACCATAGCCAGTGTTGCTTGCATCGGAAAATCCGTGCAGTTGGAAGGAATGTGGAGATGAATATATAACTCTTCTTTCAAACTTCATGTTATTTAAAAGTGGTAGCTGTCTAGCGAAGTTGTTCCACTGAGTGTAAATACTGGTGGGGACGGACTCATCCCAGCTAAGTTTTAATGCCCATAATTGTTGCATAATTGACTTAGCGTATAAGATAATTGGTCCTAATAGTCCTAAAGGATCAAATATCTTTGCTATTTCGGACAAAATCCTTCGTTTTGTCTTCGCCGTTTCCGCGTCCAGCGATTTCGTAGTATACAATATACAGTCAGTCTTCGCGTCCCACGAGATGCCTAGCGTTTTGACAGTTTTGTCACCGTCAAATTGAAAATGTGCATCAATTTGCTCTTCGGTTAAACCGCATAATATTCGAGGTTCGTTTGATGCCCATTGTCGCATGTTGAATCCTCCAAGTTGCATCAGCTGCGTTACTTCTTGCTGTAATCTACGCGCCTCTCTAATAGTTTCGGCGCCAGTTAACAGATTATCTACATATAGATCATGTTTTAACGCATGCGCACCATGTGGAAATTTATTACCTTCGTCGTCTGCTAACTGATGAATACAACGGATCGCGAGGTAGGGGGCGGAGGCTATGCCGAAAGTTACTGTATTTAATTCCAAAGTAACTATCTGACCATCTCTCTTCCAAAGTTTTCGTTGAAATTTTCTATCGGTTTTCTGTACAATTATTTGCCTATACATTTTCTCGATATCAGCAATAAGTACATAACGGTGCATGCGAAATCGAAGTATAAAGGAAACCATATCGTCCTGAATGGTGGGTCCAACCATCAACATATCGTTGAGTGAAAATCCCGAACTGGTTTTGGCTGATCCGTCAAAAGCTACACGCAGTTTGGTAGTTGTGCTTGAGTCTTTAATAACAGCATGATGAGGGAGGTAAAATCCTTCTTCCTTATCATCATCAACTTCCGCCATATGTCCGAGGTTCAAATACTCGTCGATAACAGATGTATATGCTTCCTTTAGTTTGCTGTCTCTTTGAAATTTATTAAGCAATGAATTTAACCTTTTCAATGCCCGTGAACGCGACTCACCGAGAGTTTTGTTGTCGTTTTTGAAGGGGAGGGCAACAATGTAACGTCCCGACTCATCACGCGTAATGTTATTATTAAAATATTCTTCGCACTGTCTTTCTTCAGCAGAACGATGAGGTAATGTTGTTCCTTCTTCGATTTCCCAAAAACGAGCGATGTCGCGCTGCAAGTTGATTAAATTACAAGTTGCGTAAAGCACGTCGCTGTAGTTACTTATGCGTCCTCCTATCACCCAACCGTAACGTGTTTTTTGCAAGTACAGACCTTCCGTTGTACTTGATAGATTAATTTGCCCAACACAAAATGAAGCCAGGGTTGTTCCGGAGGCTAGCAGCAAATCTATGGGAGCAGGTTTGTGAAACTCTGGATCTGCTAATCGGATATTCGGTGGAATTGGAATATCTTCGCGGTGTAGCCGTTCAGCGGGAGTGCAATTCGTGATAGCCGGAATCGTTAAAAAATCTAAACTTTTCCGATAATTGCTCACTCGAGACAAAAGAGTAATAGAGACGGAATATTTCGTTGCTGTCTTCAATTGGTTTAGGGTACCTACGGGAACGCAGCATTTTTTCATAGGCAAATTTAACCGTTTCGCTAAGCTCTCAGTTATAAAATTCTCAGTAGAGCATGTATCTAACAACGCACGACACTTAATAAGAATACCTTGATTATCTAAAACATCAATTATTGCGCTTGTCATTAAGTGATTTGAAGTCGCATGCGTCGTAAGAGAAACGGAAAGCTGTTCCTCTCCCGCAGGACCCGCTAGTCATTCGTGCAGTAATATATTATGTGGTTCATTACATGCACTACACTTTGTGTACGTACAGGACTTAGCGTCGTGTTTTTTCAAGCAGTTTTTACACAATGACGCTTGTTGCACTACCTCAACGCGTTTGGGCAAGGGTAGTTCTCGGAATTTCTTGCATCGAAAAAGTTGATGTGTATTTTCCGGACAAATGGGACAAGTCGTAGGTGTATTGGATACGAAAACTTGCTTGGCGGCTCCATGACTATTTCCTTTGACCTTGCGTTGATTATGATGCCTGTTAGAAAGAGTAACCTTCGTTGCCTTGTAGTTTCCATCATGATTGGGGTTGCGTTTAGACAAACGTGCGGTTAGGAAAAACGCTTCGCTGAAGGGTTTCCTCCCATTTCTCGGCCGTCAAAGGATGCAGTTTTTCTTCTAAATTCTGCACAATAATTTCCTCGGAAACTTTTATGCCCAGTGTTGCCAATGACTCCAAATGCTGTAGCGTGTCGTCAGCCAGTTTTCTAAGGCCTTCAGCCGTTTCACGTTCTTGCACAGGTAATCTAAGCAACAGGCTCAAATGTTTGCTGATAATCAATCGTTTGTCCTCATATGCACGTTGTAATGTATCCCACGTACGTTGATAATTTTCGTCCATTATACTTATAGTTTTAATTTTCTTAGCAGCCTCTCCTATCACGCAGGATTTAAGATATTGCAGTTTTTCCACGTTGGTCAAATCAGTCTGACTGTCGATAAGAGAAACAAATGAATCTTTAAAAGATAACCAGTCTTCGTAACGCCCATCAAAACGAGGCAAAGAAGCTTCTGGAAGTTTAACGCGACGTTTTCCTATCCTGGGATGAAATTCTTCATCTAACCGTTGATCGTCGCCCTCTGTTGTACTGCCGTTTGATCCATCCGCGGTGTTATCGGAATTCTTCGCAGATGTTGATCGTGGTAACGGTGACCGCAATAAATTTTCAGCTTCCGCGAGAACATCGAAATAATGATCTTGTGTTTCAAAACGCTCCGTTTCGTATTTACCAGGTTCCAGCAACTCAATTTCGGTTTGATAATCATCGAAAGGTAAATAGGATGACTTTAGTTTGTCAATGCGTAATTGAAGTTTAAAAGTATCAGGCGGTCCGGTTTTGTATTTATTTAAAAACGTCTCCATCGAAGTAATTTGACCTTTAATGATGGCGCGTTTTTGGACCAAAACTCTCACTTCTTCGTTTGCCATTATGAAAGGATCAATTTAGGGAATAGAAAATACAGGAATGGTACAACAACAATAACGAGCTTACCTTGTAAACGCTGTGCTCAAGTGGCGCGCCCCGTCAGTGATGTCCCAAGCGGGCTCCTATGGTCGAATATTCCCTTAAAGTCCCATCGGCAACTCCAACGATGAATCAATGACTCGATAATGCGACTCTTGCCGAATACCGTACTAATATTTCGTAGCAATATCGAAGCACTCTAATTAGCGAACAAACAACTCCCGATTTACACAATAATTTCACTTGAAAAGTTGCACTTCACTGTAATCCTGGACGTCAGAATCCGGCTCGAAGGACCATGTTTTGAGGGGTTGTAGCACCGTATTCCGAACTTTCGCAAGAAACCATGAAAAATCTCTATAAATACGACGACTACAGCTATGCCCCAAATTAATTTGACATAGCAATTTCAGTAAAATAATAATAAACGGATCACTTGGTTAATCCTTTAATAGATTTTAAACAGCGTACAAACTTTACAAAAAAAATCGGTATACGGGAAGTTAATTTAAGGTTCGCTAAATAAGTCGCTAAATAAGTCTAGTTCTCGTTATGACTGTAAGAATCGAAGTATTGTTACAAACTACTAGTATTTTTATCTACTTGACTACAAAGAGCATTTGCCGATCCCGACTACAAAACTACCTGATTTTGGGAAAGCCAACTGAGGGTGTAGTTGCCAGGCTAGTGGCCCGCCCGGTCGAAACGTGACTATGAATTAATTAGACAAGATCGGCAAATGGTGCATCAATAACTTTATTAGGTACTAGTTTTAATAAAAATAAATATTTCTGTGAGAACGTACTCGAAATTACAAATAATATTTGTCGCAAATTTAAAGTCCGAAAACTACTTAAAATTGTTTGAAATAACTTTACTTAGTCAACGTAAAATAAATCTAATGATATTGAAAGTATTGAAATTAAACTAACTAATATGAACTAAGTTTGTTAACACAAAACAAGTGTCTTCCCTTGAATCATTATGATCATATACTTGTTGCCTACAATAAATGTATTCCACTTTTAATGAATTTAAATTTGAAAATATTTTGTCATTAACTATACTATTTATTCGACAATATAAAAATAAAAGTTTAAAAAAAATTTGAACTGTGGTATTGCAGAAGAGTCTTCTACGTGTTCTGATTCAGATTTTCTATATTTCGGCGGTAAAGCTGTAAAACGTCGATAGCAATCGCTATGATACAATTGAAAATCATTAGGTTGCTCAGGAAGTATTACATCTCTTGCTGCTAAGTTATTATTTTTCCGAATAGTGAGTATATTACGGCACTTGCACAGATTTTCTTCGTTGAATAATTTTAACGTTAAATTTTTCTATTGACAAAATACACAAAAAGGAATTATGTAAGACATTTTAGAACTTATATAATATCTTGAACCGTTATGAACACTAGGTAATCAAAAAGTTTCGACTGACTGTTGCTCAAAACATATACGTTTGAATCTACAAACGAGGAGCCTTCTATCTTCTATTGTATACAGGTAGTTATAATACGGCCGTTATTTCAAGAAGTACCTGTCACTTTTAAGGGAGGTAAATAAATACAGTAGTGGTGGTTGGCTCCGCCTGTTACTTTTATCAAGTTTGATACCATTGGCGTGCAAAGATAATGAAAAAAAAAATTTAATTTTCTCCAACGTTTTTCGTTTACATTTCTAGTAATTCTTATACTTACAATTAAAAAGAAATATTAAAATCGTGCTTTTACAAATAATCGCTAATAACTTTTTTATGTTGCCAAATCGATTTTGAATTGTTTTAACAAAATAAAAATTTTCCGTTTTTATGAATAACTGTTTAATTTTCTTATAAGAAATAACCAATTTCAAGATTTATAAATATTTTCAACTGTTATTATTCTTAGGTCTAGTAATTTAATTTGATGGTAATGGCTCTTTTCGCTAATGGATGCAATTATCGTTATAACCTAAATTCTTAATAAGTGTAATTGCCCTTTTAGCATCTTCAAATCTCATTAAAGGTAGGTATATCATTAAACTGTAATTTGTAAAATGAGCAACTTAGGACGAAATAAAGTTCTTCAAAATCAAACGAAAGAAGTGATATACAATGTATTTCTGTTCATAGTTAATTTACGAACAGATGTAAATGTTAAAACAAATTTAAAGGCCGTGAAAACTGAAGTGAGTGCGGCTACAGGGGTTTCGTTAAGTAGTGTAGAGCGTGTTATTAGGGAAGCGGAAGAATCAGAAAAGAACAATACTCCGAAGTTTACTACACCGGTAAAACAAACTTATAAAAGAAAATGTCCCACTACTAGTTTGGGAAATGAAAATTTTGAGCTCAGTGACATTCGCAATATAATTCACAATTTTCATCTAACGGAGAAATGTCGCGTGACAATTGAAAAGTTACGACAAAAACTATATGAGGACTTCGGATGGATGGGAAAAAAACTTCGTTAAAGAGTTTAATCAGAAAACTAGGATTTAAGTGGCGAAGTACGGTTAACAACAGACGACTTCTAATAGAGAAATCAAACATTCGCAATTAAAGAATTTCTTTCTTAGAAAGAATTAAATATTTCCGTGACCAAAATCGACCTATCATCTACTTGGACGAATCCTATATCCACGCTGGATACCAACATCGAAATCATGGTCAGATAATAGCAACAAAGGTTTATTATCTAACATTTCAAAGGGAAATAGGCTGGTTATGATTCACGCGGGTGGAAGTGATGGTTTTGTGAAAAACTGTCTTCTAATGTTTAAATCTGGAACTAAAAGTGGCGATTATCACGACGATATGAATAGCAAAAATTATGAACATTGGCTGAAAGAAAAGCTTATTCGTAATCTTCCCGCCAATTCCGTTATTGTCGTGGATAATGCACCTTACCACAACGTAAAATATAAACCTGCTCCCAACAGTAATTCCAGAAAAGCAGAAATGGTGGAATGGTTACTACGAAAAGCTATTTCATTTACGCCTACTATGCTGAAACCACAATTATATGAAATCATCAGACAAAATAAAGAGAGGCATGTAAGGTATAAATTTGACATATTTTAGAACAATTTGGTCATGTCGTTTTGAGATTGCCGCCCTACCATCCTGACTTGAATCCAATTGAACTAATATGGGCCAGGGTAAAGGGCAAAGTTGCGGAACGTAATATTAATTTTACATTGGATAAAGTCAAGGAACTTGCAGAAGAAGAATTTGCAGCAGTAACTGCAGATGTTTGGAAAAAGTGCTGTGAACATGTTATGAAAATTGAAGATAGTTACCTTGAAAAGGACAATTTTATAGACACAGAAACAGAAACCTTATTAATTAATGTTAATACTAATGAGAGTGATAGTGAAGATTCAGATACTGACAGTGAATCGGATTTGCCTTGATATTCCAACAGATTTTTAGTGAGTACATATTTTTTATTTTGTATATAAAATCTTATAATAATTTTTAATGTATAGGTGTAGTAGATGCAACAAACAATAAACACAGTTAACAGATACCCATTTTTTCATTCAACTAACAGTCATGCTATCGTGTACGAATAAAATACCGAAAGCACGCCACTGTACAGTAATGTAACGGCTAGGTGCATGGACTTTACCTACGGTATGCAAATGCTGGTTTAACTTGATTGGTTGTAATACAAAGATGAAACCCATAAAGCATACACCCCTGAGATAAATGATTTATGAGGTTTACTTCTTGAAAGAGCGGCCGAATAATAGGTGGGGTGATGCTTCCAAAAGTTAAAGTGAACGTTATTGGCTACAAGGGCGTACATATTTGTGAGTTTGTAAGAGACAGGGTAGCACGCTCTCCTTATACTATAGCCCCACGTCACTAGCATTTCACAAATTATTTGTTTCTTCACGCCCAAAGAGCGTGATCTCAAATAAATTCAGATACGTTATTTCCTTACGTTTTAAAATGTGTCAGGTAATTATTTAAATCATCAAGTAAATAATAAAAAAAAATCAACTGGCAATTTGCTGGGGAAAAACACATCAGCCAGGCTATTTAAAAGCTCGATCGACGTTCCCAACTGTCTCTTCTACCACACCATTTTCTGTATCAGCTGACAATCTTTCCCCCAATATACAACCAGCTGACGATTTTATTTATTTTAAATGTTATAAATACCATCTTTTGACAAAGTTTAATGTGAAAGGGAATGACTGAATTCATATTTCATTTCATAAAATTCCTATGATCAGCTGACGTTATATCCACCATCGTATAGTCAGCTGACGTTTTATTTTTATAAAAGATCATTAATGACCATCGTTTGACAAGTTTTCAATCGATAGGTAATGATAAAAAATATTATAATAATAAGGAAAAAACTTCTTCAAAAAGAAAACACTTGGCTTGTTTCACAGAATTTTATTGTTTCCGACGATCGTTTCGGTTATAACACCATTTTCAAAGGAGCATATTGATACTAAATAATATACATAAACGTGATTCTTAAATACTACGGGTTATCTTTAGCTACCTGGATGTTTACTTTTAATAATGGAGATACGTCGAAATCTAGTTGGTCGTTAACTATGGGAAGCCCTAATGAGGTGGCTTTGTTGATTTCAAAAATTTCGAGCGTATTAAGACGTTTCCCTTTACTACATTGATGTAATAATTTTACATTTTTTGTATCTAAAGAATGATTAAGGTTTATACAGTGTTGGGCTATACCCGTACATTTGTTATTTTTAATGATTGATTTTACATGCTCGTCTATACGTGTTTTTAAAGATCGACCAGTCTGACCTAAATAGAAAGAACTACAGTCGTTACCATTTATTTTATAAACTCCCGATTTGTACAGTACATTTGTTTTTTCTTTATTGTTAACTAACATGGACTTAAGATTATTTTTATTTACACAAATAGTGGACAAATTACAATTTTTTAAATGATTACAAACTTTTTTACTTAAATTAGGTATAAAATTGATTAAATGGAATTTTCTATCAGGTTTAACAGGGGGTACGGCATAGAAATTACGGAAGATTAATTTGTTACGTTTTTTCTTTATTAATTTGTCAATCAGTGAAGCATCATAACCATTATTAGTTGCTAAAGATTTAATCACATTAACTTCTTTATCAAATTGATATTTGTTTAACGGTAAGCTAAGAAGCCTATGTATGAAAGAATGGAAGGCACTTATCTTAATATTGTTGTCTTGTCTTGAATTAGCATGTGGTAAAATATCCGTAAACGTAGGCTTTCTGAATATATCAAAAATTATTTTATTTTTGTCTCTAGATAAAGTTAGGTCTAAAAAGTTAATTGAGGATGATTTTTCTATTTCTAAAGTAAAAACAATACTAGGGTAAAACGAATTTATAAAATTTAAGAAGTTATCTAATTGTCTTCTGGTCCCGGTCCAAATAGCGAAAATATCGTCGACATATCTCATCCAAAAGGAAACATTTTTTATTAATGCGTTATTTGAGTTAAATAGTTTTCGTTCAAGATTTGCCATAAATATCTCACTTAGTAAGGGAGACAAAGGAGAGCCCATAGGTAAACCATCAATTTGTGCATAGTAACGGTTGTCGAATTTGAAGTAGCTTTGTCTTAGACAGGTTTTAAGAATTTTTAGAAGTTCTGGTTTTTGTTCTGAAGATAAATCACTTGTTTCAATTAAGTTTTCACATATTCGTAGAAGTTCTGCCGTTGGGATCGAAGGAAATAAGTTTTTAACGTCAAAGGAGACAAAGGTGGCATTTTTTGGTAATTCTAATTGTTTAAGTTTTTCAACTAAATGTAGGGAGTTTTTGATAGAATATTTTGATTCGAATTTAATCAATTTTGGGAGTAATTCGTTCATTTTTTTGCATAATTTGTAGGCTGGTGCATTAATGTAGGAAACAACCGGACGCATTGGATAATCTGGTTTATGAATTTTTGGTAGGCTGTACAAGATAGGAGCATTCGGATTCATGACTGTTAAGGTATATATGTTTGTGTTGGTTTCAGAAAAAATATTGCCTGATTCTTTAATTAATGATTTTATTTCCGCTTGAAATTTATTTGTAGGATCCGATTCAATTACTCTAAATTTATCGTTATCCAATAGTTCTAAAGTTTTCTCAATGTAGATATGTCGATCAAAAATTGTTATAGTGTTTCCTTTGTCCGCCTTGCTAAGAATGAGATTGTGGTTTTTTAACTTTTGTTTTATGGACCTTATAGTTTTTAGTTCCTGGTTGTTAGATTGTTGAGTAGGACGGTTATTACGTAGGATGGTCGCAAAATTATGTTTTTTTCCCCAGTCTTTCAGCTGGATCCTCTATCTGATTTAAAGCTAACTCTATATTTACTGCTAGTAAATCCAAATCTTTTTTATTCGAGATATCTGGACAGTATTTTAAACCTTTCTGAATTAAGTTAAGTTCATTGTTATTAAACTCTACGTTGCTTAGGTTTTCTATCCTTTTAAAAAATTTGAACTCACGTTGTTCACTTGGTTCCGTAGGTTGTGGCTTCTTATGATCTTGATGTTTTTTCGATATGAGTTTCTTCAGTTTCTTGGTTTGATTCTTGTATTGGTTGAAACAAATTTCTTGAGCGAAACTTCTTGCGTGGTAATCTATGATATCGAACTCCCTGTTAGAATAATGGCGGAATAATTCAGTGTGAATTAATTTGAGGTGGAGTGAAAGATTATTTCTAGTAGAATACCATTTTTTCGTTTCTAAATCTAGCCAATGAGAGTAAGCTTGACGAACTGCTTGTTCCGCTTCTTTTGAGTGGTGGTTGCATCTTATCTTCATGAAGGTGGGAAGAACTTTCAGTTTTTTACATTGTTTGGTAAACCATAAGTGGTTGTTGCACTTTTTAAACTTGGTAAGGCACTTTTTGTAGAAAACAGCGAGGGATGCTTTGCTTGCACTTAGAATAATTGAGATAGTAGACTCGCTTGGCACTTGGTGAAACATTATTAAATAATAAGGAAAAAACTTCTTCAAAAAGAAAACACTTGGCTTGTTTCACAGAATTTTATCCGTCGGAAACAATAAAATTCTGTGAAACAAGCCAAGTGTTTTCTTTTTGAAGAAGTTTTTTCCTTATTATTTAATAATGTTTCACCAAGTGCCAAGCGAGTCTACTATCTCAAAAAATATTATATTTTTTACCGTGCGTGGGAGGCTGCAGTTGTCTATTCCCCCGATAGTGCCGCAGCTGACAGCCACGTTGCTACGTAATACAACTATCTAGAGCATTTAACGAGACAATGAGCCATAAGGAAATTGGTGAGAAAAACCTGTCGCTGGCTCCTGGACTATTTAGGAGATACAGGCATCCAACGGGCGCCCAACATTATGTACGAGTTATGAGTGCAACTTTGGACGTCTGTATTTCCTAAACTATTAGAGATAGATATATGCTCCCGCGGAGTATTTTGTAATACATTTTGCGCTCTACCAAATTGTTTATTATATGCACTTTTGCTCTATCTGGCACCGTTTTTGCAGCGTTCGTGCCGAAAACGCCAGCGGAACTAATTCTGTAATTAAAATAATTATTTCTGAGCTCTTCCTCATATAAATTAAGACATTTTATCTTTTGAAGCTATAACACAAATCATGGAAGCATCTTTTGTTTGAAAAGTTTTTTACTAACTTCTAAAATAACTAAGTTACGAAGCACCCCGTATATGCAATTTACCCTCCGCGTGACGTCAGCAGTGGAATAATAGTTGTTGTATCATGGGGTAAATGGGCAAATGTTTTCAGCTCCTTTTTAGTTTTTGTTTGTATCTTTTTTTCATATTATGGCGTCATATATTAAGGGGGGAAACAATAATAATAACGTGTTTATAGATTTTCAAGTGGCAAAAGCAAATGCTCTATGTTAGATACAATTTGGGGAGTAGGGAGAAAATTAATTAAGGAGGATTGCAATAAAAATTTGGTAGTGGGAAGAATATAAGCAAGTAGAGGATATTTATAACAAAAAAGATATAAAATGGGTACTACATTTAGATTGAGATACATTGACAATATACTAAGGAGGGAGACAAAATGCGAGAAAATAGTGAAAAGGAACATTAAAAGGAGTTGTAGATAGGGCGATTGCAAGAAATATTGGAGGGAAAATCGCTGAATATTGGGAAGAAAAATAAATATGCGTAGGAAAGCGAACCAGTACTTAGGGAGTTACAGATAGATCAAGACCAGATAAACGAGTGGTTAAAAAGTATCCTGGCTAGGTTTAGAGTAGGAAATGAATGCAAAGGATGAAAAAAGTGCAGACTGCGTGGAATAAAAAATGAATATCTTCAACATTTACTAGGTTGGTAAAAAATATCAATTATATGTTTAGTCGTCTTTACGTATCCATAACAGCATATTAGATATATGGATTTAATTCTACATCTGATTATGTAAACAAAATATGGGATATACCATTTAAAACAAAAAGGTTAGTTACTTTTTAAGAACCTTTTCTGAACACCCCGTATAAACATCTACAAAAATGACTACGTGACATCAATGACTAACATGTACTTTACTTAAGGTAAACATTTGGTTCATTTTCGTTGATTGGTATTGATACTTGATGAGAATTTTGACATAAACAAATGTATCAGTTGTAAAAATTCCTTCCCCTAGGACAGGGATGGCGAACCTTTTTTGATGTTCGTGCCACAAAGTCATAAAAATTCTTTTTTAAATAGGTAACGTGCCACAATAAAATTTCATTCGAAATGTTAGCGTGGTGAAACTATACGTAAGTATAATTAAACACACAAACAAAAACAATTCATCTTTAAACAATTTTTTTATTAATCAATGTTTTACAAAAAGCAATACCTATGCTAGAAACAAAATTCACGTTAAAAAAATGTTTTTAATGTGATTTTTGTTGCTGCACACAAGATGATAAAGATTTAATATCTGGTTCATATTTAGTGAATTTCAACAGTACGCATGCAGAGCTCGACTTATCCGTCATTCAATTCCTATATTTATTTTTTATAAAATTCTATTCTGAAAATTAAGATTCACATGCCCACGCCGATGAAAATATTGATAAAATTGCCTTTGCTAATATTTTTAAAGTTTTAAACAATTAAACCTGTCAGGAACTGAATTCCATGTATAGTTAGAATTTAATCTTCTGCAATTTTATTTGTTTTATCCAATAATCGATTACTTTCAATAATTTCTAAATCATTTCTTTAATCAACAAATTTTTGGTTCTATATGGTACTTGACTGAAATTCAACTAATTCCATTTCTAATTCATTAAAATTTAACCGCTCAAGGACTTTTAAATTTAATTTTTCAAATGGTATTGTATCAGGATATTAAATAAATTTTGATTCGACCGCTGCGACAGCAACAACATTCAAATACCTTAAGAACGCGACACTGGATACGCAAAAATTCTTTATCTAATGCGCATCTATATATACTTCGAAAGAATTCATGCGATATTTTAATAATAAAATGTATAATTTGACGGTTCTAGTTAACATACTAAGACAGGTATTCAGTACTACAAATTTATATTATAAACTATAAATTAAGTGTAGATTAATAATTTTTAATTCATTTGTATTAAAAAAGATAACTTAAAAAAAAAATTGTTTTTCTGCGTGCCATCAAAATTTTCAAACGTGCCACTTGTGGCACGCGTGCCAATGGTTCGCCATCCCTGCCCTAGGAAGAAGACTCAGATAGATAACTTCCGGTTCTATATTTGAAAACTATAAGGAGCAATAATAACTTATCTTGTAACATTTATAGAAAACCTACCCATTAAAATAAATGCATTTCAAATAGCTCTTATACTGATAAAAAATTAAATTAGTTGCATTTAATTAGCTTAAAAAATAATAATTCTGGAAAATTCGCAGTTGCGTTAAGTCTGGACACTATTGAAAAAATGTAACAATGTATGTGTCTATGTACATTCAGAAATTTAGAAATTAATTATTTATTGCCGTCTACTGATTAATGATCATTCTTAGGCCGTCCCTGAGTATTAACTTTTGGATGTGACAATAGATGAAGTAATTTTACCTTTAGGAATATATCACAGGAATTAGCTTGCTTGGATACTTTTCAATAACGATTCCAATGCACCATGATGGTATATTTATTTTGATTATTAATAATCCGTAATTGCGTCTGTAATACACTTTCACTTATTGGTATGTAGCAATACTGAAGTCGTATTGGACTTTAAACATATTTATTCGTTTAAGCTAAACATAGCTGTGAGTAATGTAGAATCTCAAAATGTTGACGAAGTCATTACGTCTACAATTTATATACGTGGATTCAAGCCAACTTGGAATTAACTTCTTACGCAATATTTATATTTAGCATATATCTATATACTACATATTTGAATTATTTAAAAAGTAATCACAATAAGAATATTCAATAAAGTAAGTTTTTCCTTTAATTTTTTTTATCAAGTAGGCGCGATCAGGTTAAAATAAATTGGGAAACTTATGAAATGGCAATGACTAAGATAAACCAAAACGACATGTGTAGGTACATCTGTCTCATGCTTCGATAACTACTATCATATTTATAGATCGGACAAAAACATGTTCAAATGTGATTATGTACCGTCGATTTTTAGAAGCTTAAAACATATGTTTTTACTAGCCGTGCCTGTGACTTCGTCCGCATGGAATAGTGACTTTCGGTAGCATTTTTAATTTTTTAGGCAAATTATATTGCAAATAAAACACATACATACATTAAAATAAGGTATTTTAAGTATTTTGCTCTACCCGAACGAGCAGTACACTTAGGCATATTCCCCTACCTACGCCGCGCTCATTGCATTTGGCGCAAGGGGCTTGGAAAGTTTCTAAGTTGCGTTAATTTTAGTTTCACATTTTGTAATGATTCCGTAATCCTCTGTATTTTCTTCTATATTTTTATTTTCTGGGTCGTAAGCTTTTTTGCCGACGTCATAACGCAAAAACTTTTATCCCCTATTTTTACCCCCTTTAGGGTAAAATTTTTACAAACTTTGAATGTCATATTTGTAACTTATCAACATCAACGGCCAAAAATGCGTCCGTAGTCAAATTTATTTTTAACTAAATGAACAGCCTTGATCGAAAAGCACACAAATAGATGAACATAAGGTTTTATTAGTTTAGCCCTTCTAGTATACCTGTTTTTAATTATTGAAAACGGACCAGCATAATCGACACCGCAATTAATGAAAGCTGGACAAAGCTCTAGACGTGATTTGGGTAAATCACCCATTTGGTGTTCAATGCACTTAGGATAATACAATTTCTAGAAATAAACTTTGCAGTATAACGACCAGAAAGTGGCTACCAATTTTTCCTAACTGAATAAAATTGTGCCTAAAGACTAATATAGTGAAGAAATTGTGAAATCCGGGCTTGATGGCCGTGGTCTAGGATTGTTTGTTCTTCGGTGAGAACACCGAAGAAGTGTCTTATCCGACGTTTCGCCAACAACTGTGGTTGGCATCCTCAGGGAACGTAGCGTGGACGTAATGTCCATCGCTGCGGTTGTGCTGGATAGCCCGGATTTCACAATTTCTTCTGAAAACGCCGGCCGTGAAAGCCTAAGTCTTTTCACTAATATAGTGAATTTGTTTTTCTCGTAATATAATTGGATGTTTTGAATGATATTTAAAAAATTAATTATTAATCTACCACCTATGCGAATTAAACCAAGTTTATCGAGAAATGGATTTAAAGTCAGTAATTTGCTTTTTGGATTTACGGGTTTAATTTTTTTTAAAAGTTGTATATCGTCTGCAAAAACATCAATTTGGACTATTTTAGCGGTGGTCCTGATTGAAATATCTAATTCTGCTGTCGAAAGTGGACCAATTTTTCAATTCATTTTTTTTATCGACAATTAAAAATAAACCTAAGGCAATAACCAACTACTCATTTTACCAAAAATTAAGCTAGAAAATTTATGAAGAATATTGAAATTTGTCCAATGGTTTTCGGGCTGGTTCCCACGTTGTCGATTTACTTTTCTTGACGTTTCGAGAGTAATATCGAAACAGTTTCAGAACTTCTGAAGAAGAGAGCGATATGACTCGCGAAACGTCAAGAAAAGTAAATCGACAACGTGGGAACCAGCCCGGAAACCATTGGACAAACGAAGCCAACCACGGAAGCCTGTAGACCAATATTGAAATTGTTAGTTACAAGGCATAATGGTTTATCCTTGCGTTTCTCACGAATATTTTCGTCAAGTATAATTGCATTATTTTGTTGTTCATCTGAGCTTTTTGTTACGGTGTGATGAGGAAGATAAAAACATGAACCTAATTTTTCTTGAGTGTCTTTGACTTTCGACGTGTGATTACGATTCCTACATTCGTTCATAAATTTCGTATAGTCTTTGGTTTGCAGTAGTATCCTTTTGCAATTTTCGTTCAAAATTCAAAAATCAATTTAACGCACTCGTGAGTGAACTTCTTCATTTATGTGTTTTCTTTAAAAGGAATTTTAACTATAAACCTACCATTTATAACACGGTGTTGTCTTTCTTTGTTTTTGCGAATTTTTTATATGATCAACATGTTCAATGTGCAACAATGTATTGTGACGCTTTTTACATTCTCTACAGGAAGAGTTTAATTTAAATTCACAAATACAGTGACTTTTTGATATATCATTAAAATACAAATTTAATTCTTAATCTTCTGGACGTTATTATAAACGGACAGTAAATTGTCGCAACTATATAGCTGTGGTCCTTTTTTAAATAAAACAAGACAATTGATTACTATGTATTTGCTAAATAGGAACTGATGCAATTGTTATAATTTCCTCTTTCTTTAAAAACGACTGGTTTGTTTTCTACTAAATTCTAAATCTAATGCTTCTAATAAATTACATCTTATCTTAAGGAAATTAGTCATATCATCCATTGTTGGAACCTTAGTTTTTACATTGAATTCTTCCCATTCTTGCCTGGTGCGTGAATCTAATTTTTTAAATATGATGTAGATGAGTAAAGTATCATTCGAAATGTTAGCGTGGTGAAACTATACGTAAGTATAATTAAACACACAAACAAAAACAATTCATCTTTAAACAATTTTTTTATTAATCAATGTTTTACAAAAAGCAATACCTATGCTAGAAACAAAATTCACGTTAAAAAAATGTTTTTAATGTGATTTTTGTTGCTGCACACAAGATGATAAAGATTTAATATCTGGTTCATATTTAGTGAATTTCAACAGTACGCATGCAGAGCTCGACTTATCCGTCATTCAATTCCTATATTTATTTTTTATAAAATTCTATTCTGAAAATTAAGATTCACATGCCCACGCCGATGAAAATATTGATAAAATTGCCTTTGCTAATATTTTTAAAGTTTTAAACAATTAAACCTGTCAGGAACTGAATTCCATGTATAGTTAGAATTTAATCTTCTGCAATTTTATTTGTTTTATCCAATAATCGATTACTTTCAATAATTTCTAAATCATTTCTTTAATCAACAAATTTTTGGTTCTATATGGTACTTGACTGAAATTCAACTAATTCCATTTCTAATTCATTAAAATTTAACCGCTCAAGGACTTTTAAATTTAATTTTTCAAATGGTATTGTATCAGGATATTAAATAAATTTTGATTCGACCGCTGCGACAGCAACAACATTCAAATACCTTAAGAACGCGACACTGGATACGCAAAAATTCTTTATCTAATGCGCATCTATATATACTTCGAAAGAATTCATGCGATATTTTAATAATAAAATGTATAATTTGACGGTTCTAGTTAACGTACTAAGACAGGTATTCAGTACTACAAATTTATATTATAAACTATAAATTAAGTGTAGATTAATAATTTTTAATTCATTTGTATTAAAAAAGATAACTTAAAAAAAAAATTGTTTTTCTGCGTGCCATCAAAATTTTCAAACGTGCCACTTGTGGCACGCGTGCCAATGGTTCGCCATCCCTGCCCTAGGAAGAAGACTCAGATAGATAACTTCCGGTTCTATATTTGAAAACTATAAGGAGCAATAATAACTTATCTTGTAACATTTATAGAAAACCTACCCATTAAAATAAATGCATTTCAAATAGCTCTTATACTGATAAAAAATTAAATTAGTTGCATTTAATTAGCTTAAAAAATAATAATTCTGGAAAATTCG
Organism: Agrilus mali; assembly: GCA_029378335.1. NCBI lineage: Eukaryota > Metazoa > Arthropoda > Insecta > Coleoptera > Buprestidae > Agrilus > Agrilus mali. The sequence goes on along the minus strand of CM055657.1, from coordinate 13,978,406 downwards.
CAGTTGCGTTAAGTCTGGACACTATTGAAAAAATGTAACAATGTATGTGTCTATGTACATTCAGAAATTTAGAAATTAATTATTTATTGCCGTCTACTGATTAATGATCATTCTTAGGCCGTCCCTGAGTATTAACTTTTGGATGTGACAATAGATGAAGTAATTTTACCTTTAGGAATATATCACAGGAATTAGCTTGCTTGGATACTTTTCAATAACGATTCCAATGCACCATGATGGTATATTTATTTTGATTATTAATAATCCGTAATTGCGTCTGTAATACACTTTCACTTATTGGTATGTAGCAATACTGAAGTCGTATTGGACTTTAAACATATTTATTCGTTTAAGCTAAACATAGCTGTGAGTAATGTAGAATCTCAAAATGTTGACGAAGTCATTACGTCTACAATTTATATACGTGGATTCAAGCCAACTTGGAATTAACTTCTTACGCAATATTTATATTTAGCATATATCTATATACTACATATTTGAATTATTTAAAAAGTAATCACAATAAGAATATTCAATAAAGTAAGTTTTTCCTTTAATTTTTTTTATCAAGTAGGCGCGATCAGGTTAAAATAAATTGGGAAACTTATGAAATGGCAATGACTAAGATAAACCAAAACGACATGTGTAGGTACATCTGTCTCATGCTTCGATAACTACTATCATATTTATAGATCGGACAAAAACATGTTCAAATGTGATTATGTACCGTCGATTTTTAGAAGCTTAAAACATATGTTTTTACTAGCCGTGCCTGTGACTTCGTCCGCATGGAATAGTGACTTTCGGTAGCATTTTTAATTTTTTAGGCAAATTATATTGCAAATAAAACACATACATACATTAAAATAAGGTATTTTAAGTATTTTGCTCTACCCGAACGAGCAGTACACTTAGGCATATTCCCCTACCTACGCCGCGCTCATTGCATTTGGCGCAAGGGGCTTGGAAAGTTTCTAAGTTGCGTTAATTTTAGTTTCACATTTTGTAATGATTCCGTAATCCTCTGTATTTTCTTCTATATTTTTATTTTCTGGGTCGTAAGCTTTTTTGCCGACGTCATAACGCAAAAACTTTTATCCCCTATTTTTACCCCCTTTAGGGTAAAATTTTTACAAACTTTGAATGTCATATTTGTAACTTATCAACATCAACGGCCAAAAATGCGTCCGTAGTCAAATTTATTTTTAACTAAATGAACAGCCTTGATCGAAAAGCACACAAATAGATGAACATAAGGTTTTATTAGTTTAGCCCTTCTAGTATACCTGTTTTTAATTATTGAAAACGGACCAGCATAATCGACACCGCAATTAATGAAAGCTGGACAAAGCTCTAGACGTGATTTGGGTAAATCACCCATTTGGTGTTCAATGCACTTAGGATAATACAATTTCTAGAAATAAACTTTGCAGTATAACGACCAGAAAGTGGCTACCAATTTTTCCTAACTGAATAAAATTGTGCCTAAAGACTAATATAGTGAAGAAATTGTGAAATCCGGGCTTGATGGCCGTGGTCTAGGATTGTTTGTTCTTCGGTGAGAACACCGAAGAAGTGTCTTATCCGACGTTTCGCCAACAACTGTGGTTGGCATCCTCAGGGAACGTAGCGTGGACGTAATGTCCATCGCTGCGGTTGTGCTGGATAGCCCGGATTTCACAATTTCTTCTGAAAACGCCGGCCGTGAAAGCCTAAGTCTTTTCACTAATATAGTGAATTTGTTTTTCTCGTAATATAATTGGATGTTTTGAATGATATTTAAAAAATTAATTATTAATCTACCACCTATGCGAATTAAACCAAGTTTATCGAGAAATGGATTTAAAGTCAGTAATTTGCTTTTTGGATTTACGGGTTTAATTTTTTTTAAAAGTTGTATATCGTCTGCAAAAACATCAATTTGGACTATTTTAGCGGTGGTCCTGATTGAAATATCTAATTCTGCTGTCGAAAGTGGACCAATTTTTCAATTCATTTTTTTTATCGACAATTAAAAATAAACCTAAGGCAATAACCAACTACTCATTTTACCAAAAATTAAGCTAGAAAATTTATGAAGAATATTGAAATTTGTCCAATGGTTTTCGGGCTGGTTCCCACGTTGTCGATTTACTTTTCTTGACGTTTCGAGAGTAATATCGAAACAGTTTCAGAACTTCTGAAGAAGAGAGCGATATGACTCGCGAAACGTCAAGAAAAGTAAATCGACAACGTGGGAACCAGCCCGGAAACCATTGGACAAACGAAGCCAACCACGGAAGCCTGTAGACCAATATTGAAATTGTTAGTTACAAGGCATAATGGTTTATCCTTGCGTTTCTCACGAATATTTTCGTCAAGTATAATTGCATTATTTTGTTGTTCATCTGAGCTTTTTGTTACGGTGTGATGAGGAAGATAAAAACATGAACCTAATTTTTCTTGAGTGTCTTTGACTTTCGACGTGTGATTACGATTCCTACATTCGTTCATAAATTTCGTATAGTCTTTGGTTTGCAGTAGTATCCTTTTGCAATTTTCGTTCAAAATTCAAAAATCAATTTAACGCACTCGTGAGTGAACTTCTTCATTTATGTGTTTTCTTTAAAAGGAATTTTAACTATAAACCTACCATTTATAACACGGTGTTGTCTTTCTTTGTTTTTGCGAATTTTTTATATGATCAACATGTTCAATGTGCAACAATGTATTGTGACGCTTTTTACATTCTCTACAGGAAGAGTTTAATTTAAATTCACAAATACAGTGACTTTTTGATATATCATTAAAATACAAATTTAATTCTTAATCTTCTGGACGTTATTATAAACGGACAGTAAATTGTCGCAACTATATAGCTGTGGTCCTTTTTTAAATAAAACAAGACAATTGATTACTATGTATTTGCTAAATAGGAACTGATGCAATTGTTATAATTTCCTCTTTCTTTAAAAACGACTGGTTTGTTTTCTACTAAATTCTAAATCTAATGCTTCTAATAAATTACATCTTATCTTAAGGAAATTAGTCATATCATCCATTGTTGGAACCTTAGTTTTTACATTGAATTCTTCCCATTCTTGCCTGGTGCGTGAATCTAATTTTTTAAATATGATGTAGATGAGTAAAGTATCCCAATGTTCGACAGGCCCACCTAATGATTTTAATGAACGCAAATGCTTTTAAACGTTATCGAATAATTAGAACTGTTTTCTTTACTAATTAATAGCAAGGATTTACCATGATTAATAATAAGTCTTTTGTTTTCAAAGTTTCGTAACAAATTCCAGGCCATACTATAATTGACAGAAGTGACTTCTAGTGATTTAATTATTTACGATGCTTCGTTAATTAAGCTAAGCTTTAAGTAATGAAACTTCTGAACGGTAAATACAGATTAATTTTCATTAATTAATGATGAAAAGCTATCGAAAAACTCTAACCATTGTTGTTAGGGCTTACTGGCCGTCGTCTTCCAAGGTTTATCCTCGACGTTTCGTCGCCACGCACGGTTGACATCTTCAGGAGATGCTGCTGCTGTAGTCAGTAGAGATCTGCGTTGTTCTGTCTGACTTAGTATTCTTTGTCGCCACGCAACGTTGTGGTGATTTATTTGCATCGGTTCAGGATGATGCTAGCTGTTTATGTCTGTTAGCTGTGTGTCATGGTATGTTGATTTTTTAGTAGTCTGTCGTTGTTCTTGTAATCCTGAGTAACCTTGATATTTATGACTGAGTCGCAGGTAAACAAGCACAGTTACTGGTGCGACGTCTGCGTTCATTGGTCAATGTGGTGAGGGGCGGGGCTTCGGATTGACGCAGCTGTTTTTGTTGTTGCTGGTGTGTTGGTTGTTGTTGATGTTTTTGTAGTTTACGCACTTCTGTTTTGGCAATCACTGGTAACCATGTCCGACATATTTTCAGACTACAGGAAAAAGCACAGTTACATTGGTGCTGACGCACATGCGCTCTTGACAGACGAATAGCGCGCAAACCGATGTAGCCCGCGCGCGCTTTCAAAACTTCTACCTATGCTTCTAACTGCTTCTAGCCTCAAATTGTGTGGGATTCTGAGCCGTCGATTTATGAGATTTGTTTGGTGAAATGTATGTGCATTTGTACAATATTCCAGGAAAAATAGAAAAGCAAGAATACTTTCCTACTAAAAAACGTTCAAGAGTACGTTTAATTCCAATTCTAAGTAAGAGTCCCTCCTAACTTCATTTGTGAGATTTAATTTAATTATTGTTACAAGAATAAAAATTTATCCATATAGGTAATGGTGAAGGTATATGTAGATAATGGTGATGGTGTAGGTATGTCTTTAAAATGTATATAATTTTAATAAAAAGTCCGTCTAAATAGAAGCTAACGTAATTATTGTTTAATGAAAACATAATTTCTAACAAAAACATTGTTTTTTTTATTTGTAGAAAAAAAAACATCAGGTCTCGTCATCGGAAGCCTTTGTACAAAAGAATAATTGTTACAAAAGTTATACCTAGTTTTATATAAATTATTTGTATAGCCTACACTTCGTCTTTAATTATTTGTTTTGCGTTAATGTTATGTATTACAATAAAACGATAAAAACTGAGGAGAAAACAAACGTTTTTGTTAGAAATTATGTTTTCATTAAAAAATAATTACTTTAGCTTCTATTTAGACGGACTTTTTATTTTTTTTATTAAAATTATATACATTTTAAAGACATCCCTACACCATCATCATTATCTACATATGTTAAGACAGTGAATTATGCTCATCTTTTGCTGACAATGCCTATTTTGTAATAGTCTATATAAGCTTGTTATAAATGTGAAACAATCAATCTAGCTGTAGACTAGACCTAGTATCAGTGTACACTTTGTGAAATAAACCTTTTTTAAAAACTCTTTGTTCCAATTTTGGAATATAACACATATACCTTCGCCATTACCTACACCAATAAATTAATAGTAGATAAAATTTTAATTGAAGATTACAATGCCAACACAAATACCAATATGTATAAATTTTTATTCTTGTAACAACATTTAAATTAAACCTCACAAATCCTGAGTCTGGAAACAAAATGAAGTTAGAAGGGACTTTTTTCTTGGAATTGGAATTAAATGTACTCTTGAACGTTTTTTAGTAGGAAAGTATTCTTGCTTTTCTATTTTTCCTGGAATATTGCACAAATGCACATACATTTCACCAAACAAATCTCATAAATCGACGGCTCAGAATCCCATACAATTTGAGGCTAGAAGCAGTTAGAAGCATAGGTAGAAGTTTTGAAAGCGCGCGCGGCCTATATCAGTTTGCACGCTATTCGTCTGTCAAGAGCGCATGTGCGTCAGCATCAATGTAACTGTGCTTTTTCCTGTAGTCTCATATTTTCAGGGACTCTTCTGTCTTATTAAAATTATTGCTATGCTTCTGTATATCGATAGCTTCTCTATATAATCTTGGATAGTAGGGAATGGTATTACACAGTATCTGGGTATCCTCAAACCTAACTATATGGTTATCATTATTGAGCACATGTTCGGCGACTGCAGATTTTTCTGTGTGACCTAGGCGAAAATTTGCCTTGTGTTATTTTATTCTTGTGCTCACAAAACGTTTTGAGGTTCCGATGTAGAACGCTCCACAAGAACAAGGTATGCGATATACGCCTGGGGTGGCTAGTGGATCTCGTTTGTCCTTGGCTGATCTCAGGTGTTGTTGAATCTTTCTGGTGGGTTTGAAAACTGTTTTAATGTCGTGTTTGGACAGGAGCCGGTTTTTTTTTTTGTTATTTATTCCTATAGTACCGTTCAACCGACAACACTAACGATGGCCGAGAAAGCTTAAACCTTGTTAGAATTGTATTCGTGACATAAGTAGCATTTAAGATTGCCGTGTTGGCAAATTTTGTTAATGTTTAGTTGTTGCTCAGTTACTATAGTTAATTAATATAATTGTTTATACAAATAATCATTCTGTCCGATTACGTGTCGTTTATACTTTAAAAACCAATTCCAAAATATACGTTTGTTCACCGATACACTGTGCTGGTTTTATGTGCTTATCAGGTTATTGGCCCAGACCCTTTGTTTCGGTAGTTATCCGCTGTTTATTAAAGTCTGAACTCCAAAAAAAAAGTGACAATGACGACCGTTTCGAAGAATAGTGATGTTGCTCAAATAATAAAGTTTGATGGTTCAAATTTTCAACTATGGAAATTTAGCATAAGTATACTTCTGAAAGCAGAGGGGCTCATGTCCATCGTAGATGGATCAGAAACGCAACAGTCAGACGGGATAACACCTGAATGGAAAACTTGGGAAACAAAGAATTGCAGAGCGCAAGTAATATTCTTGACTACGATTACTCAAGATCAGATACAAAATTTGGTAAACTGTGAGAATGCTGCTGAAATGTGGAAGAAGCTAATATCAGTGCATGAACAAAAGACGGAATTGTCTAGAGAGTTGATTTGGCAAAAATTCTATGAATACAGAATGAATGAAAGTGAAACTATCGCTACGCACATTTATAAAGTAGAATCTCTCGTTAGACAGCTCAAAGATGTAAATGAGAAACTAAGTAATAGCGCAATAACTTCAAAAATAATAAACAGCTTGCCATCAAAATTCAATGCGTTCAGAGCAGCATGGGATTCGGTCAACGTTGATGAACAAACCATAGACAACTTAACGGCGCGATTATTAAAGGAAGAAACACGAATGCTTCAATCTGATGATGAAACGTCGCGACTTGCACTGCAAATTGAAGCTCTTCAAGCTAAGCTAGCTGAAAAATGGGAACAAAAAGGGAGAACAAATATTAATGATTTAAAAAAGAAAACGGCATGCAACTACTGTTAAAAGAAGGGACATTGGGCTAGAGAATGTAAAAAGCGATTAGCGAAAACAAATTATGACAAGCCAGGTTCAAATAGTTCAACTAAATCTTAGAATGCCTATATCTGTGATGTAAGTGGTTTGTATGTTGCAAGTTCGGATACAAACGAGTCGGAATGGATTTGTGATTCTGGAGCGAGCGCTCATATGAAAAGTCAGCGCAGTAGTTTTGTAAACATAAAACCATTAAAAGAACCATTGTTTGTAAAAATAGCAAATAATAAACTAATTCCGATAATTGGCTCGGGTACAATAAATATCCAAGCGTATGTTGAAGGTCAATGGTACGACAGAAGAATTGAAAACGTTTTGTATGTTCCTGAATTAAAGAGAAGCTTATTTTCAGTGGGAGTGATGACTAATAAAGGTTTCATCATCACGCGTTTAAAGATCTTTGCGAATTTCGCGATAACAAAGGTAAGTATCGGAACGCGAAAGAATGGTTTATGGTTCATGAAATTTAAAATCAGAAACACAGCAGAATGCAATTTGGCAAACCATGAAACCTTAAAATTGTGGCACGAAAGACTAGGGCACATTAATCTAAAATCGTTAAAAGAAATGGTCAAAAGCAAAGCTATAGAAGGTCCTAATATTGACGATTTTAAAGATTTCTTTTGCGAATCCTGTCATTTGGGAAAACAAACCCGAAAACCTCAACCTGCAGCATTAACAAAAATAATTTTTAAACCGGGCGAGATGATACATTCTGACGTTTGTGGACCGATGAATGTCCAGTCACCAAGGGGTTCCCGATATTTCGTTTTGTTCAAGGACGATTTTACAAAATACAGAACAGTTTACTTCAGGAGAAACAAGTCAGAAGCAGTAAGCAAATTTAGGGATTTTCAAGTCTTAGTCGAAAATCAAACAGGAAATCGAATAAAAATTTTGAAAACAGACAACGGAAAAGAATACATAAATGAAGATTTTAAAAAATGTTTGAAAGAAAAGGGTATAGTTCATGAATGTTCGGCGCCATACACACCTCAGCAGAATGGCCAATCGGAAAGAGACATGAGAACTATAGTTGAATGTGCTCGTTCAATGTTATTGCACAAAAATATTAGTCTTGAATTGTGGTCGGAGGCTGTGAACATGGCAATATATATTTTAAATAGAATCTTACCTGTTAAACGAAATGACAAGAAAACTGCTTACGAAAAATGGTTCGAAATGAAACCAAATGTACAACACTGCAGAGTTTTTGGTTGTACAGCGTATATGACTGTTCCAAGTCAAGAAGAATTAAAATAAGTGCTGATGTTACTTTCAATGAAAATGAAGAACTACAAAACTCAAAAGAAGAAGCAGATGTTCAAATAAATTTTGGCAATTACAACAACAACGACGCTGAACCACAACCAGAAATTGTTGAGATAAATGAGGATGAAGAAGACCAAAATCCCGAAGATGAAAGCGTTGCTGAAAATGTCCGTGAATTGAGAGACAGAAATTCAATCAGACGACCAGACTATTATGGACCTGCTGTCTCATATTACTCAATAATCACACCCAGTTCATATGAAGATGCCATTAAAAACGAAAATGCAAATGAATGGAGAGACGCAATGAAAGAGGAGATAAATGCGTTGAAAGAAAACAAAACATGGACTTTGGTGCCTAAACCCAAAAGTGCCAAGTTAATAGAAAATAAATGGGTTTACCGTGTCAAGACTGATAGTGACGGAAATCCAAACCGATTTAAGGCTCGCTTGGTTGCAAATTCTCCTGTAGTGCGTTACGATTCTATACGCGTGCTACTAGCTTTAGTAGCTGCAAAAGATCTTGTTTTCCGCCACTTTGACGTAAAAACTGCGTTCTTGTATGGTGATTTGGACGAAAACATATATATGAAGCAACCACAAGGTTTCGAAGATAACGTGGATCCAGACACGTATGTAAACTGACAAAGAGTTTATATGGTTTGAAGCAAGCGTCGCGAAACTGGAATAAAAAGTTTGTTGACTTTTTGCGCCGATATAAATTTCAACAACTAAAAAGTGATCCGTGCGTGTTTATGGGACGTTTTTCTGAAGATATGGTTTATTTAGCATTGTACGTGGATGATGGACTTGTGTTTTCAGAATCCATACAAACGATTGAACACCTAATAAGAACTTTAGAAGAACATTTTAGTATTACTCACGATAATACAGACCAGTTTGTTGGACTAAATATAGTGCGAGACTTCGAAAATAAGACAATAAGAATTCACCAAATACCATATATAAAACGACTATTGAAGAAGTTCAACATGGAGGATACAAATCCAACATCAATACCAGCTGAACCGGGTCAACAGTTTCAATCATCAACTGATGACAACATTCAAGGAAAATAACCTTTTCGTGAAGCGGTTGGTACGTTAATTTTCCTATCCACCGTGAGTCGTCCTGACATCAGTTGTGCCGTAAATTTCGTGAGTCGATTTTTAAATAATTGGACTAATGAACATTGGCGCGCGGTAAAACGTATTATGCGTTACCTAAAACAGACGATTGACTTTAAAATTGTGTATCGCAAAAGTAACAAATTAAAATTGTTCGGTTATTTGGATGCGGACTATGCGGGCTGTATCAATACGCGTAAGTCAACCGGTGGCTATATTTTCTTAATGTCTGACGCGCCAGTAACATGGTCATCGCAAAGGCAGAGCGTTGTGGCCTTATCAACAACCGAAGCGGAGTACATCGCATTGGCCGCTGCAACAAAAGAAGCATTGTGGCTTCGTTCTTTACTTTTGGAAATGGGTTGTGATCAACCAATCGGCCATGAAACTCAGCCAGAATCCGGAATTTCATCGAAGAACAAAGCATATCGAAGTTAGATTTCATTTTGTGCGCGATGTGTGTGTTCGGGGTGATATAACGGTTACATATGTTGAGTCAAGATATAAGTGTGCGGATATTTTAACTAAAGCACTACCCAAAGACAAATTTCATAAATTGTTAAAATGTTTAAAAATTTCTGCTAATCTCGAATAAGTAGGAGTGTTAGAATTGTATTTGTGACATAAGTAGCATTTAAGATTGCCGTGTTGGCAAATTTTGTTAATGTTTAGTTGTTGCTCAGTTACTATAGTTAATTAATATAATTGTTTATACCAATAATCATTCTGTCCGATTACGTGTCGTTTATACTTTAAAAGCTAATTCCAAAATATACGTTTGTTCACCGATACACTGTGCTGGTTTTATGTAATTATCAAACCTAACTCTAACCATTGTTTGTAAATTCCGTCAAAAATTTAGGTACTTTTATGGTTGAAAGTTTAACATTTGTGATATTACTATCGAAAACATGAGATGTGTCTTGTGATTGATTAGCGTTATGTGAAATAATCTCATTTGCATCAGTAATAGCTTCAAAAAAGTCATCCTCGAAAGTTGCGTAGTCTTTGGATATGCGCAAGCCTTGTCAGGTGTACAAACCCCGAGATCAGTATACATACATCAGATACATGTATTTTACTATATTCGTCTAATAACAACGGCTCTGTCACATTTAATATATTAATTTGCGCAATGATCTTGTGCTCAACTTTTTCATCTTGAAATTTAGCTAAATAGTTTTAAAAGCGAGTCAATTGTAGAGGTCAAATTATAACGGTTTATTAAGGGTCATAAAAACAATTTACTTTAGGTAGATCTTGATTTATCAAAACTAAAATATAATTCACAGTGAAAATTGGACTGACTATTCCTACATCAGGCGGAATTGTAAACTACTCTAGAAGTCAAAGCGGTAACCACACTATTCTCTAATCCTGGTCTAGTATAATAATTCGACAACAATAGATTGTTCAAATTAACTACGAGCGGTAATTTAGTTACAAGAATTGGCATGTTTTGTTAAAAATATTAAATAACCTGTACTAAATGTACTTTAAATAATAATAATAATTATTTTTTTTGTGATGTTATTTAATTTACGCCTATTACAGTGGAGTATTTTTCAGAGTGAACTTTCACACAATCTTCAACAACTCTCAGAAATGGCCAAATCGACTACTGCATTTATTCAAAGACTGAAAGGAATGATCGAAAAAGTGAACGTAAGTTTTTTTTTTGTTTTATTTATGTAACAGAAAATGTAGTATAATATACTCAGGGCTGTATAATTGTCGAAAAACTAATTTACGTAGCTCAAGGGCATCAGGTTTGACAACGTTACGCATGCTTTCGTATCTATTGCGCCAACTGAAGCAAATTATGAGCTTGCGTCAAGCTTTAACTTTGTATTACTGGTATTGTAGTTATGTGTTTATGTTTATTTATTTTGAACAATGTTTCCTGTATATGATGCAGGTTTTGTTTTGTAGGAAAAACCGTTTTCTGAATGGAATGAGGATGATAAAAAAGATTTTTTGAACTCTAAAACACCTTATCTATTATAAAACAATAAATTAAAAAAAAAAATAATGAAATGCCATATATTCTAGTTTAAATAAAAAAAAAAAAACGTGATATGAATTTGCTTGCGTGTGTGGTAGTTTTAGTGATTTCGGAAATGTCACACGTGCTCATCGTAAGCATGAAGGTTCGTCATATTTTTTTTCCTAAAAACTAAAGAAGAATCTCACTACCTTTGAGGATGCCTTACATGAAAATTGCAGGTTGTACCTATGTGTATATTGAACAGTTTATCGAAAACGTGCGACTTTCGTGGAACTAAAAATACTCGCAGTTCTTTATTTGAGCAAACAAGAATTGGCCTTTCGTGGACACAGCGAAGATGTATCTTCTATTAACCGTGGAAATTTTAAAGAACTCTTGGAAGCATTTCTATCTATAAGCTCTGTAGACTTTCAGAAGCATAACAAAGAAAATGCCTGATATTTGCGACCACTCAAAACGAAATTATTGACTGCATTGCCATGTATATTGACAAATATGTAGAAAACGAAATAAAGGTTTGAAGTTTTTTTCCATTTAGGTGGATGATTCCATTGATATTGCCCACAAATCGTAGTGCAGCATAATAGTCCGGAATGTAAATATTGATGGCAAACTTATGGATATCGTATTCAATTGTGAATTTAATGGTGTAAAAGCTATTTAGAAAATTCAAAAATAATTTTAACTGCCTGTCTGAACCTGGCCAGATACAAAAAATATCATCTACATATCTTGCCCAAAAGAAAACATCATTTATTAGGATGTTTTTCTGTGCAAATAGTTTTTTCTCAAAATTGGACATAAATGTTTCACTTAAGAGAGGTAATAAGGGGGAGCCCATTGGTAAACCATTATGTTATTTGTAAAATTTACTATTGAATTTAAAATAAGATTGATTTAAACAGGTTTATAAGAGTAAATTTAATTCTTGTTTCTGGGGACTATTGAATATTAACTGGGAAACAATTTCTAGTAAGGGGTTTGAGGAATAGACCGGAATAAAATAGTTACATCAAAAGAAACTAACTTGGCGTTAGTCGGTATTTTTAAGTTTTTAATATTTTGTTTACAAGTTCTAAGGAATTGTTTATCGCGAAATTAGGGTGAAATTAATTAAACTTGATAAGATAGAGTTTAATTTTTTACATAGTTTATAGGCAAGACCGTTTATATAAGACACCATAGGTCTCATGGGGAAACCTTACTTATGTATTTTAGGTAAACAATATAGAATTGGAGCTTAAGGATTCATAATAGTTAAATAATGATTTTTATCTGTGAAAATGTTTGAGCAATTTTTTAGAGCTTTTTCAATTTTTAACTAAAAATTGGCTTTGGGATCTGACAAAAGGAGTTTTAAATTCTCATTTTCAATTAGAGACAAGGTTTTATTAATGTAATCACTGTAATCAGATTTCTCTAAAATCTCATTCGGTATTTACAGGAAACCTACTTTCACTGATATATTACCCCATGCTGATTCCAAACAGTCAAATAACATTAAACTAAGTGCATTTCATTAATTTATACATAGATTATTATCTTTACCTTTAAATATATATTGTTTCGTAATTTACAATATATCACGTATTTTTTTCAACATCTTTATTTAATTAACTCGTACACAACAACGATTCAATAACTATTTCGATAACAACAACTCAATAGCTATTTCGCTTTTTAATCGCTGTGTATGGGGCCAACCGGTCGAGGTGTACAACTTTCATTTTCAATTTGGGTCCTCGTTTTATCCTGTAAACAACATCGTTTATCTGGGTAATCACTTTGTACGGGCCTTTCCAATTCCGTTGTAATTTAGGGCACCTTCCTTTCTTGCGAACAGGGTTATAGAGCCATACACGATCACCCTCCCTGAATCCAGTGGAATTCGCTCGCTGATCGTAGCGGGTCTTCATTCGGTCACTTTCGAATTTTATTTTTGTTCTGACGGCTTTATGGATGGTGTTTAGCCGCTCGCGTAGTTTAGACACATAATCGTCCGTGGACAGCGAAGAATCTTTAGGTCGGCCAAACATCAGATCAGCAGGTAGTCTCAGTTCTTTCCCGAATAGTACACAGGAAGGGGTCTGTCCAGTAGTCTCGTGTATGGATGTCTGTTTGCTTCTTTCGGCGGCTGATGTCTTTTTTCTTCCAGGTGGACATCCACAGCTCAAGTGCCCCGTACGTCCGCAATTACAACGTGTCATTTGTCGTTTCCTTTTGACACAATCGCGTGAAAGATGCCCATGTTTGTCGCAAGTCCAACAGCGTGGGCGCTCACTTAACCCTTCCTTCGGTTTCTACATGACTTCTTTGACTATTTTCACAACTTCTTGTCGAAATATCTCGCCATCGTCTTCAAAATTCAACCCAACCTGCCGGATTCTAATGTGTTCTTTGGATGCTTGTTTGGCTGCTTCGTATTCTAGCGCATGCGGCAATGCTTCGCCTGCGGTTTTATGTCGAGACATGCGCAGGGCTTGCTGTATTTCGACATCTCGCACTCCATCGACAAACATTTGGGTAGACAGCTGGTCTGTAAAGTCTTGAGGGGCACTAGGATAAGCCAACCGCACAAGCCTTTCGACGTCCGCTTCGAATTGTTGGAGACTTTCGCTGCTACGTTGATAGCGACTTTTTAACTGAGCCTGGTTTATTTGTTCCCCACGTAGCGCTATGATCAGAGCAGTGGCTTTCTCCGTTTCGTTCTATTCATTTGCTTTAACAGCAGCGTTAAATTGTTTGAGATAGACTGACCAAGAGACTTTCCCATCGAATGTTGGTGGTTTTATTCTTGACATTCTTACACATCCTTCATAGCTTTTCTTTGGTATTGGGTATTCTTGCACGTTCAGGTTGGCCTCCATTTCGTCTAATTCCTTTTGAAACTTTTTGTTTACGGCCCTTACTTCCTTTAAGTCTTCTTGAACTTCTTGAACTTCTACTATTACTTCTTTTAACTTTTCTTGAACTTCTACTCTTACTTCCTTTAACTCTTCTTTGCTTCTTGCTCAATTTTTATTTTCCTTATATCTTCGATTGATTTCTCTTGAACTGCCTTAATTTCTTCTTTGCCTGCTGTAATTTCTTCCTGGCCTGCCTTCATTGCATCCTTGCCTGTTTTAATTTCTTCCTTCATTTCTTCCTGGCCTGCCTTCATTTCTTCTTTCCTTTCTTTAAGCATTTCCATCAAGAATTTCATCTGCTCCTCCATTTTTGCTGCTTGACTTATTGTTACTGGCATAAATCCTTACTCCTGACACCAATTGTTACGTAATTTACAATATATCACGTATTTTTTTCAACACCTTTATTTAATTAACTCGTATACAACAACGATTCAATTACTATTTCGATAACAATAACAACTCAATAGCAATTTCGCTTTTTAATCGCTTTTCTTTACTTCAAACTTATCTCTGTCACTCTCTTCTATCAAAAACTGTCAAACTGTCCAACGCTGTTCCTTATATAGTATTATGGACGTTTCTCGGTGATTCTCGAAACGTCCAGCAACTCTCGAACCTTCTGGAACGCGTCATAGGCAACGTCCACTCAACTTTCGTAGTCGGCGCATGTCAACGTCATTCAGAATGACACGTCCGTCACAATATACTGTAGCGCTACCTAGATACTGTTGAATACAAAAAAGAATTAAACACAATAAAAACTTTAGCTATAAATAACGGATATGAAATTTCATTGGTCAAGAAATTAATTGCAAAAGAAAAAAATACCGGCCAAGTGCGAGTTGAACTCGCGCACCGAGGGTTCCGTACAAACCTGTATATATGTGATGTAACAAAAAATTTAAGGTTTTCGGAATTTTTCCTTTATATGTGCTATAAAACATTGCTTCATGCCAAATTTCAAGATTCTAAATCGACTGGAAGTACCCTTTAGGTTTTGATTCCCTTGCGAGTAGTTGCGAGTTTGAAAATATGCGGCTTAAATTGCTGTTTCTTTTGATTGCGTTGACATAGAAGTTTGATTTTTTTACAGCTCCAAGGGACAATAGACCTGAGTATTTGGTATAAATTAGCTTGATACCTCAACGCGTTCCTTAGAAAAAGGGTCTTGACAGACGGACGGACGGACAACGAAGTCATCCTAAAGGGTTCCGCTTTTTCCTTTTGAGGTGCGGAACCCTAAAAAGAAAAATACTTTATTACAAAGAAAATTTTATACACCCTCGTCACAAGATATGAAAGTAAAAAACTATTGTTTGATTAATTATATTCCTGATTTAAGTTATACTATATGTAATAAATTAAAAAAGCTGAAAATAAAGACAATAAATGTAAATGAGATCAATTCAAAGCCATTATTGGTCAACAATAAAGAAGAAATACATCTACTATCTAAGTCGGGGTGTATGAAATCAAATATAAAAACTGTGAAGCGATCTATATTGGACAGACTGGTTGCTATATTTTCCTACACTACAATTTATTGGAGTGCAGGTAATTCTGCTTGATGTAAGTTGTTGTTTGTAGGTAATAATTGATATTATGATGATTATGAAAGTCCAGATTCAACGTTACTAACAAAGATTTATTAACAAAGACAAGGATATTGTAGAACAGAATATATACAGGAATTTGATTAGCTAAGGAATAAATTGGAAGTGTGGCGAACGTACTTGAAAGATAATTTGAATTTGTTTTGGAAGAGATGATCGTTGTCAACTGTTATGAAAAGGACTATCGTTGTGAGTTTTGTTTTAAGTCCTCCGAAGGTTGTTTTTAAAAATTTATTTATTTCTAAAAAACGTTTACGGGAACTGAGAAAGGTTTCCAAATTTGTTAGTGAGTTCACGTTTTATTTATTTGTACACTACATTAATACTCGATATAAGCGTTAAATATTACAAAGTAAAGGATGTAGATTCACACGTCTTGACTGGTAAGACGTGTTGGTAACAAATCTAAAGATTTACATTCAAAAGAACAATACAAAAACTTAGATGCTAATTGTGCAAAATTGCAGCTGTGCAGTACAGAGTCGTTATCAGGGTTCTAGCGTGTGAGCAGACCTGCGTCAGCATATTTTTGTGTGTACCATTATAATGTAGCCTGGATAACTCCTCCGCCCGAAGATGAAATCTTACCGTATGTAATAAAATTCTGTAGGCTTTCACGGCCGGCGTCAATTATACTGTTGTAGGTTTCCGGGCTTTGTGACCGTGGTCTATAGGCTGGCTTGTTGCCTAACGTTTCGCCGACTTCTGCGGTCGGCATCTTCAGAGGCGTTGTGGACGGCGGAGTAGAGTTCTGTCGCGTAGTGATCTCTTCGGCTGTCTGCTGTCGTGTGTGACTGCCCCTCCGACGGTCTCGCAATTTATATCATTCGCTCGGGGGGCGGGGCCAGTCTTCAGCGCGGTGGCCGTATTGACCAATGGGAGCACTTTTGTTTTTGCAACGACAGGTGTCCTTATTTTGTTTATTCCTCAAACCATCATCCGAAACAGAAAATAGGAATAATAAAAACCTTAACCAGCAGGGCAAGTAAGATATGCGAACCCGAACATCTAGGTGACGAAATAAGACACATCGAAACAGCTCTGAGAGGAAATGGTTACTCGTACAAAGAAATTAAACGCGCTATGAACCCCAGAAAGTCCAAGGTCATCCCGGAGACGCCTACATACAAAGGAAGAGCATTCTTACCGTATGTTAAAGGAATCACAGACCGGATTGGGAAGATCTTGAGAAAACATGATGTAAACACCATTTACAAACCCACCAAAAAGCTGAAAGACTGTTAGAAATCGGCAAAAGATAAGAGAGACCCACTTTCAACTTCAGGAGTGTACCGGATCCCTTGCAGCTGTGGACTAGTTTACGTCGGTACTACGAAAAGAAGTATTGCTACCCGCCTAGCAGAGCATAAAAGAAGTTGTAGACTAGGGGAAATGGAAAAATCTGCCGTCGCAGAGCACGCCCTCACTCAAAATGGACACAAAATACTGTTTGAAGACACTCAAGTCCTGGACAAAACAGTCCACTATTACACCCGACTGCAAAGGGAATCAATAGAAATCTACAAAAATTAAAATAACTTCAACAGAAAGGAAGAAGGCAGTAAACTTAACAAAATATGGACACCTGTCGTTGCAAAAACAAAAGTGCTCCCATTGGTCAATACGGCCACCGCGCTGAAGACTGGCCCCGCCCCCCGAGCGATGATATAAATTGCGAGACCGTCGGAGCGGCAGTCACACACGACAGCAGACAGCCGAAGAGATCACTACGCGACAGAACTCTACTCCGCCGTCCACAACGCCTCTGAAGATGCCGACCGCAGAAGTCGGCGAAACGTTAGGCAACAAGCCAGCCTATAGACCACGGTCACAAAGCCCGGAAACCTACAACAGTATAATTACCGTATGTAATCTTCCACTTAAGAATTATTATTATTAGTTAATTGTTAATTAATCTTCGTTATTACTTAATAGAAATTTATTACTTCTATTATTATAAAAAAAGATTTCATTACTCGTAGTTCAAACTTAAAATTAATTATTTTCTCTAAGGTAAAGGAAAAGCCTTTTCCAATTCAATTTCCTTCTCCTCATTTTTCTTATTTCTATTAAAACGCATTCTTAACTTACTTTTATAACATATGTAAACAATGATCAATGTAATTACGATTATTAATAACGGGTGTGAAGACAGCCACATCCACAGAATACGTATGAAGTACACTCCGACATACGTCACTAGGCCAAGACAAGATTAACATTATCGTATAAAAAACGTTACAAAACGATATAATTCCGAACAAAGTAATAAAAGCTTATCACATCTGATATTCGCTGAATTATAAAAAGGCAAAAAGGGAGAAGGGGTGACTACGAACTCATTTAGGTGAGAAAAAGTCCCGTTTGACACTTTCCTCGAAATTAAACATTTTAATGTACAGAAACGACAGTTTAGTCTGCATTTTCACTTATATACATATGCAAAATAGTCCCTGTTGGTGAGGTAACCTTGAAGAAAGGGGTTTGTGAAAGGGTTAATTATATTGTGCGAAATCCTTCTTAATTCAATAATCATTTTTCACTAGAAGTTTTCCTTGTTCTACAATAATTTTTTGTATGTACGTTCTAGGATACGTATAAAGTAAGGATATACCGATGAAATAGATTGTCACAGGGTCTAACGGTTATTTATGGGGTGCGCGACACTCTTCAACATTCAATCACCAGTTTTCACTAGAAGTTTTTCTTGTCCTACAATTATTTTTTGTATGTACGTTCTAGGATACGTATAAAGTAAGATTATACCGATGAAATAGTTTGTCAGAGGGTCTAACGGTTATTTATGGGGTGCGACACCCTTCAAAATCCAATCACCAGTTTTCACTAGAAGTTTTTCTTGTCCCACGATTATTTTTTGTATGTACGTTCTAGATTAGACCGTTGAAATAATTTCTCAGTTATTTTATCTTAATTTACATGCAAGTGATTCTGATAGGAATAGAATAATTAATGAATGCTGTTAGTCGTATTGTAGGTTCAAAATGGATTTTCCTAATGTTTCTTCGAAATGCTTATTTAATTTACTCAAATATGACACATAGAGCACAATTGTCAATTCTTAAGTTTGTACATTTACGAAGATAATATTTATTACATGCAATGCATTGTTGGAAATTCCAGACGAAAACTTCATTTCCGTGTGAAATGCCGAAATCAGTCATATCGTCAGAGGATTCCAAATTAATAGATGCGACATGGTTACGGTACTACATTATGTCCTTCAAAGCTAAGAAATTTTCAATTTTGAATTGTATTGTAGCGACCAGTGACACAGTACGTGTGCGCGATAACAATTTGTGGCATGTACTGGTTATCACTAACATGCTTACGGCGCACACGGTACTTTTCGTGTTATCAACTTACAAGATGTAAATCATTCTCCGGCGACAAGTAACAAGTTCAATTCTGGAATAATCGAGGACTTTCTTATTATTACTCATCATTCGAGAATCGTCAGGATTTCCTTTTCGAATTGTCTAGAAAGTTCTAAAGGTGTATATATAGTGATCATCTTTGGACCGAAAAAACAGTTAGTTGGAAGAAAGCATCAGTGCGCGAATTAAAACCGATAATAGACAAAGTGATATAAATAAATTGTAATATAAATAAGTGAATTGTTGTGATAAAAATGGTAGTTCTAAGTTAGTGTTTAAGTGTTATAAATAGTGTTAAATAAATAATTGTTTAAATAAATACTCTGACTAGAAAATTCGTTACAATTGGTGTCAGGTGTGGGGTCTGCGAATCGATCCTCAGAGAATTTTCTAGTATAATAAAAATACAAAATAAATCAAAATGCCGAAAAAGTTGTTCGAGTTGAAAGTCGCCGAATTGAAAAGCGAACTGGAGGAACGAGACGAAGATACGTCTGGAACGAAGAACATCCTATAGAAACGGCTGAATTCGAGGATGAACTGGAAAAGAAATTAAATGAAAATTCAATGAACCTGGAAGAAAAATTAAATGAAAATCTTGAAGAATTAAAGGAAAACTCAAAGAATCTGGAAGAAAAATTAAATGAAAATTCAAAAGCCCTGGAAGAAAAATTAGAAAAATTCGAAGGAAATTTGAAAGAAGAACTGGGAAAATTCGAAGAAGAAACAAAAGAAGAATTAAAAGGAGTAAAGGTTGAACAAGAAGAAATAAACAAAAAGCTGGGGACTTTCGACGAAAGATTGGCTCAAATGGAAGAAATGGTTCTGAATCCGGAGAAACGAGAGACCAGTCACCAACTTACGGAAAAATGGCATAGCGCGGTTAACGGCAAAGAAATCCTAGACGTGAAAGAAGAACAAATAATCTCATCCAAAGTGCATATGAAGCTACCTACGTTTGACGGAAAAATATCATGGACCACGTTTCTGACGCAATTCGAGGTGGCTGCGAAAGCCTACAAATGGACGTTAGAAGAGAGAGCTTCTTCACTTGCCCTTGCTCTGCGTGATGGTGCTGGCGAAATTTTGAACACGTTGCCACCGGAAGAATTACTAGACTACCATCGGCTAGTAAAAAGATTAGAGATGCGATACGGCCAAGCACATCTGACGGCTGTGTACCATGTGCAGCTAAAGAACCGACGACAGATGACAGGAGAAAGTCTCCAGGAATACGAGGCGGATATCGCACGGTTAGTCCGGCTCGCCTATCCGGGTACGGCCGATGATACCCTGGTAAGATTGGCCGTCGACGCATTTATTGACGGACTAAAGGACGACGAAATTCAACAGCGACTCCGACTGGACCGGCCGAGGACTTTGGTAGACACATTGGCCCGTGCACTGGAATACGACGTCGTCAAACAGGCGTCACAACGACAATGTCGAGTGCGGGAATTAAAAGAGGAGTCGGCCGGTCGGGACGAAGATAAACTGGAAGAGATGGTCCGTCGAATAATCACCAAAATCGAAAGGAAGCCCAAACAAGTCAGGTGTTCGAACTGTGGGAAGTTGGGCCACGTGAGAAGCAGTTGCAAGAGGGAGATATCTGCCTCTCAAGAAGAGAAGCCGCGCGTACCCGAATTAGTCCGAATTGGCGCGGCGCCAGCGGGGCAAACGTCGATCCCGGAGCAAGAAGCCCCAAGTCTAGTCGCACTGACAAAAACAATGAAAGATAGAGCTGACAGCCTTTTTCTTACGGGCCGTATAAACGGGAAACGGTGTTCGTTCCTATTGGATACCGGAGCAAGCAGGACGATTACACGAGCCAACGTGACGACAACAAGCAAGCTTCAACCGACCCAATGGAAACTACGCACGGCCACCGGGGAAATGGTAAATGACCATGGTGAAAGCTACGTCAAGATCCGCATAGGAAAGACCACCTTCCGACACTGCGCTCTTGTAGCCGAAATTGAAGACAACGTCATTCTGGGCTTGGACGTGCTTCGGAAACACGACTTTTGCCTGAGTTTCCAAAGAAAAGTCGTGACCTTAAACGGAGAAGACTTCAAGCTAACTACTCAGGACACTGTAACATCTCAAGTCAAAAAGCTACAAACAAGAACGGAAGACACGCAACGCGTACCAGAAGCCTTGACGAAATTGCGCCAGGAAGCAGGAGGCAAATGCAATCTTAACCAACGACGCCAGATAGAAGGATTACTAAAAGAATACCAAGACGTCTTTGAAGTAGAAGGTGGCAAGAAGGGACGAACCAACGCCGTCCTGCACAAAATAAATACTGGCGAAGCCCAACCCATCCGTCAGCGACCCAGAAGACTACCACTGGCCAAGAAAGAAGAGGCTGAGAACATCATCAGTGAAATGCTAAGGGACGGGGTAATAGAACCATCCACTAGCCCCTGGACATCGCCGGTAGTTCTGGTCAAGAAAAAGGATGGCTCGACACGCTTCTGTGTGGACTACCGCCAATTAAACAATGTTACGAAAAAAAATAGCTACCCCTTACCACGAATAGATGACACCCTGGATACTCTGTCAGGGTCGACGATATTTTCCACCTTAGACCTCAAGAGCGGATACTGGCAAGTGGCTTTGGACAGAGATGCCAAAGAGAAGACAGCGTTTTCCATTGGAACGGGACTGTGGCAGTTCAAGGTAATGCCGTTCGGGTTGTGCAACGCACCAGCCACCTTTGAGCGACTGATGAAAACAGTCTTGGTTGGCTTAATTGGGAAGACTTGCCTGGTATACCTCGACGACATCATCGTAGTCGGGAAGGACTTCAACGACCATCTGAAAAATTTGGAGGAAGTTTTCCGAAGACTTCGTGATATACACCTAAAACTGAGCCCCAAGAAATGTCAGCTATTCCAAGAGACCGTCAACTACCTGGGGCATGTAGTATCCGGAGACGGCGTTTCAGTCGACCCACAGAAAATCAGGGCCGTGCAAGAGTGGCCTGTACCTGCGGACGTCCATCAAGTCAGAAGCTTCCTTGGGCTCTGCACCTACTATAGACGTTTTGTTCCCGGATTTGCTAAAATTGCTAAGCCTCTGACTCGACTTACAGAAGAGGGTAGATCATTTTGTTGGGAGCAAGACTGCCAAGCTGCCTCTGAAGAACTAAACAAAACCCTCCCGTTGTTGAGAACCAAGATGGCACAGAAAGCAGACGTCAGCTGGTTATACCGAGAAGCTTGGTAAAAGAAGTTCTGCAGTGCCTCCATGATGACCCTTCGGGAGGACATTTTGGCGTAAAGAAGACCCTTGGCAAAGTACGAGAACGATTTTACTGGGTCAACTGCAAGAAGGACGTGGAAGACTGGTGCAGAAAGTGTATGACGTGCGCCGCCAGTAGGGGACCTCAGAAGCGACAACGTGCTCCGATGCGGCAGTGTAACGTTGGCAGCCCATTTGAGAGAATTGCCATAGATGTTGCCGGACTATTCCCAGAATCTGAAGATGGGAATAAGTACATCGTAGTGGCAATGGACTACTTTACGAAATGGGTTGAAGCGTACGCCCTTCCAAAACCAGACGGCAACTACAGTGGCGGAAACGCTCGTGAAAGAGTTGATTAGCCGATTCGGAGTACCACTGGAGTTGCATTCCGACCAAGGACGAAATTTCGAGTCAGCCATATTCCAAGATATTTGTAAGATATTGGGCATTCATAAGACTCGAACTACAGCCCTACATCCCCAATCAGACGGCATGGTAGAACGAATGAACAGGACCATTAACAAGTACCTGTCCAAAATGGTCTCCAAACATCAGCGAGACTGGGATCGTTATTTGCCATTGTTCCTTTTGGCATACCGATCTTCCATACATGAAACCACTGGACAAACACCAGCCAGGGTACTGTTTGGTCGAGAGTTGCGACTACCATGCGACTTAAAGTTCGGATGCAAACCTGGCGAAGACGTGGCTGGAGAAGATTATGTCAGTGAACTCCGAAGACGATTGGACGACATCCATGACGAGATACGTTCCCATATGCAGATAGCCAGTGACCGGATGAAGGACGCATATGACATTAAGGCCACTGATGGAGAATTCCATGAAGAAGATTTGGTGTGGCTTTATAATCCGAAGCGTCAAAGGGGTCTTTCGCCGAAGCTGCAACAAGATTGGGAAGGCCCGTACAAAGTCATCCAACGAATCAATGACGTAATCTACCGAATTATACGCACTCCCAATGGAAAACCAAGAGTAGTCCACTTCAACCGACTGGCTCCATATGCTGGGGACAACCACGAGGAAGCTCGAGTTAGAGTTGTGCAGGCTCGATCGCCAGAGCCCCAGTACGAAGAATTTATGGCCGAACAGAGCTTACACCGTAAAGCCCGATTTGGAGTCACCACCGAAGTTCAGCAGGACTTATTCGCCGTCCCGAAGGAATACTCGCTGGCCCATTGTGTGGCAAGAGATTTGGACATGAGCCGTGGGATTGCCACGGTCTTTCGGAAAAAGTTTGGGCGACCACCGATGTTACTCGACCAGGCCAAAGACGGAAGAAAAGTATTGCAGTTACTCGATGGGACCCAATCAATCTTCTATCTAGTCACCAAAAGCAAGTCGTCGGAGAAGCCTACCTACCACTCCTTATGGGACTCCCTTATAAAACTAAGAGAGCAATTGCTACACGCTAACATCCTGAAGCTAGCAATACCAAGGATCGGATGTGGACTCGATGGGCTGGATTGGAGGGTGGTCAGAAACATGCTGGAGGTTTTGTTCCGATACACTGGTATAGAAATCTTGGTGTGCGCCGGAGATCCACGACGAGGACCGTCACCATTGAAGACCGTTGACTGCCATTTCCACCTGACAACCGGATGCCGAAGCGGATCCACCTGCAAGTACCGGCATGATCCTCTGAAGGAACGGCAGAATGTGATTCGGGACGAATCACCCTTAAGGAGGGGGTAGTGTAGCGACCAGTGACACAGTACGTGTGCGCGATAACAATTTGTGGCATGTACTTGTTATCACTAACATGCTTACGGCGCACACGGTACTTTTCGTGTTATCAACTTACAAGATGTAAATCATTCTCCGGCGACAAGTAACAAGTTCAATTCTGGAATAATCGAGGACTTTCTAATTATCACTCATCATTCGAGAATCGTCAGGATTTCCTTTTCGAATTGTCTAGAAAGTTCTAAAGGTGTATATATAGTGATCATCTTTGGACCGAAAAAATAGTTAGTTGGAAGAAAGCATCAGTGCGCGAATTAAAACCGATAATAGACAAAGTGATATACATAAATTGTAATATAAATAAGTGAATTGTTGTGATATAAATGGTAGTTCTAAGTTAGTGTTTAAGTGTTATAAATAGTGTTGAAT
This sequence comes from Agrilus mali, assembly GCA_029378335.1. Classification (NCBI taxonomy): domain Eukaryota; kingdom Metazoa; phylum Arthropoda; class Insecta; order Coleoptera; family Buprestidae; genus Agrilus; species Agrilus mali. Next base: position 13,953,815 of record CM055657.1, on the reverse strand, counting down.
AAATAATTGTTTAAATAAATACTCTGACTAGAAAATTCGTTACAGTATATATACGAAATATATTAAAACGCCGCAATTGTAGGTGTCATTTTTATTTAAATGGTCGGGTAGATGTAAATGCCAGTTCACTGTGATAAAATGAGTTTAATGAAAAGAATTACACGTATATTGATAAAAAATTGTTTAGATATTTCATTGAAGTTTTTGTAGGGGTAAAACCGCGGGGATCAACCTAAGAGGATGTTTTAAATAAATGGTCAAAAACAAAGACTAATTTTCACAAATTTAATTATCAATCTCGACAATATTGTTTCGACGAAATTCGTCATTATCAAGAGTACAACAAAATTATAATAAAGTTTATTATAAGATCTATTCTAATTTATATCTGGTTTTGGGTTTTCCTCAAATTACACAAGAGAAGGGGTGTATTGTTGCTATACAATTCCATTTGTAAATTTACAATGTTTTGTTTATTTATAATCGCTTTTCTCATTTCTAGGTTTTCTAGAACTTAATTTCTTAAAATTCTTATATATGCCGCGCTATTATTAAGAATATCTGATTTTTGTTTATTTACGAGAAGCTTATCTAGAGATTTTTTGTTCGAAATAACTGCTTGGATACCGTGTTTTTTAAATTTTGGACTTGTTAAGGGTACATATTGTAATGAATAAAAAATATGTTTTGGTTTTTGGCTTTTTACATTGTATAGTTTGGGGGGTTTTTGTTTGATTAAGTGTGATTGGATTCTGATGGGTGTCGCACCCCATAAATAACCGTTAGACCCTCTGACAAACTATTTCATCGGTATAATCTTACTTTATAAGTATCCTAGAACGTACATACAAAAAATAATTGAAGGACAAGAAAACCTTCTAGTAAAAACTGGTGATTGAATGTTGAAGGGTGTCGCGCACCCCATAAATAACCGTTAGACCCTCTGACAAACTATTTCATCGGTATAATCTTACTTTATACGTATGCTAGAACGTACATACAAAAAATGATTGTAGGACAAGAAAAACTTCTAGTGAAAACTGGTGATTGAATGTTGAAGAGTGTCGCGCACCCCATAAATAACCGTTAGACCCTCTGACAAACTATTGCACTGGTATAATCTTACTTTATACGTATCCTAGAACGTACATACAAAAAATGATTATAGGACAAGAAAAACTTCTAGTGAAAACTGGTGATTGGATTTTGAAGGGTGTCGCACCCCATAAATAACCGTTAGACCCTCTGACAAACTATTTCATCGGTATAATCTTACTTTATACGTATCCTAGAACGTACATACAAAAAATGATTGTATGACAAGAAAAACTACTAGTGAAAACTGGTGATTGAATGTTGAAGAGTGTCGCGCACCCCATAAATAACCGTTAGACCCTCTGACAAACTATTGCACTGGTATAATCTTACTTTATACGTATCCTAGAACGTACATACAAAAAATGATTATAGGACAAGAAAAACTTATAGTGAAAACTGGTGATTGGATTTTGAAGGGTGTCGCACCCCATAAATAACCGTTAGACACTCTGACAAACTATTTCATCGGTATAATCTTACTTTATACGTATCCTAGAACGTACATACAAAAAATGATTGTAGGACAAGAAAAACTTCTAGTGAAAACTGGTGATTGAATGTTGAAGGGTGTCGCGCACCCCATAAATAACCGTTAGACCCTCTGACAAACTATTGCACTGGTATAATCTTACTTTATACGTATCCTAGAACGTACATACAAAAAATAATCGTGGGACAAGAAAAACTTCTAGTGAAAACTGGTGATTGGATTTTGAAGGGTGTCGCGCACCCCATAAATAACCGTTAGACCCTCTGACGAACTATTGCACTGGTATAATCTTACTTTATACGTATCCTAGAACGTACATACAAAAAATGATTGTAGGGCAAGGAAAAATTCTAGTGAAAAATGATTATTGAATTAAGAAGGATTTCGCACAATATAATTAACCCTTTCACAAACCCCTTTCTCCAAGGTTACCTCACCAACAGGGACTATTTTGCATATGTATATAAGTGAAAATGCAGATTAAACTGTAGTTTCTGTACATTAAAATGTTTTATTTCGATGAGAGTTTCAAACGGGACTTTTTCTCACCTAAATGAGTTCGTAGTCACCCCTTCTCCCTTTTTGCCTTTTTATAATTCAGCCAATATCAGATGTGATAAGCTTTTATTACTTTGTTCGGAATTATATCGTTTTGTAACGTTTTTTATACGATAATGTTAATCTTGTCTTGACCTAGTGACGTATGTCGGAGTGTACTTCATACGTATTCTGTGGATGTGGCTGTCTTCACACCCGTTATTAATTTAATGGCGGTATGCGCACTAAACTCATATGCATTTTCACTTTCTCGCACTTTTGTTAATTTGGATAATTGGTCCAACTGTATTGCTTTTAAATTAAGCTGTATTGGTTGTACATTTATTACATCGTCTAAATTTGGGGGTAAATATAATGGTGTTTCCTGTATGGTGTCTTGTAGGTTGACATATTTAAAGTTTTCAGCTACGTAAGAGCAAGAATAAGGTAAATTAATTAAAAACGTACCTCGTAGTCTATGTACCTCTTCTAATTTGCATTGTACGTGTACTAGAGTATGTCGCAGTAAAATTAAAATATATTTTCCATCATTCAAAACTTCTACCCATTGATCCGTTATAGCTACTGGAATTTGTTTACATTTTGGTTCTTTTTTGACTTGCAAAATATTTTTGATACACATATCTTGTTGATAGCTTTTTTCCAAATCGTTACTTGAGCAAAAGTATTCTTGCTGCAATCGTTCATTGTCTTTTTAGATGATTAATCTTGTTTTCGGCTAATGTTACAAAAGCTGTAGGTAGTATTATCGTGGTATTTTGTATAGTTGGTACAGAGTAAAGATGATACAAATTGTAATTTGTCTTGTCCAAGATGGGTACATGCAATAAAAATACTACATGCTCCGATGTTATGTAAAATTCTACATCTATAGTTCTTAAGAATAATACATTGTCATAACTGTAATATGCATCTGGGCCTTGAACTTTACTTAAAATCGCTTTCATTTCTCTGATGTGTTTTTCACTAATTACTGTCGGATGTAAATATCTCAAATTTGCGAAGCTGATTTCATTATGTAGTTGCGTTACTAATGATTTAATTTGATTGATGATTAGACCAACTGTATATACACTTGTTTGCTTGCTTTCTTTTTCTCTAATGGAATTTAATGAATTTTGAATAATGTTAAAATTTAGTGAAATGCTAAAAAATGTTTTATTGACCTCTCCCATAATGTTTTTATTTATTGAAAGTTGTATTTTAAAGTGATTAATAAGATTTTCTTGATTTCGTTCAAGAGTGCTTATCGCTTTATCGCATCGTGCTCCATCATCAGCATCTAGGGTGCCTGAAATAAATTTGAATACTGACCCTATAATACCCTTAATTAAACCACGCTCCTTTCTGTCTTGACGAGCTGTAGACATATTCGGGTGTATTTTGATTAGTTCCTCTTTTAGTTGTTCCGTTTGTTGTTCTTAATAACCGATTTCGCGTGTTAATGTTGTATCCTTAATATGAACCGAATTGCGTAATAATAATTCTAACGCATCACTAATTTTATTTAGATTTTCTTCAAATGGTTTTGGAGAATATTTATGAATGAATGTATGGTATGAGAACTCCATTGTACTCTCGTGTGTCCTAATTTAAACGGTAGAATACCTGTATTATTGCTGATATCCTTTATTTTTACTGTTTGGGAATTAATTTGGATAGACCACACCATTATTATTATAATGTTCCACAGCGGCATTAACATCTGTAACAAAAGATTTTCTTGGTTTGATTTCTTGTTTGTGATATATTTTATGCTTTTGGGTTTCTATCATCCTCTAAATCTTGTTTTACTGATTGTTTTTGATATAATTTGGGGCTCGTTTATCTCGTGTTAATTTCTTTAGATAAATGGGTTGATTGATTTGTACCGGTGTAAAGTCTCTTCGTTGCGTATCCTGATAATTTATTTGTTTTTCTTTCTTATCTATTTCTCTCTGTCTTACTACTTCATACAAACGTTTAATTCTATGATAAACCTCACTCGTGTATTCATTTTAAAAATTACTATCAAAGGTTTCCATAATGTCATTGGTTTCCAAATGTCCAAAAAAGAGTTCTATTGGCTTATAACCCGTTTGACTATGTATAGTCCTATTATAAATTATTGTTGCGTTTTCTAAGGGTGTCGACAAAAGTATTTTGTTTTAGGATGCTGTAAAAGTCTTTTATTTCTATTAATGTTCCATGTGCGCGTTCAATTATACCATTACTATTGGGATCGAGCGGTGATAAAATGAGAATTGACTTTATGCATTTTTAACATATCATTGAACAAAGGATTGTTAAACTGGTTATCTGCGATTATATTTTTTGGAATTAAAATAAGCATCTACTAAATCAGGTAAATAAAAAAATTAAATATTTCTTAAACGAGTCGATCGCTGTTAGGTACCTTTTGTTATTTAGTGAAAACGTGTCTACATGCACCGTTTCAAAAGGTTGTTGCGCTGCTAGTGTAATTTTTAGTTTATACTTCACAGGGTGTATAATATAACATCTATCTACAAAATTTTCACAACTAATGTTAATACCCGGCTAATAATATTCGCGTGATATCTCTGCAGATAATTCTTGGCTTCCTCTATGTCCTAGGGTATGAAATCTACTTAATATTTCTTGTTGTATTGTTACATCTGTAATGTCGTTTAATAACCTATCTGCATAAACAAATCTAATTGTATTATCAAATGAAGTGTTAACTATTCTAGCTATTTCTTCCTAGAAATCTCTGTTTTTAGAAAATATTGCATTTATTAATTTTGGATTTGCATATTCCCTCAACATATTAATGATTTCATTTTCGTAGTTATTCTCAGTTAATTGAATCAAGTGGCGTGTTTTATTGAATAGTCTATTTATAATATGTTTCGGTTTGTTGTTATTAAATGAAAAGATAAACTGATTTCTAAACTGATTCAATGGTTTATTAATAATAGCTAAAGTGGCGTTGGTATTTTCAAATTGTGAATGTACCGTATTTGATGTAGATGAAATATAAATCTCGGGTTTTTTACTTGGCGGTTTAATTTGATATCTGAAATTACTTTTATTTTGGAACTTTTGGGGGCGTTTATATTTTTGTCATGTTTAGCTAAAAATTCATCTAATTCTGGAAAATCTAAAGGATCTGGGCGTGTAGCAATATCGTCTGGGTTATTGAAAAGAGATAATAGATCGTCTCGTGTCTCTAAGGGGTTTGCTTCTACTCGCGATAGGAAATCTGCGTTTCTGTTTTGTTTACCTTTCTTATATAATATGTTGTAATCAAACTCTTCCAATCGTAGTCTCCATCTAATTAATTTAGCATTGGGTTTTTTAAGTTAAAAAGCCATATGTATGGCCTAAACAATTTTGTAGCCCATATGATTGCAAGGCATTCCTTCTCAATTGTTGAATAGTTATTTTCAGCATCATTAAGCGTTCGGCTGATGTACATTATAGGTTTGCCATTGCCCTTGTGATAGAATTACGCCTAAGCCTATATTTGAAGCATCACAAGTGACATTAAACGGTTTGTTGAAGTCTGGAAAAATTAAAATTGGTGGGTTCGCTTTATGTTATTAAAAGCATTGACAAATTCCGGGGTATGTATTATTTTCGCGTTCTTTTTTAAACAGGGGGTTAATGGTTTTGTTATGGTTGCATAGTCTCAAATAAACTTCCTGTAATATCCTGATAAGCCTAGAAATTGTTTTATTTGCTTAAGAGTCTTTGACAGTGGAATACTCTTTATTTAAGCAATTAATTTGGTATTCGGTTTGATACCATTAGTAGTGACTAAGTGTCCTAAATACTCGATCTCCGTGAGACAGAATTCGGATTTTTCCGACTGAATTTTGAATTTGTTTTCCCGAAGTCGTTGCAATACGGTTTTTACATTCTGAACATGTTCATCAAATGTTTTCCGTAAGATAATTATATGATCTTAATGAAATGTTTGGGATAGGATATTTATCCTCTATGGTTTTCTGATTAAGCTTTCTGAAATCCACTACTAAACGATAAGTTGTTTTTCCTTGTTTATCAGTTTTTTTTGGAACCAAAAAGATAGGACTGCTATATGGTGATACACATTCTTCAATTATATTTTGTTCTCTTAATTCCGCTATTTATCTGTCAATCTCGCTTCTTTGTGATATTGGGAATCGATACAGTTTTGAAAATATTGGTTCATCTGAACTTAAGGGAATTTTGTGTTTGGTAAGTATTCGAAAATGTTAAGATTTCGCCTTCTTGGTAAAATACATCACGATATTTGTTACATATAGACTGTTAATTACTTTATATTTTTCCTCATCTGAATGAGATAAGTCTAGCTTTAATGTCGCAGTTGATGATGACGTTAATGATTTATTCTTAACATGTGGTTTATAGATTTGCGCGATATCTAACTGTGTGTTATCTATAGTATGCGCTTTAATTTTTTGATGGTATGAATTTTTTAAAAGATTACCATAGACTGGAACTATACAGTGAAAATTTTCGGCGGTTGTGATAGTATCAGGTATCAATGTATTGCCTATTCGTTGTTGCGGTACTAGAATCGTGCCTTTCTTTAGGGAAACTAGAAAGTTTTGCTTCTGAACCTTTTTTGCAAGATTCGCGTCGTATTTAACAAGATTAAATTTTTGAGAATTAAGAGAGATAGTGCCTAATTTGTAATCTATTTTTGCGTTCATTGTTTCCAAAGCATCCGAAACTAACGATGAAATGGAACCACAAAATATTTTAACCATTGACCAGGATTGAATAAGTCTAAATTTACAATTTCGTCATGCTTTGTTTCAGTTGTAATTGTTTTTAAAGTAAAATGTTCTTTACGAATAAATTCTGGGTATAATTTATGTGCCAAATTTGGTTTTATTAGGGAATTAGTTGCGCCAGTGTCTATTAAAATCTTGACCTGAAGTCCATCATCTGATTCCATTATTAATGAAGGTAAATTGTTACTATTACTAGCCGAAATACAAGGCTGATTTTTTACATTCTTTCCGAGGCAAATTGACGAAAATTTAGCGTGTCAGAATTATTGTGTTGATAATTTTCGACAGTTTCCGGAGATTGCCTAATCTCGGATTCATACAAATTCTGTGCTGGTTCTTCTACATACTGATCCTCAAAATCTAAGCTTTCCTCATAATTTATAGATTGTACCTGTCATAATTTTCCGTGGTTAAAAGTTGTTCGCTTTCACTATTAAAATCCGGATTTTCGGTTAAATCCAATTCAGTGAAGTTAACTCGCGGTTGTCTCCAATTTTTGAATACTGTTCTATCAAAATTATTATTAGTTCTACCACTATTGTTGGCGTGAGGCTGATTTTGCCTATTTCCAGTTTAAATTTGACTGCCTAAAATTCAAATGTGGTGATTGCTGCCTAAGTTCTAAATTTGATGGTCTAAGGTATGGTCTGTTTGAGAGATTTGAAACTAAGAAAATCATATTGTAAATAATGTAATTTAATTTAATTTATTGTTTAATCATGTTTAAATAGGGTATTTAAGGGTTTTAAGAGAAAAATATAAGATTTTGTATTAATTTTGACAGGTGAAATTTTGAATAAGATTTGTGACTTAAGAAGAAAGGGCCGCAGTAGTCGACACCTGTATTGATGGAAGGTCGGCATTTAATTGTTCGTACTTTTGGTAAATCTCCCATTATGTGATTAACATCTACAGGCTTGACTAAAGCGCAACGTACACACTTTCGAACAATCTTCCGTACTTGATTTTTTTCGTCGATTGGCCAGTAATTAAAACGAAGATTATTCAACATCAATTTGACGTTGCCGTGTAGACTATTGATGTGCTCTCGCTCGATAATTAAATTTGTTAAGTGATGTGATATGGGTAATGGGATGCCATTGATTATATGGAAGTTCGGAATTTGCAAGTAGACCGCCAACTTTTAAAATATCGTTTTCGTCTAGGAAAGGTTTTAGAGATAGTATTTTACTCTTAGTTGAAATAGTTTGTTTCTTTTTTAGACAAGATATTTCGGCTTGGAATGACGAAGCTTGTGCTAATTTGATTATCGTTTGAGATGCTTTTCTGAGTTCGGGTATAGTTATTGCACCCTTATTAGAATTTGAAGGTATACAGGGTAGACAAATAGCGATAGTACGTTGAAGTTTAGTGAGGGATGAAAATCTGTTAATAATACTATCGTCTATTGTTGAGGTTACGAGACAGGTTTGTTTACGTAATTCTGGTAATTGTATTTCATGCATTAACAGTGGAGATTGCTCAGGCCATTGACAGTCTCCCCGGCTAGCCACTTCGGTCCCTTTTTCCAGATGTCCGTTTTATATAGGTCGACAGGTAGTATGCCTCTTGACAATGAATCTGCGGGATTGTCGTAGGTACGTACATGTCGCCAGTCTGATGAATTAGTGATAGTTTGAATTTCTGCGACACGGTTGGCTACGAAGGTTTTGAGAAGATGGGGTGATTTACGAATCCAGTGTAAGGTAATCATTGAGTCTGTCCAGAAGAATACTTGATCAATGTGGGTATCGATAGATGATTTTACTTTTGAAAATAGATTTGAAAGGAGTAGAGCAGCGCATAATTCCAATTTTGGGATGTATTGTAGTGGGGAGAATATGCCGTCTGATTGATTGTTTATCTGTATGTTTATAATATTGTTTTTTATTTTGTTTTTATATATTTCCATGTTTTCTAATGTGTTTAAGTTCCTGCTTTTTGGTGCTGAGTGTAGTATTTTTAGAGTTTCATTTATTGGTCCTGGTTCGTGGTTGTTTTCTGTTAGATGTAGTGCGTAATTCGAATCTGTTTTTCCTTTTTTATATGAGTTAATGTATTCAGTGTACCGTTGTTTTATTTTCCGGCCTGTTTGTCCGATGTATATTTTTTCACAGGTATTGCATTTTAATTCGTATACTCCTGATTTTTCGAAAAGATTTGTTTCTTCAATTTTTGTTTTTATTTTGTTTTCCATGTTGTTGTTTGTTTTGAACCCTGTTTTTGCGTGTTTTTTTAAATATCTTCGTTGTTTTGGATATATGTGGTCCTGTGGATGTGAAGGCGATCCATGGTTTAGTTTCTTCCTTTGGTTGTGTTCTTTCGTTTTCTTTTTTATTGATCGAGGTTTTTATGTTTTTGTGTATTTTTTCTACTATGTGTGTTGGATATCCATTGTTGTGAGCTATTCGTTTGATTATATTAAGTTCTTACCTGTAATGGTTTTTTGACATTGGAGTTGTTTTAAGTCTGTGTAGCATGCTCCTAAATGCAGCTTCTTTATGTTGCTTTGGATGGTTTGACGATGCGTGTATTATGTTGTCGGTTTGTGTGGGTTTTCTGTATATTTTATTGTTTATTTTGCTGTTTGTCCTCATTAGTGTGAAATCTAAGTAATTTAATTTGTTGTTTTCTTCTTTTTCGATTGTGAACTGTATGTTTTCGTTGTGGTTGTTTATCATTTGTAGGATGTTATTGCTGTAATTACCCTCTATTATGCACAGTATGTCGTCCACGTATCTTGTCCATTCGATTATTTTGTATTTGTTGTTTATTTGTTCCACTAATGAAATACATGATACAAGATACGTGGACGACATACTGTGCATAATAGAGGGTAATTACAGCAATAATATCCTACAAATGATAAACAACCACAACGAAAACATGAAATATATAAAAACAAACTAAAAAACATTATAAACATACAGATAAACAATCAATCAGACGCCATATTCTCCCCACTACAACACATTCCAAACGTATAAATACGCAACAACAACCCACAACATACACAAGCCTTAAAATGACGAAAGGCGAAACAGCTGTCGCAAAAAAGAAAGAAGAAATTCGAAACATGGAAGATAACAACACATCTCTAAGTTATAAGACGAATTTGGAAACATCACACACAGAAGAATTTATTGTTTTTTGTAGGTAATTAATATTATGATGATTATGAAAGTCCAAATTAAACGTTACTAACAAAGATTTATTAACAAAAACAAGGATATTGTAGAACAGAATATATACAGGAATTTTATTAGTTAAGGAATAAATTGGAAGTGGCGTACGTACTTGAAGGATAATTTGAACTTGTTTTGACGATCGTTGTCAACTGTTTTGAAAAGGACTATCGTTGTGACTGTACTTCGCGTGCGATGGTAAGATAGAAAAAGTGATTTAGAAAAGAATAAAATAATAGAGATAGAAAGCGATGCAGACTAGTTTAGTTGAAGCGAAAAATGATTGACAGTTGTCGAAGACAGGCTGGACAATAGGGTAGTAAAATAATAGAAATTAGAAAGTTCGAAGAAGGTTGACAGAAAATTTATGAGTAATAAAGACAGCAAGTGCAAGGCAATAAATAAAATGGATTTAGGATATTTCTATCTTAACAGCGGTTATAAATAGACAAAAGGGTTTTTTAACTGAGCGTAACGAAAAAAAAATGAAAGCTGCTCAGAAAAGTAAACAATAGAAAATTTGGAAAGCGCGTGACGGACGCAACACTGGTCGTTTGTTAGAAAATCGGATAAATGATCAGCTAAAATAAATAAAAATGCCGAAAAAATTGTTCGAGTTAAAAGTCGCCGAATTGAAAAGCGAACTCGAAGAGCGAGACGAAGATACGTCTGGTACCAAGAACATCTTACAGAAGCGGCTCGAGGAGGCTTTGATACAAGAAGGCTTTGATCCCAGCACATATGAATTTGAGGACGGATTTGAAAAGAAATGGGAAAAGAAATTAAATGAATTAAATGAAAATTCAAAAGCCCTGGAAGAAAAATTAGAAAAATTCGAAGGAAATTTGAAAGAAGAACTGGAAAAATTCGAAGAAGAAACAAGAGAAGAATTAAAAGGAGTAAAGGTTGAACAAGAAGAAATAAACAAAAAGCTGGGGACTTTCGACGAAAGATTGGCTCAAATGGAAGAAATGGTTTTGAATCCGGAAACACGAGAGATCAGTCACCAACTTACGGAAAAGAGGCATAGAGCGGTTGACGGCAAAGAAATCCTCGACGTGAAAGAAGAACAGGTCATATCATCCAAAGTGCATATGAAGCTACCAACGTTTGACGGAAAACCTCATGGACCACGTTTTTGACGCAATTCGAAGTGGCTGCAAAAGCTTACAAATGGACGTTAGAAGAGAGAGCCTCTTCACTTGCCCTTGCTCTGCGTGATGTTGCTGGCGAAATTTTGAACACGTTGCCACCGGAAGAATTACTAGACTACCATCGGCTAGCAAAAAGATTAGAGATGCGATACGGCCAAGCACATCTGACGGCTGTGTACCATGTGCAGCTAAAGAACCGACGACAGAAGACAGGAGAAAGTCTTCAGGAATACGAGGTGGATATTGCACGGTTAGTCTGGCTCGCCTATCCGGGTACAGCTGATGATACACTGGAAAGATTGGCCGTCGACGCGTTTATTGACGGACTAATGGACGACGAAATACAACAACGACTCCGACTGGACCGGCCGACGACTTTGGTAGACACACTGGCTCGTGCACTGGAATACGACGTCGTCAAACAGGCGTCGCAACGACAATGTCGAGTGCGAGAATTAAAAGAAGAGTCAGCCGGTCGGGACGATAGACTGGAAGAGATGATCCGCCGAGTAACGACTAAAATAGAAAGAAAGCCCAGACAAGTCAGGTGCTCGAACTGTGGGAAGTTGGGCCACGTGAGGAGCAGTTGCAAAAGGGAGAGATCTGCCTCTCAAGAAGAGAAGCCCCGCGTACCGGAATTAGTCAGGATTGGCGCGGCGCCGGCGGGGCAAACGTCGATCCCGGAGCAAGAAGCCCCCGGTCTAGTTGCACTGACAAAACCATGAAAGAAATATCTGATAGTCTTTTTCTTACGGGACATATAAATGGGAAACGGTGTTTGTTTCTATTGGACACAGGAGCAGGCAGGACGATTATACGAGCCAATGTGATGATAACAAGCAAGCTTCAACCGACCCAATGGAAGCTACGCACGGCCACCGGGGAAATGGTAAATGTCCATGGTGAAAGCTACGTCAAGATCCGCATAGGAAAGACCTCCTTCCGACACTGCGTGCTTGTAGCCGAAATTGAAGACAACGTCGTTCTGGGCTTGGACATGCTTCGGAAATATAACTTTTGTTTGAGCCTCCAAAGAAAAGTCGTGACCTTAAACGCAGAAGAATTTAAGCTCACTACTCAGGACAATGTAACATCCCAAGTCAGAAAGTTAGAAACAAGAACATAAGACACGCAATGCCTACCAGAAGCCTTGTCGAAATTGTGCCAGGAAGCAGGTGGCAAATGAAATCCTAACCAACGACATCAAATAAAAGGATTACTAAAAGAATACCAAGACGTTTTTGAAGTAGAAGGCGGCAAGAAGGGGCGAACCAACGCCGTCCTGCACAAAATAAATACTGGCGAGGCCCAACCCATCCGTCAGCGACCCAGGAGACTACCACTGGTCAAGAGAGAAGAGGCTGAAAACATCATTAGTGAAATAAAAAGGGAAGGGGTAATAGAACCATCCACTAGCCCCTGGACATCGCCGGTAGTTCTGGTCAAGAAAAAGGACGGCTCGACACGCTTCTGTGTGGATTACCGCCAATTAAATAGTGTGACGAAAAAAGACAGCTACCCCTTACCACGAATCGATGACACCCTGGATACACTGTCAGGGTCGACGATATTTTCCACCTTAGACCTCAAGAGCGGATACTGGCAAGTGGCTTTGGACAGCGATGCCAAAGAGAAGGCAGCGTTTTCCATTGGAACGGGACTGTGGCAGTTCAAGGTGATGCCGTTCAGGCTGTGTAACGCACAGGCCACCTTTGAACGACTTATGGAAACAGTCTTGGTTGGCTTAATTGGGAAGACTTTCTTGGTATACCTCGACGACATTATCGTGGTCGGAAAGGACTTCAACGACCATCTGAAAAATTTGGAAGAAGTTTTCCGAAGACTTCGCGATGTCCACCTAAAACTAAGCCCCAAGAAATGTCAGCTATTTCAAGAGACCGTCAACTACCTGTGGAATGTAGTATCCGGAGACGGCGTTTCAGTCGACCCACAGAAAATCAAGGCCGTGCAAGAGTGGCCTGTACCTGCTGACGTCCATCAAGTCAGAAGCTTCCTTGGACTCTGCACCTATTATAGACGTTTTGTTCCCAGATTTGCTAAAATTGCTAAGCCTCTGACTCGACTCACAGAAGAGATTAGATCATTTTTTTGGGAGCAAGACTGCCAAGCTGCCTTTGAAGAACTAAAGAAAACTCTCTCGTCTACACCTGTGTTGAGCTAGCCCCTACCAACTGGAAAGTTTGTCCTGGACACCGACGCTAGCAACATTGGAATTGGCGCGGTCCTGTCACAAATACAGAATGGTGAAGAAAAAGTGATCGGCTACTTCAGCAGAACTCTATCCAAACCAGAACGGAATTACTGCGTAACCAGACGCGAATTGTTAGCCGTAGTAAAAAGTGCGGACTATTTCTACAAATACCTCTACGGAAGAAAGTTTTTGCTACGAACCGACCATGCCTCGTTGAAATGGCTGCTGAATTTTAAGAACCCCGAGGGCCAAGTAGCCAGATGGACAGAGAAGCTGCAAGAGTACGACTTTGACATAGAACACCGATCGGGAAGTACCCATAGGAACGCCGACGCCTTATCCAGAGGAACACGAAGAGGTCAGGAGGATAACTATCCTGGATGAGCAGTGGCAGCCCGACAATATTAAGGCAGAACAACATTCCGACGTGCTCCTAAAAATGTTCCTGGACTGGAAGAAAGAAGGCAGAAGACCAACCTGGCAGGAAGTGGCTGCCAAATCAACAAAAGTAAAATCGTTGTGGGCTCAATGGGATTTAATTGATGAAGAAGATGGTCTCCTGAAGCGTGTCGTTGAGAACCAAGATGGCACCGAAAGCAGACGTCAGCTAGTGATACCGAGAAGCTTGGTAAAGGAAGTCCTGCAGTGCCTCCATGACGACCCTTCAGGAGGACATTTTGGTGTAAAGAAGACCCTTGGTAAAGTACGAGAACGATTTTACAGGGTCAACTGCAAGAAAGACGTGGAAGATGGGTGCAGAAAGTGCACGACGTGCGCCGCCAGTAAGGGACCTCAGAAGCAACAGCGTGCTCCGATGCGGCAGTATAACGTCGGCAGCCCATTCGAGAGAATTTCCATAGATGTTGCCGGACCATTCCCAGAATCTGAAGATGGAAATAAGTACATCGTAGTGGCTATAGACTACTTTACGAAATGGGTTGAAGCATACGCCCTTCCAAACCAGACGGCAACAACAGTGGCGGAAACGCTCGTGAAAGAGCTAATTAGCCGATTCGGAGTAGCACTGGAGTTGCATTCCGACCAAGGACGGAATTTCGAGTCAGCCATATTCCAGGACATCTGTAAGATATTGGGCATTCACAAAACTCGTACTACAGCCCTACACCCCCAATCAGACGGCATGGTTGAACGAATGAACAGGACCATCAACAAGTACCTGTCTAAAATGGTCTCCAAACATCAGCGAGACTGGGATCGTTATCTGCCATTGTTCCTTTTGGCATACCGAAACCACTGGACAAACACCAGCAAGGGTACTGTTTGGCCGAGAGTTGCGACTACCATGCGACTTAAAGTTCGGGTGCAAACCTGGCGAAGACGTGGCTGGAGAAGATTACGTCAGTGAACTTCGAAGACGATTGGACGACATCCATGACGAGATACGTTCCCATATGCAGATTGCCAGTGACCGGATGAAGGACGCATATGACATTAAGGCCACTGATGGAGGATTCCATGAAGAAGATTTGGTGTGGCTTTATAATCCGAAGCGTCAAAGGGGTCTTTCGCCGAAGCTGCAACAAGATTGGGAAAACCCCCTTGGAAAACCAAGAGTAGTCCACTTCAACCGACTGGCTCCATATGCTGGGGACAACCACGAGGAAGCTCGAGTCAGAGTTGTGCAGGCTAGATCGCCAGAGCCCCAGTACGAAGAATTTATGGCCGAACAGAGCTTACACCGTAAAGCCCGATTTGGAGTCACCACCGAAGTTCCGCAGGACTTGTTCGCCGTCCCGAAGGAATACTCGCTGGCCCATTGTGTGGCAAGGGATTTAGACATGAGCCGTGGGATTGCCACGGTCTTTCGGAAGATGTTTGGGCGACTACCGATGTTACTCGACCAGGTCAAAGATGGAAGAAAAGTATTGCAGTTACTCGATGGGACCCAATCAATCTTCTATCTAGTCACCAAAAGCAAGTCGTCGGAGAAGCCTACCTACCACTCCTTATGGGACTCCCTGATAGAACTAAGAGAGCTATTGCTGCACGCTAACGTCCTGGAGCTAGCAATGCCGAGGATCGGACGTGGACTCGATGGGCTGGATTGGAGGGTTGTCAAAAACATGCTGGAGGTTTTGTTCCGATACACTGGTATAGAAATCTTGGTGTGCGCCGGAAATCGACGACGAGGACCGTCACCATTGAAGACCGTTGACTGCCATTTCCACCTGACAACCGGATGCCGAAGCGGATCCACCTGCAAGTACCGCCATGATCCTCTGAAGGAACGGCAGAATGTGATTCAGGACGAATCACCCTTAAGGAGGGGGTAGTGTAGCGACCAGTGGCACAGTACGTGTGTGCTATAACAATTTGTGGCATGTACTTGTTATCGCTAACATGCTTACGGCGTAGACACCGCACACGGTACTTTTCGTGTTATCAACTTACAAGATGTAAATCATTCTCCGGCGACAAGTAACAAGTTCGATTCTGGAATAATCGAGGACTTTCTAATTATTAATCATCATTCGGGAATACTCAGGATTTCTTCGAGTTCCTGTCTAGAAAGTTCGAAAGGTGTATATATAGTGATCATCTTTGGACCGAGAGACAGTTAGTTGAAGAAAGCATCAGTGCGCGAATTAAAACCGATAATAAACAAAGTGATATAAATAAATTGTTATATAAATAAGTGAATTGTTGTGATATAAATGGTAGTTCTAAGTTAGTGTTTAGGTATTATAAATAGTGTTAAATAAATAATTGTTTAAATAAATAGTTTAACTAGAAAATTCGTTACAATAGTATACCTAGCATTAATATGGAGTTTGCTACTATACCATAAGTCTGCGGTACGCTGGCTGTCAGTCTATAAGTGCTGCGGCTACGGCCACAGCGCAGAGAAGTCTACAAACGCCGTCAGATGTCAGTACTGCGCGGGCAGCTGTGGTCATCACGGATGGGAGACACACAATAAAAGTTCTGGGATAAACGAAAACAATATATTTACTTAAACACAAAATAAAGAAACATGAAAAACTGTTGTTAAACTTTTTGTATCTATGAACCGCTGTCTCTGATCATTCATTTTTGCTTCCCGCCGCGCCGATCGATTTACGAATGCCCTTCGGAGTCGTTTTTTCGTCCGCCGCTCAGAGCGCTGGCACTCACTCTTTGGAATGCGTTCATTGTTCGATGCCTGGGAGCAAATTTTCTGAGCGCCACAGCTGCCCCCCCCCCCCTGAGTAGCTTTCGTTAGGAAGCTTGAACGTGACTTTTCTGCTGTAGGTGCGAAGTGGTCGGTCCATGGTGGATCCCCAAAATGGCTGTGAAACTTGAGTTGGTGAAGGTTAATCAGCTGTTGTTTTTGGTGGGTCAGCCTTGTTGGTATAAACCGGTTTTAATCTGTCTACAGATATTTTTTTTAGTGTGCCGTTTACATTAACACTGAAAACTCTGTCTGAAATTATTTCAATGACTTTGTATGGACCAATGTATGGAGGTTGGTTCTAGTGGAGTTTTAACGTAGTCGTAGCGAATGAAAACATGTGAGCAGGTGTATAGATCTTTTAAAATGAAGATTTTGGATTTGATTTGATGAGCTGTTGGAGTGGGTCGTAAACCACGTATGAATTCTCTGTGTTTTTCCAGAAAAGTTTGAGGATCAGGTTGGAGTTCGTCAGAGGTGAAAAATTCTCCTGGTACTCTTAGATTGGTGCCATATAACATTTCTGCTGGGGACGCTTGTAGGTCTTCCTTAAAACTGGTTCTTAGACCAAGCATGATTGTTGAAAGTGTTTCAGACCAGGGTTTGGGCGAACACATGAGTGCGGCTTTGAGTGTTCGGTGGAAGCGTTCCACCAGGCCATTTGACTGTGGATGGTAGGCTGTAGTCCTGATCTTTTTTGCACCGATGAAGTTGGCTAGAGCTTTGAAAAGTTAAGATTCGAACTGGGAGCCCTGGTCCGTTGTTATGATTGTTGGAGTTCCATAATGGCTGATCCAATTGTCAAAGAAAGCAGTAACTACTGTTTCCGCCGTTGTGTCCTTGAGAGGTACAACGACTGGCTATCTGGTGAAACGATCGATGATGGTGAGACAATGTTGAAAATCATTGATTTTAGGTAAGACGATCAAGTCTAGATGAACGTGGCTGAATCTGGAGTCAGGGACTTGGATGTGATTAGGCTCTAATCTTGTGTGTCGGTAAACTTTGGATTTTTGACATGCGATGCATTCACTGGCCCATTTTATTGCGTCCTTTTTCATTCTCTCAATTGCCTTGAAGTTACTTTTCGACTAGGATGAGCAAGGTTGTGGACAACATCAAAAGCAGTTCTGCGAAGTGATTGTGGTATGTATGGACGGACTGTGCCATGCGATACGTCGCAATGGAGTTTGATGTTGGGACTGACTTTTAACTCTTGAAGATTCAGTGAAGAGGTACCTTGGATGAGATTTGTGAGTTCTTCGTCGTTTTGCTGAGCTTGTTGTATGGTTTCAGGGTCTAGTATCGTTGGCATTGAAATGGTGTTGACCACGTGTGCATCAGCAGCAACATTATTTTCCCCCTTTACGTAGACTATGTCTGTAGTAAATTGAGAAATGAACTCTATTTGATGGAGTTGCCTGTCTGAAGCATTTTCCAATTTTTTGTTGAATACGTGTGTTAGGGGTCTATGATCAGTTCCCACTGTGAAATGTCGGCATTTCAAATAATGACGAAAATGTTTGATTGAAGTGAAGATGGCAAGAAGCTCACGATCATATGTGCTGTATCGTGCTTCAGTGTCGCTGAGCTTTCTGGAGAAGAATCCGATTGGTTTGATGATGCCATTCTCCAATTGTTCAAGTGTTGCTCCAATGCAGGTTGTTGATGCATCTGTGGTCAAAGTTAAGTTTGCGTTTGGCGATGGAAATGAAGTTTGTGTCGTGTCAGCAAGTGCTCGTTTGATTAGGTCAAAATGTTTTTCTGTCTCCGGAGTCCAGATGATCTTGGTTTCATCGTTTTTGATGGACCTTGTGATGTACCGATGGAGTGGTAATTGTAGTTGAGCCAGATTAGGTATGGATTCTCTGTAATAGTTTACCATTCCCAAAAAGCGTCTGAGTTCTTGAACGGTTTGCGGTTTAGGGTACTCTGTGATTTTGTATCGACGATCAGCAGTTGGTGAAAATCCAGTGGAGTTGATCGAATAGCCAAGGAAGTCCAATTGCTTCTTGAAGAAATGACATTTGTTGGTGTTGATAGATAAGTTGTGTTTTTGAAGTCGTAGAAATACTTGACGAAGGTGTTCATGATGTTGGCTTTCATTTTCAGACATGACCAGAATGTCGTCTATGTATACAAAAATGAAATTCAGCCCTCGAAAAACAGTGTCAATAGATCTTTGGAAGGTTTGAGTTGCATTTTTTAGGCCGAATGGCATGACCAAGTATTCGTAAAGGCCCCAAGGTGTGATGATGGCCGTTTTTTTAATATCATTTGGATGCATAGGTATTTGATAATAAGAACCTCTCCAAGTTCAATGTTGAAAAGATTGATTTCCCATGCAGAAGTGGAAAAAGGCTCTTTATGAGAGGCGGTGGATACTTGTCAGGCTATGTTATGGCATTAAGCTTTTGGTAATCCCAACATAATCTCCAAGCAGAGTCCTTTTTTTGTACCCAGTGGATGGGGCTGGCCCAGGGACTGCTTGAAGGTCTAATTATGCCTTGATTGAGACAATGATTGATTTCGGCTTTAGCGGCCGAAGCTTTGGCACCAGCAAGCCTCCTGAATCTGGCGAAGACGGGATGACCATTAGTGATTACTCTGTGAGAGCAGTCTTGTTTTTGGAGAGCTGACAAGGTGTTTGTTGTAGGTCTTGTTATTTGGATAAATTCTTTGAGAAGATCTGAGCAAGGAATTCCTGAATGAACGGTGGAAATGTTGAGATACGGAGTCTTAATGATTTTGCCTTTCGATGTGAGTAATGTTGTTTATTCAATTATTTGCTTGTTCTTTAAATCAACTAATAATCCGTAGTGCTTGATGAAGTCGGCACCTATTATGGGTGTCTGGACCTCAGCAATGATGAACTGCCAGGTGAGCTTTCTGCGAAGCCTGAATGAAGGAGAGACAAGTTTGGTTCCATATGTATTAATGTGCGATGAGTTGACAGCATTTAGGACCAGTTGTGCCTGGGGTTGATTACCCCGGGAAGGAAGGAATGACCAGAGACAGACAGCGGTTCATAGATACTAAGAGTTTAACAAGTTTTTCATGTTTCTTTATTTTGTGTTTAAGTAAATATATTGCTTTTGTTTATCCCAAAACTTTTATTGTGTGTCTCCCCATCAGTGATGTTCACACAACCACGATGGGCTGACATGTAAAGAAAAAGATAACAAGCGCTGCGCGAATTGTCTCTCTGCAAATGAAAAGTACAAAACTGAGAAAAACATTGCTCACTATGCATTTGAAGAAAATTAATGTGAATGATATCAATATTTGAAAAAAAGAGTAATCAGTCAAACTGACTACTCTTAAACTTGTTTTTCCTTTTTAAAATTCTAGTTTTTTTTATGCCATTTAACATACTTGATGTTTTAGATCAACAAAATAAAACCGAAAAATGCGAAAACTTACAACTTAATGATTTTGTGATTGAAGATAACGTTCTTGTAATTTTTCAAATGAACATTAGAAGCCTAAGTAAAAACTTTGATGAACTTCTCATATTAATTCAATCAAAGAAAAAATGTCCAGATATAATAATTTGTACTGAAACTCATAAAATCATTTTACCTTAATTGTTTAACATTGAAAACTTTGTTTTTTATATACAGTCGATAGTGAAATTAACAAATGTGATGGAACTTGTTTGTATATATCAAATAAGTTATGTCACCAAAACTCAGTAATTAACATAGGTAGAATCAAAGCCTTATTTACAGAAACAGTAGTTAACACTAAACACATTTGCATGTCACTATACAGATCACATTGTATACCAATTGATAGTTTTATAGACGACTTATATGAACATTTGAGTCGCTATAAACCTGGCTAATCATATTATACTTGGAGATATTAATATAGATATTCTGACTGATAACACATATGTAAACAAATACATTAACAATTTGTATGAACTTGGTTATGAATCGTGTATAATACCAACTAGAATCGATAATACTTGCGCTTCTTGTTTAGACCATATATTTATTAGGACGAACAATGATGATTTCAAACTTAAATCAGCGGTATATAAAGCTAGTATGTATAGCAGACCACTACGCCACTATTTTAATATCGGCTATGAACAAACAGAGTTGAATTATACAATACAACAAAAAAGATGAGTTAAGATAAGCTATGAAAAATTGCGAGAAATGTTAAAAACTGAAACATGGAACGTTATCTATAACGAAACAGATGTTAATATTGCGTTCGAAAAGTTTATAAAAAAAAATTGAATATTATTTAAATTTAGCTACAAAGGTGAAAACTAAACCAAAGAACGATAAACGAAGGAATAGTTGGATTACCAAAAGACTTGTTGAGTCGTGTAAGATAAAAGATACATTATACCAAAAATTAAAAAAGAATCGGGATAACGTCGAACTTTAAACCAAATATATTACGTATAAAAATAAACTGAAAAGTTTGATACGAGCAGCTAAAATAAAATACTATAACTATATTATAGTTAGTATAGGCAATGACACTAGAAAATTGAGAGATTTCGTGAACTCACAAGTAAAGAGTAAAAGATCTGGTAAAAATGAAATTGAAAAATTATATTTGGTAGAAAAAAATACCTACATTCATGATAAAAGAAAAATTGCTAATGAATTTAAGAACTTTTTTGGTAATATCGGCCCCGAAATGGATAAAAAATTTGAAAACGTCCCCACGTATGACACCAAAAATGACATTTCAAACCCACATTCGATCTCTCTTTTTCCTACGACTGAGACGGTAATAATAAAAATCATACTTGAGTTGAAATTTCATAAAGCTTCCGGGATAGACAAATTGCAAGCTTCGTTGCTCAAATGGAATAGAAAAGAATAGAAAAGTTTATTATTGGCAAATTATTACAGTAATACCCTTCAATTAAGTGTGGGTTTGTGTGAGTCACTTGCGTCAGTGAGTAGTTACATTTACATTAGATAAAGTACATGGTTTGTGTTTTACAACATGTGTCTTCTTTGTAAGGGTCGTTTTGATATTGGGATCTTACGTGTCTGTGAGCACGGTTAAGGATACAGAGGTCATCTGCGTGCTGTGACAACCAATGTTGTACAATTAGCGCTGATATGGTTATTGGGTAGATCTGCCATATAGAGATTCCATAAAATTGGCCCCAAAATAGAGCCCTGTGGAACTCCATGTGTGAGTTTCATGGGAGAACCTAATGTATTGAGGTATTTGCCGCCCCGAACTAGTCTTTCTTGGAGATAATTTTCGATGAATTTTATGAACTCAATTGGAAAGTCCATGTTATCCAGCTTTTTAATTAGCCCGGCGTGGTTTATAGAGTCAAAAGCCCTACTGAGATCGGTAGATACTAATGCGACGTGGTCCCCAGCATCCAGAGCTTCACATATGTAATTACAAGTACGCATTATCTGAGCCTGCGTTTCGCGACCGGACATGAAACCATGTTGATAGATTGGTATTTTTGATTCTGCTTCTGTTCGTATGCGATTAAGAAAAATCTTTTCTAAGATTTTGCCCATGGTGTTTAGTAGTGTGATGGGACGAAAAGATTTTGAATCGTTTATATCTTTTGCTGATTTATGTATGAAGATGCAGGTTCCCGTTTTCCATCGTTTCGGAAAGTAGCCAGTAGTGAGGCACCAGTTAAAAATCTTAACTAGCTGTTGTATTACTTTCGTGCCACTCCACTTGATCGGACCAATCATTATATCGTCCGGGCCAGGAGACTTGTTATTACGAAAAGTTTTGATTACTCTAATAACTTCGGGGACAGTAGATGGTTCGATAGGTTTCATATGGGTGAGAACAAGAGTAGTTTTATCTTCTTGTGCAACTTGTGAGGTTTTGACTAGGGCTGCTTCCATTAGTTTGTTTGCTGTTTCTTCTATCGCAGCGGTTTTCAGATTCGGTAGATGTTGGTCTGGTTTTTTGATGTTTCTTTGTATTTTCCATAATTTTTTTCTGTAGTTGTCTTTACTATTTAGAATTTCGATCCATTGTTGTTCTCTTGCTTTGCAAAGTTCTTCTTCAATATTCTCTCTAAGGTCCTGCAACCCTTTCATGGGCTTCTCTCGAGTAAAAACGACTACAAAATTTTCGTAGCTTATTTCGTTCTTTGATTTTATTTTGCAGTTCGATTGATAGTTGATGGGAGTTTCCGCCGATTTCCTTTTTTGGGCATAGTTCATCTAATGCAGTGTGAATTATTTGCTCCATTTTTTTGTATCTGATCCTCACAATCAGCATTGGATTCGATTTCCCGTAAGTAATGTGCTGTTAATTCGTTAGTGATTTCCTCATATCTCTTTTTGTCAAGGGTATTTAAGTTACGAAGCATTTTGATTGTTCTAAATGGTGGTTTCTCAATTTTCAACATCCAAGGGATATGATCGGATCCAATGTCATCAACTGATTTGGCCTCAATATTTACGTCGCAATGGAGACTAGAGACCGCAAAGTCAATCGTATTTGTTGAGTAACCAGGACGCGATGGTAACTCGTGTGTGATTAAGGATAGCTGATTAATTGTTAAAAATTTTTCTATGTTTAATCCACGTTGGGATGTGCTATGCTATGGTTCGGCAAGAAGAATTTCCAACTGTTGCTCTGTAAGTTTTTCAATTTTATTTGGCACATAAATTCCATCCACTGACAAGTTACTGTTATTGGCTAGGTTTACGCGTATTCTGCAGCCTTCTATTTTGCATTCGTTAACACCATCTGGTAGAAGGCGTTCTTGTACCCATGTTAGTTGTTCCTTGAGATAGACACGAGTACCTAAGTGGGGTGCGAGGATATCTTGTATTTTTAAATATCCTTGAATATTTCCCTTGAATTGTTTATTTCTAAGGTTAAGTTCATTAATTACGGCAATGTCAGGTTTCTGTTTAGTGATTAACTGAACCAATTCTTGAAATTTTGACCTGAGGCCTTGTATATTACAATGCAGTATGGATAAATTATCCATGAAGGCTTATTGCTTGAATGATTTGTCTGGCGAGAGCCATGCATTTTTGACTTACAACGGTGTTAGAAAGTGACAAATTTAACACTATGGCTGTTATTTTAATGCAGAGGTGAGCGACTTCGGGAATGTCATACTGTGTATATTTCTCCATAGATTCCAGAAGTTCATCTCTATAACTGAGCTTATGTGATGTAGCTTGTGTAAGGGATGTGTCTGTTGAATTCGATTCTTTACTCGCTGCTTTTGCATATGTGGTTCCTTGACATGCAATATTTCTCTGTGACGAGGTAGTCACTTTTCTTGTTTGATTATGCGACGGGTTTTTTTCGGCTGTATATCCCTTTTTATTATTACAAGCGAAGTCCTCGCGCTCCTTACGTTCACGTTCCATTTCTCTTTTAAAAATTTCACACACTGCATTGCGCGCCGTGTGGCCCGATTTTTTACAATTATAGCACACCTGCATCTCATTTCCATCTTCAGTGATTAAAGTGTCTGTTTCAGACTTTGGTGCTTGTCCGCAGTTGACTTTCACGTGTCCAAATTGGAAACAATTTTTACACCGAGTGACTGCGTCAGTTTTGTTGCGAAAACGTTCGATCTTCACCTTCTGGCTCATAACGCTTTCAATTTTCCAAACAGCCTCATTCGAAACTTCAGCGTCGAAAATTAATAAAAGGGTTACGTTACTTTGATATTTAATTGCGCGGCGTGGTGTAACACCATGTTTCTGGAAAATATCCTCTATGATTTCTTCTTCGGAGAAATCTGGCAGATATACGTTTTTTATTATAAATTTTTTAGTTTTCAATTTGTCAGCCTTACGGCTTGTTAAATAGCTCACATTTTCTTCTTGCAGGAAGTTTAATATTGCTTTATGAGCCTCATTTGATGATGGTTTGATGTAAGCGCGCTGCGCAAAGTTATTGAGTTTGAAGGTAGAATTGGTAGTTGCTACAATTTTATCAATAAAAGTTAAACCATCTTTAGTTGTTAAAATGGCTTTGTCTGTAATGGTTATAGGTGGAGGTTGTGGTTCTTTTTTCTTATTTTCAAAATCGTTATTTTTATTTATTTTAATAGTTTCTTCAATGTTCGGGATTACTTTTTTTAATGTTGGCTTTGATCCAATAAATTTTCGGAGACAATTGCTGTCTAATATTCCGAATTAGTTTGATGTAGGAATCTTTATTAACGTGCTGCCAGTGTCTTGATCTGTTGTGAAACGTAGATGGCGAATTTTATATGGTTTACTTGATTAAATAATGCCTTAAAAAACAAATAACACTTATAAACTAATTATTTATAAATACAACTTAAAACTACTTGCCTTAATTAATTACCAACTAGGGGCGTTGGTAATGGCAGGGACTCTTAACGGGCATTAGGGTGAGTGATAGCGGCAACCCGCTACACCTTCCTAACCCCTCTGACTCGCTGGCTCGATCTTACCGACTTCCCGTTTTTACTGTCCAAACTAATCATATATAATAATGTTCTGCTGAAGGTATGGGCGTTTGCCGTGGCAGAAAACGTCAAAATTGCAATTTTCGTTCGATTATTACGAAAAAACGGGAAAGCGTGTGGCAAATACCGTAGAGGCAAACGGTTCGGAGTTAACGAAAGTAAAGATTTGCAAAATTTCGTTTCGATTTATTAAGAGGTTTAAAAGATATGAGCAAAAGAAAACGGCAAAAAAACACGATTTTGGGTTGTAACGAAATCCCTGTCATCTATCTCCTCTCATAATACAACATCCCGAAACTATCTGACCATTGAAACGTCCAGGGAAAAGATTAAACTTTATACCAGTTCCACTTTCAGTGTCCTGGATTTTATCGTTAAATCGGGGTCTTTAATTAAAAATCCTTCATTTTCACGCTTTCGATTTGGAATTGAACTATAGAAATGTGGGCGGGTACAAATGTAAATCGATTGTTATGTATGTGTTAACCTCAAATTTTGACGTTTAATAAAACATCTTATTTGAGCAGTGATATTTGAGTAAATCAGACACAAAGTTAACAGTTTTGCTGTAAATAATAATTATAGCACTAAATCAATATGTTAATATTATGTGTGAAAATATTTTCTGGAGATTTTAAAGAACGAAATTCATCAATAAGGAGTGATATGTAAATAAATAGGTAATTTTCATTTAAAACACAACTTTTCAGGCAGATTTAAGGAGTTAATGTACTGGTTTTTATTGAGATACCATTTGGTTGTAGGTGATTCTGTCTGCAAACGTACCTACCAAGCAATATAATAATGGTTTAAATATAAGGTTGCGGTGTTGTTTGCATAATACGTATTCTGAGAACCTATCTTATATCCCTATAAATTAACTTGGAATTGTGAATGCTAATTGTGATAACAACAAAAAGATTATTGACACTGTGCAAGAATAGGACATAGTATGAGCAAATATTTTTAAATTTGGTGCAGGAAAATGGCTTACTATACGATAAGTAGTAGTACTACAAGCGTAAACATTTAAGTAAGATATAACTATGTATAGGTATACCTATTATTAGGTACTTTATTTTATAATTTTGGGTTTTATTTCTTTTAGAAATACATGTTGCACTTTTAAGGCAGATTTAGGGAGTCAATGTACTGGTTTTCATTGAGATACCATTTGGTTGTAGGTGATTCTGTCTGCAAATGTACCTACCAAGCAATATAATAATGGTTAAATATAAGGTTGTGGTGTTGTTTGCATAATACGTATTCTGAGAGCCTATCTTATGTGCCTATTAATGAAGTTAAAATTATGAAAGCTAATTGTAATTACAATAAAAAGAATATTGACATTGTGCAAGAATAGGACACTGTATGATCAAAGATTTTTAAATTTGGTGCAGGAAAATGGCTTACATTAAATAGTAGGACTACAAGCGTGAATATTTGAGCAAGATATAACTATCTATACGTACATTATTTGGTATTTTGTCATTTTAGGTTTTATTTCTTTTAGAAATACATGTTTTTACTATTCAACCCGCCCTATAGAAGTTGAACTCTTGCAAAAATAAGTTAAAATAATTGATGTTTGTCAAGTTATATATAATATAATTTACATATTAGCTACATAAGTTGGTAATAAATTTAGCAACAATGTATATTTCACTGATTATATCACTAAACAACATAAAATACTTGCATTCAAGCTTATTAATCATTCCATTTGATATAAAATGTAGCTAGCCTCTATGTAAATTCAGAATAATGTTTATCAAGCACCACCAAGAGGTTACGGTATGGAATGGTCGCTATCATAAAAATATTTGAAGTGCTATGCACAACCGAAAAGTGCTATGTACGACCAAGAGGGTTTTGCTCAGGTTACGGTATGGAGTAGTTGCTGTGATTAAAATGTTTAGAGTGCTATGCACCACCGAGAAGTGCTATGCACCACCAAGAGGTTACGGTATGGAATGGTTGCTATCATAAAAATGTTTGAAGTGCTATGCACCACCGAAAAGTGCTATGTACGACTAAGAGGGTCTTGCTTAGGTTACGGTATGGAGTAGTTGCTGTGATTAAAATGTTTGGGAGTTCTATGCACCACCGAAAAGTGCTATGCCGCATATCATATGCACCACCAAGAGGTTATGGTATGGAATGGTCGCTATCATAAAAATGTTTGAAATGCTATGCACCACCGAAAAGTGCTATGTATGACCAAGAGGGTTTTGCTTAGGTTACGGTATGGAATGGTCGCTATCATTAAAATGTTTGAAGTGCTATGCACCCTCTATAGGTTACGGTATGAAATAGTCGCTTTTATTAAAGTGGTTAAAGTGCTATGCATCACCAAAAATAGCAACTATCCCTCCAAATTTGGAGGGGTTACACTAGTAATAAATATAATGTGGTGTTATTTATATTAAATGAATATTATACTTATTGAATTCAAAGAATAAGATCATTTAAATGTTAGAAAAACAAAAAATCGACGTCAGCTGATTGTATGTGGGTGTATAGATCGTCAGTTTATTTTCCAAAGAGACTATGCAACGCTCAAATGCATTGAGCGCGCAAAATGTTTATCACGCTGACTGACGGTCTTACCCCCGTCAAAAATACAGCTGTAGTAGTAGTATAAAAATTTGGATGTATAAATTTCATAAGGTATAAAATAAATTTGTTTGTCAAATTTTCAATGAGGTTGTTCATACACGTGACTGACATATAACCGCCCCTCGTCAATACACCTGAGGCTTATTTTTTTTTCAAATGTAATTGAAACAATAATTTAATACATTTTTGCTCGGTATTAAAATCATCGAGGCAGATTTTTTTCCAATTACTTTTTTATGCTACCTCCTTTAGCTCCACCACCATCAGAGTAGCTGACGTTAGGATTTGTTATGTGTTGGGGAAAAACTATTATTTTCATGATTTTTAGCCGGTATAAAGTGACTTGCTCAACTATAGCGCTACCTCCCGGACTATAAGTAATCATTGTGTAGCAATATTTTTGTTATATGAGATTTAAAATAATTTCTTATATAGTATGGAAAAATATATATAATATAAGTTTCATCTTTAAATGTCTCTTCAATCATCATAATCCTTCTAATTACTTTAGGCAGAATATTTCCTAATTATTTTATAATAATCTCTATGTTTATTTCTGGCAAGGATGTATTTTTGGTAAAAAATATTTTCTTCGCATTTTTTTAAACTAACAATAAAACAAAATAGAATTTAGTTTAAACGCGAGATTTTAGAAACAAATTGAGTTTCTAATTTTTTTCATGTTGTTCCACCACTTCAAAAAATTAAAAAAAAAGTCCTGAGTGTAAAGGAGTATAAAATACATTTTCTGACCAATTTTAGTGAGTAACATATTTCACAAAGGCTAAAAAAATAAATATTTTAATTTTTTTTCCTCCGCTACAAATCGGGTTTTCGTTTAAGAATCATGATCATATAATTTTTTCATGTCTTAGACTCATAAGAATTAGAAAAAATCATCGTCAATTAATTTTGAATTTTACTATAAAAATAAAAATAAAATCGAAAAAACAGGTATTTTTGAAAATATCGAAAACCGTTTGAGTTAAAGAGCTTAAAATTGAGGTGAATTATTTTTATTCGACACCAAATCGATCCCCTGAGTGCAAATGGAAAAAGCCGCGGGGGCAGATTTCCCATATAAATCCGACTAATACCCTTCAACTACAGCTTCGGTTTTTAATGCATTCGATTTTATTCGTGATAATGCGTCCGCATTGGTATTTTGTTTCGTTTTTCGTACACGATTTCATAATCGTTCTCTTCCAGCCTTAACCGTGAAGGATTTGCAGCAAAATAAATCAGGATTGTGTATTTAAACAAAGATTTAATATTATAACCTTCTACGTAGACATAGATATATATGTATCGTAGATATATATATCATAGATATAATTATATAAACAATAATCAAAGAGATTGTAACGAATTTTCTAGTCAATACTTATTTATTTAAATAACTATTTATTTAACACTGTTTATATAACACTTAACACTAACTTAAAACTACTATTTATACTGGAACAATTCACTTATTTATATAACAGCTGATTTATATTACTTGTGTCTCTCGTTTATCGTTTTGCTTCGCGCACTGATGCTTTATCACAACTACTATCTCTCGGTCCAAAGATGATCACTTTATATACACCTTTCGAACTTTCTAGACAGGAACTCGAAGAAGTCCTTATTATTCTCGAATGGTGAATAATTATTAGAAAGTCGTCGATCATTCCAGAATTGGTCGTTTTACTTGTCGCTGGAGAAAGATTTACATCTCGTAAGTTGATAACGATAAAAGTATCGAGCGCGGTGACTACGCCGTAAGCATGTTAGCGATAAGAGGTACATGCACACAATTGTTATCGCACACACGTACGGTGTCACTGGTCGCTACACTACCCCCTCCTTAAGGGTGATCCGTCCCGGATCACATTCTGTCGTTCCCTCAGAGGACCATGCCGGTACTTGCAGGTGGATCCGCTTCGGCATCCGGTTGTCAGGTGGAAGTAGCAGTCAACTGTCTACAGTGATGACGGTCCTCGTCGTGGGTTTCCAGTGCACACCAAGATTACTATTTCAGTGTATCGGAATAAAACCTCCAGCATGTTTCTTACCACTCTCTATATAGCCCATATCCAATCCTTGGTATTGCCAGCTTCAGGATGTTAGCGAGCAGCAACTGCTCTCTTAGGTCTATCAGGGAGTCCCATAAGGAGTGGTAGGTAGTCTTATTCGACGACTTGCTTTTGGAAACTATGTAGAAGATGGATCTGGTCCCGTCGAGTAACTGCAGTACCCTTCTTCCATCTTTGACCTGGTCGAGTAACATCGGTAGTCGCCCAAACTTCTTCCGAAAGACCGTGGCAATCCCACGGCTCATGTCCAAATCCTTCGCCACACAATAGGCTAGCGAATATTCTTTCGGAACGGCGAATAGTTCCTGTAGAACTTCGGTTGTGACTCCAAATCTGGCTTTACGGTGTAAGCTCAGTTCAGCCATAAATTCTTCGTACTGGGGCTCCGGCGAACGAGTCTGCACAACTCTAACTCGAGCTTCCTTATGGTTGTCTCCAGCATATGGAGCCAGTCGGTTGAAGTGGACTACTTTTGGTTTCCCATTGGGAGTACGTCTAATTCGGTAGATTACGTCATTGATTCGTCTGACGACTTTATACGGGCCGTCCCAATCTTGTTGCAGCTTCGGCGAAAGACCCCTTGGACGCTTCGGATTATAAAGCCACACCAAATCTTCTTCATGAAATCCCCCATCAGTGGCCTTAATGTCATATGCGTCCTTCATCCGGTCACTGGCTATCTGCATATGGGAACGTATGTCGTCAAGGATGTCATTTAGTCGTCTTCGGATTCACTGACGTAATCTTCTGCAGCCACGTCTTCGCCAGGTTTGAATCCGAACTTTCAATCGCATGGTAGTCGCAGCTCTCGACCGAACAGTACCCTTGCTGGTGTTTATCCAGTAGATTCATGTACGGAAAATCAGTATGCCAAAAGGAACAATGGCAGATAACGATCCCAGTCTCGCTGATGTTTGGAGACCATTTGAGACAGGTACTTGTTAATGGTCCTGTTCATTCGTTCTACCATGCCGTCTGATTGGGGATGTAGGGCTGTAGTCCGAGTTTTATGAATGTCCAATATCTTATAAATGTCCTGGAATATGGCTGACTCGAAATTCCGTCCTTGGTCGAAATGCATCTCTAGTGGTACTCCGAATCGGCTGATTAACTCTTTCCGTTTCCGCCACTGTAGTTGCCGTGTCTGGTTTGGAAGGACGTACGCTTTAACCCATTTCGTAAAGTAGTCCATAGTCACTACGATGTACTTACTCCTATCTTCAGATTCTGGGAATTGTCCGGCAACATCTATGGCAATTCTCTCGAATGGGCTGCCGAAGTTATACTGCCGCATCGGAGCACGCTGTCGCTTCTGAGGTCCCTTACTGGCGGCGCACGTCGTGCTCTTTCTGCACCAATCTTCCACGTCATTCTTGCAGGTGACCCTGTAAAATCGTTCTCGTACTTTGCCAAGGGTCGTCTTTACACCAAAATGTCCTCCCGAAGGGTCCTCATGGAGGCGCTGCAGGACTTCCTTTACCAAGCTTCTCGGTATCACTAGCTGACGTCTGCTTTCGGTGCCATCTTGATTCTCGACGACGCGCTTCAGGAGACCATCTTCTTCATCAAATAAATCCCATTGAGCCCACAACGATTTTACTTTTGTTGACTTGGCAGCCACTTCCTGCCAGGTTGGTCTTCTGCCTTCTTTCTTCCAGTCCAAGAACATTTTTAGGAGCACGTCGGAATGTTGCTACGCCTTAATATTGTCGGGCTGCCACTGCTCATCCAGGATAGTTATCCCCCTCACCTATTCGTGTTCCTCGACCCGTTGAAAGTGTCTGCAATTATCCGGGCATGGTCTTCTAGATAAGGCGTCGGCGTTTCTGTGGCTACTTCCCGCTCGGTGTTCTATGTCAAAGTCATACTCTTGCAGCTTCTCTATCCATCTGGCTACTTGGCCCTCAGGATTTTTGGCATTCAGCAGCCATTTCAACGCGGCATGGTCGGTTCGTAGCAAAAACTTTCTTCCGTAGAGGTATTTGTAAAAATGATCCACACTATTTACTACGGCTAACAATTCGCGTCTGGTTACGCAGTAATTCCGTTCTGGTTTGGGAGTGTTCTGCTGAAGTAGCCGATCACTTTTTCTTCACCATTCTGTATTTGTGACAGAACCGCGCCAATTTCAATATTGCTAGCGTCGGTGTCCAGAACAAACTTTCCAGTTGGTAGGGCATAGCTAAACACAGGTGTAGACGAGAGTTTTTTTCAGTTGTTGAAAGGCAGCTTGGCAGCCTTGCTCCCAACAAAATGGTCTACTCTCGTCTGTGAGTCGTGTCAGAGGCTGAGCAATTTTAGCAAATCCGGGACCAACACGTCTATAGTAGGTGCAGAGTTCAAGGAAGCTTCTGACTTGATGGACGTCAGCAGGTACAAGCCACTCTTGCACGGCCCTAATTTTCTGTGGGTCGACTGAAACGCCGTCTCCGGAAACTACATGCCCCAAGTAGTTGACGGTCTCTTGAAATAACTGGCATTTCTTGGGGCTTAGTTTTAGGTGGACATCACGGAGTCTTCGGAAAATTTCCTCCAAATTTTTCAGATGGTCGTTGAAGTCCTTTCCGACTAGGATGATGTCGTCGATGTATACCAGGCAAGTCTTCCCAATCAAGCCAACCAAGACTGTTTCCATCAGTCGCTCAAAGGTGGCTGGTGCGTTGCACAACCCGAACTGCATTACCTTAAACTGCCACAGCCCCGTTCCAATGGAAAACGCTGTCTTCTCTTTGGCATCCCGGTCCAAAGCGACTTGCCAGTATCCGCTCTTGAGGTCTAGGGTAGAAAATATCGTCGACCCTGCCAGAGTATCCAGGGTGTCATCGATTCATGGTAAGGGGTAGCTGTCTTTTTCGTCACATTGTGTAATTGGCGGAAGTCCACACAGAAGCGTGTCGAGCCATTCTTTTTCTTGACCAGGACTACCGGTGATGTCTAAAGGCTAGTAGATGGTTCTATTACTCCATCCCTTCGCATTTCACTTGTGATGTTCTCGGCCTCTTCTCTCTTGGCCAGTGGTAGTCTCCTGGGTCGTTGCCGAATGGGTTGTGCCTCGCCAGTATTTGTTTTGTGCATGACGACGTTAGTTTGCCCCTTTTTGCCACCTTCTACTTCAAAGACGTCTTGGTATTCTTTTAGTAATCCTTCTATCTGACGTCGTTGGTTAGGATGAAATTTGCCACCTGCTTCCTGGCACAATTTTGACAAGGCTTCTGGTAGGCGTTGCGTGTCTTCCATTTGTTTTTCTAGCCTTCTGACTTGGGATGTTATGGTGTCCTGAGAGGTTAGCCTAAACTCTTCTCCGTTTAAAGTTACGGCTTTACTGCGGAAACTCAGGCAAAAGTCGTATTTCTGAAGCACGTCCAAGCCCAGAATGACGTTGTCTTCAATTTGGGCCACAAGCACGCAGTGCCGGAAGGAGGTGACGTAGCTTTCACCATGGACATTTACCATTTCCCCGGTGGCAGTGCGTAGCTTCCATTCGGTCGGTTGAAGCTTGCTTGTTGTCATCACATTGGCTCGTATAATCGTCCTGCTTGCTCCTGTGTCCAATAGAAACAAACACCGTTTCCCATTTATATGTCCCGTAAGAAAAAGACTATCAGATCTATCTTTCATGGTTTTTGTCAGTGCAACTAGACCGGGGGCTTCTTGCTCCGGGATCGACGTTTGCCCCGTCGCGCCGACCCTGACTAGTTTTCCTGTACTCGGGGCTTATCTTCTTGAGAAGCAGATCTCTCGCTCTTAGCTGCTTCTCAGATGGCGTAACTTCCCACAATTTCAGCACCTGACTTGTCTGGGCTTCCTTTCTATTTTGATCATTATGCGGCGGACCATCTCTTCCAGTTTATCTTCGTCCCGACCGGCTGATTCCTCTTTTAATTCCCGCACTCGACATTGTCGTTGTAACGCCTGTTTGACGACGTCGTATTCCTGTGCACGGGCCAATGTGTCTTCCAAAGTCCTCGGCCGGTCCAGTCGGAGTCGCTGTTGTATTTCGTCGTCTTTTAGTCTGTCAATAAACGCGTCGACGGCCAATCTTTCCAAGGTATCATCGGCCGTACCCGGATAGGCGAGCCGGACTAACCGTGCGATATCGGCCTCGTATTCTTGAAGACTTTCTCCTGTCTTCTGTCGTCGGTTCTTTAGCTGCACATGGTACACAGCCGTCAGATGGGCTTAGCCGTATCGCATTTCTAATCTTTTTACTAGCCGATGGTAGTCTAGTAATTCTTCCGGTTTTAACGTGTTCAAAATTTCGCCAGCACCATCTCGCAAAGCAAGGGCAAGTGAAGAAGCTCTCTCTTCTAACGTCCATTTGTAGGCTTTTGCCGCCACCTCGAATTGCGTCAGAAACGTGGTCCATGGTGTTTTTCCGTCAAACGTAGGTAGCTTCATATGCACTTTGGATGAGATGACCTGTTCTTCTTTCACGTCGGGGATTTCTTTGCCGTCAACTACGTATATACTGAGCTAATTGACTATCGTTATACAAAGTCACAAACAAGTATTTACCTAGACATTCATGTATTAAATTTCTTATGAAAATAGCGTCCTTTGCTCCTTCACATAAAGCCATATATTCACTTTCCGCAGTTGAAAGTGCGACTGTTCTCTGTTTGCGGCTCTCCCATGATACGACCGACTTTCCTATTTTAAACACGTAACCCGTATAAAAGCGTCAATCTAGTTGGTTTGATGCCCAATCCGCATCCACATATCCTGTAACTGACAATGTGGACTTTTCATATATTATGTAGTAGTCCATGGTGCCTTTTAAATATCTTAGGACCCGTTTTGCTGCTTTCCAATGTGTTTCAGCGTGACAGTTATTAAATTGGCTCAATATGCTTGCTGCATGAGCAATATCTGGTCTTGTGCATACTGCTATGTACATAATACATCCAATAAGACTTCTTTATCTAGTATCAGTTTGATCTCCTTTTTCAAACTTCACACCACATTCTAAAGGTGTACTTACAGGCTTGCTGTCAGCCATATTAAATTGTTGTAATACTTTCTGTATATAATGTCTTTGATCAAGAATTATTTTATTTTGCTCTTGTTTCAATCGCATTCCTAATATATTTGTATCACGTCCAAGATCTTTTATTTCAAACATTCTCATCAGTTCATCCCTTAGTTTTTTCTTCTCAATTGTATCCTTGCTAAAAATAAAAATATCTTCTACATATAGAGCTAATACGATTAGATTGCCATTTCTATTTGATTTTATATATACACAAGGTTCACATAGTGATTTTCTGAACTGAAGATTTAACAAAACATTATCTATCTTGTCATACCATGCCTTTGGTGCTTGTTTGAGTCCATATATTGCTTTATTTAGTTTAAATACATTATTTTCTTTACCCTTGACTTTATATCCATCTGGCTGTTCCATATATATGATCTCCTTCAATTCTTCATTTAAGAAAGCTGTCTTGATATCCATATGGTCAACATAAATGTTTAAATTGACTGCTAGGGCAAGTAAGATACGCATTGTAGAATATCTTACCACCGGAGCATAAGTGACGGTGTAGTCGATACCGTATTCTTGGCTATATCCTTTTGCCACAAGGCGGCATTTATAGCGAAGAACCTGTCCATCAGATCCTAAGTTCTTCTTGAACACCCATTTGCACTTGACTGCTTTCTTTCCATCAGGTAGTAATGTTAGGTTACAAGCTTTATTCTTTTCAAATGATTTATATTCATCCGTAATAGCCTCCTTCCAATGTTGACTATCTGGTCCTGATAGAGCATCATGTATTGTCAATGGCTCATCATCATCACAGTAAGTTGCCGTTGCCAGGGCCACCATTAGATCTGTGCTCTTCATAGTCGCTTGATGATTGATTCCTAGTCATGTCAGGATTCCAAGTGACGTCATTGGGGTCATCGGCATAGCTAGAATCAGAAGAGCTTGATTGTGATAGTTCTGTTATGTCATGTTGGTTAGTACCCGAATTATTCTCAAAAGTACTCATATCAGTATTATTTTCTATAATTTCTAACTGACAATTATCGATGTAGTTCTCCTGACCAGATGTCACATCTTTATACATTTTCTCTTCTAAGAATTGTGCGTTTCTATATTTAACAATTTTGGAAGGATTCTCTGCATCCATTAGTCGATATCCTTTGGATTCATTAGAATATCCTACATGAATATATTTTTTACTCTTGGGTCCAATTTTTTACGCTTTTCGTATGGAATTATTGCATAAGCAACACAGCCAAAAACTCTCAAATTAGATAAGTTAACTTTCTCTCTACTGCCAATACTTCATCTTTATTCTTAAGAAAATAGCCAAATGTCATTCTCGATAGTTATCTATGAATGTTTATAGATATTTGCTGTCACTAAATGAGGAAACTGACATGGGTCCACACAAATTACTATGTATAAGACCTAGCTTCTCAGTAGCTCTTTTATAAGACCTTTTTGGGAATGGTAATCTACTTTGCTTACCCTCAAGACATGCTATACAGGGAGTGTGTTTGCTATCACTATAATCAATTCCACAAGCCATGCCTTGTTTTAGTAAATTCATACTTCGCCTATTCAGGTGACCAAGTCTGCGATGCCATAACCCTTGGGATAGTTTTGTTTCACACAGGTTCACAGCCTCTGTTTCATGATTCATAGACTGATTCACTTCCGAGCCCATTGATTGACAGGCTGCAGCCAGCTCAGTTGTGTTTGACTGCTGACTTGCTGTGTCTAATTGGTAAACACCGTTGGTCTTCGTTGCACTGATAATTAGATTCTTCCCACTTTAAATGTTACACTTCTGTGCTTCAAAGTGCACATCAAGACCTTTAGCTGTTATTTTTCCGACAGAAATAAGGTTTGTTAACAAACCTGGCACGTAAATCACCTCACTTATTTTCGTCGATTGTTTGTGTCCTTTCAATAACAATTCCACACCACCGTGTCCTTCGATCAATTTGCCATTGTTACTGAACGCGGAGTGTCCACAACATAGTTTTGTAGTAAATTTTTGTTGTTTGTCATATGACAAGTCGCGCCGGAATCAACATACCACGCATTAGAGTTAATGTCTACAGCTAATGCTGTCAATAACGTTCCATTCCACGCTTTTTCACTTTTGTCACTCCGTTCAGTTTTATCACTTTTATTTGGTTTTGATTTTGTAGGACAGTTTTAAGCATAATGACTAGGTTTTTTACATATAAAACACTTGTCCTTGTATTGTTTGTTGTTGACATTTTTTGTATTCCGTTTTGTAAACATTGCACTTTCTTCAACTTTGTCAAAATCCCTACGCAAAGTTTCTTGTAATAATTTGCTTTTCACTGTTTCACTGCACAATTTAATGTTTGAATTTTCCAACGCCATGATAAGTGGATCGTAGTTTGGTGGTAAACCACTTAACATCAACACTGACAGAAAATCATCGTCCAATGGAGCATTTATATCTCGTAGTTGTTGATCCAAGTCTGTGATCTTCATGAGATACGCTTCCATATCACTAAATTGTTCCAATTTCAATCCAAACAATGTACGTAAAAGTCCAAGTCTTCTACACAACCCTCTGCCTTCATACGCTGTTTTCAAGTTGTTCCAGGCTTCATAGCCAGTCACTGCGTTCCGTACATGAGAAAAAGACGATGGCTGTACCATTAAACATATTTTTGCAAGTGCCTTCTGTTGTTTACGTACATCGGTGACCTTGGGGACAGTACATACGCATTAAAAATTTCCAGTTTCCGTAATTTGAAATTCCATTGAGTTTCTCGAAATTGACAGATTCCTGCACTTAATGCCAATGACGACGTTGTCATGTTAGACAAAAAAAAACCAGTCTTGAGTCCCCGGTTGTGTTTAATTTAAAACTTCTTTATTTTGCGTTCCGCACCAAAACTAATTACGTTATTTACTTTTGCGCGAATCTGGGGCCCATAACCTGAAGGATTTGGAGCAAAATAAATCGGGATTGTGTATTTAAACAAAGATTTAATGTTATAACCTTTTACGTATATATATATATATATATGTATCTTGGGTATCTTGTCGCCTCCGGTATAAGGAAGAGGCGACCTGGCCTCCGGGTGTTCCCAAATAGTTAGAATAAAAAACTGCGTATATTTGGGGTGAGGGGAGCCTTGATATTCCAGAACCCTTGAGAGGGGAAAAGAGTTTTGACTTTTTTGGGACGATATATAAGGAACACGAAAGAGACCTTATCACCTCCAAAATTTGTATATGAGCAGATACTGTGGTAGCGGTCTTGCCTCCGACAGTGTTGTCATATCTTCGGAGGTCACAGAGACGCTTTCCTATACTTTCTGTTGTATATGGTATTTCTGGACCCCTTCTATTCTTGTTTTGAGAGAATCATAAATGTAGAAGTAAACAAAAGTAATCATGTATAGTCGCTCATGACCTTAGCTGTTAATGCGACTTAAAATATCTTAAATAAATTAAAAAAAGTAATTATTTTAAATACTATATATTAATTATTAAAAAAGATTAGCTAGCCTGCAGTTGAACATAAGATTAGTTGCTTGATTCGCAGGTTTTGATATCATATTAGTTAAAAGACACACTAGCCACATTGTCGTTTTTTCATCATGTGGAAGGACCAATAAAATTGTCGAGTTTAGGGCCTGCGCAAAGACACTCAAAACCGGTAGGCGATAGACTTCTGCGAGATTTATATTTCCATTTCAAAATGTTGCCTTCAGCAGCCACTCATTGAGTAAATGGGGTAAGTGCAATATATTCTTATATGTATATCTATGCTTCCAATAAAGGTACCATATCATTAGAAACAACCCAACTATTGTTCAAATTGCAGGGGTTTTAAACTAATTGAGTGCAATTAAGACTTTATCATCTTCACTAGGATACAACATTTAGTCTTAGATTTTTGTTATTATGGTTCAGTCATATAAAATTTAATGCAAAAATAGCCATTATCGATGCAAAATCAATTTTGCAATCGGCTCACTCTTATCACTCCAAAAATATTTGCTCTGAAGGATATTTGATGTAAGATGCGATTATTTAACATAAATGAAATTTCGCCGGAAGTGACCCCAATTTTTGAATTATTAAGTCATGAAAACGTAATTTTTTACATATTTCGATTTTGATAGTTGCAGAAATTGTAACGGCAAACCGAAGTCTATAACGTTCACTATCTGATTTTTTAGTTAAAAAGACTACTGAACTGACTCAATCGAAGAAATTCGCTGCTATACAGGATATTCAATAATGCGTATGCGTACAGATTTTCAGACAAAAAACAGATCAAATGGATAATAAATTAGAAGCAAAAAACCTTTTTTAAAAAAAGCTTCTATTTAAATGCTCTAAAAAGAAGAGAATAAAATTTTCCTTTAAAATTTTAACTATCAACTTATAACCTCATTTTACACAATTTATATGATCATAAAAGTTTGTCGCGAGGTTTGCGTAAGTACCTAAAAGTATTTAATTAAACTGAAATTTAAAAAAAATTAAACTTAGCAAATTAAGTTACTCAATTAAATAGTTACTAGTTTATTTACACAAGTAAATCGCGCGACAAGCTTTTATGATCATATAAATTGTGTATAATGAGGTTATAAGTTGATAGTTAAAATTTTAAAGGAAAATTTTATTCTCTTCTTTTTAGAGCATTTAAATAAAAGCTCTTTTTTTTAAAAAAGGTTTTTTGCTTTTAGGTAATTTATTTTTTACTTTTTAGTTATCGCTGGCTAGGGTTTTGAGTCTGTTCATCTCATTCAACGCATCATTGTTGCAACGTCGTTTGCCGGTTAATTTCGAACAGTCTAGCTCTTCAATATGGAGACCTAATGATTTTACCTACTTAAGGCCACGTATGCTTGACCAGCAGCAGAGAGCTTTGAGCCTAAGTAAACAACGGCGTGGTCGACAGTACTACCCTGCATTTTGTGTATTGTGCAAGCCTAGCATAATACAATAATTAACAGCATATTTTTCTAATTATTCTAGGCAAGCAGCCCCTTCATTTGATACCCATATTGCTGAAGTGCATAAAAAATAACTATTCCGCCATTTTGGATGTTCCGCCATATTGGATTTAGAATGACGTCACATTATTTTTCGAGTTACTCTCAACTAGCCCTTTCATTTGATACCCATATTGTAGAAGTGCATAAAAAATTACTACTTATTCTGCCATCTTGGATGTTCCGCCATATTGGATTTAGAATAACGTCACATTATTTTTCGAGTTACTCTCAACATGCCCTTTCATTTGATACCTATATTGTAGAAACGCATTAAAAATAACCATATATTCTAAACATTTCGGAATTTGGTACGTAAGCTGCTTTATTACAATAGTAGTACCCGTACAAAATTTAAGATTTATTTTGAAATGAACTACTGATAAAAGTTATAAGCTAAAGATTGTTTAATAGTGTCAGTATCAGAAAGTAAGCGTCAAGTTCGGGAATATGTATCGGGGGAAGATCTACATGATTCAAATTTCAACAGGGACGCAAATCAGGATCAAAAATGTACCGGTATCCTAGAAGTTCAATGGATGAAACTGTTTTTATTCAATAAAAAAATTCAGTAAATGTTAAAACGTGATAACGCAGAATCTACATAACAATAAATTTTGCTAATTTTGCTAATTTTGCTACAATAATACAATTTTGATTTCTTATACTAATTTTTCTGGAGTAGGAATCTCAAGAAATTGTTGTCAAAATTTACCATAAAAAAAGGTTTGTAATGTTGTAATAAATTACTGGTAATTATTGTTTTAGGAAAACTGTTCTGAATTTGAGAATATTGTTTCCGGTCAATGCGAAGCTCTTGTGGAAGCTATATATAGACGAAGAAATCAGCTTTTAGAATGTGTTCGTCAGGATAAAGAATTACGAATCCGAGTATTACGGGATCAAGCAACTTCTTGTACAACTCGATTGCAGCACACAACGGCTCTGTTACAATTCTGTATAGAGGCATTAAAGGAACCAGATAGCCTCTCTTTTCTACAGGTAGGTGTAATTATTATGAATTGACAACAGAACCTTGTTTGGCCAATATCGGGGCCCATATTTGAAAACTTTATTAAATAAACTAAGCATTGTACGTACATTTTTAATACAAAATATATAAGGAACAAATATTGCAGTTGCATATCATACAAATAATAAATTTTCTTAGTGAACGATAGATTTATTTTGTTTTTCTCGAATAGTATTTGTTGGAATATGTGTTGGTGGTATGGGGGGAGATGAGACGACAAAGCGTGTAAAGTACAGCGAGCACGAGAAAGCCGCGTCGCGTTTGATTTTTCATTCTTATTGCCGACTCTGACAACGAGCTCGACACGACGAACCACAGTGTAACTGTTGGCATGGTATGTAAACCGTGTAGGGTCGGATACCCGCAGTAACTGATATTGATCCTGAGCGATCTTTATTAAATTCAAAGTTTGATCATAGTACTAACTGCGGTCCCGGCTTCTATGTACTCGCTGTATCTTTGAAATTTATTGAAATGTATTAAAGTGTAAAAACAGTTAATTAAAAAGAAAAAGGGGGGCGAAATCGTTGAGTGGAAATGCTCACGTGGATTTTCTATTGTGTAAACCCAAATTAATCAGTACTGAAAACTGTAAATTTGCTGAACTTATCTATTGTTGAAAGCCTCACGAGGCAGATAGAAGTGTGAAGGTGTGATCGTTGTGAAACAAACTGTTAATTTTGATAAAACTAAAACGGTAATTTGGCGTTATTCACAAGATGTTCATTTGTTTCGTTAATTGAATAAAGATTGTGTAAGTTTTTGTTAAAAAACTATTCACTCAGTGAAATTATGAGAATTTTTTTATGGTTTGTGTGATCAAACTAACCGTAAAATTTAAACTGACACTAGTGATTAAATTTATTAAATTTTGTGACAATTAAAATTTTGAATTCTCAAATCTTATTCACCCTATCCGATTTTGTCAATCCTGAATATAATACAGTCTACTCATTCGAACAGTATTTATCAAACAAGTGGTGGTATAAAGGTAGAAAATATTTTATCCGTAGGTATATGTTTAAATTTTTTACCGTGTTTGTTTTTTTTTGTTTGTTTACAGTGTGTTTTTACAGAGAAGTTGGTTTTAATTAACTGATGTCTAAAAATATTTTTTTGGTATTTAAATGTAAAATTCTAAAACCACTGTTTATTATATCTCCAAACCGACCATTCTAACAGTAGGTGAATGTTCACAATGGCTGTGTATTGATTTCTGCAGAGGCCCACCAGATACAACTAATAGGGTAGTTGAATAATATTAAATCTTATTTATTTATTTAGATGATATGTTAATATACATAATACGATAACAGAATTCGGAGTCCAAATTCAAATTGGTCAAAAAAACAATATAGCCTATTAAAGTTTTTTCTCTTTTTCTTGCAAAACGAAGTTTTGCATATAATTCGTATAGCGGTACTAAATTGTAACGTTACAATTCGGTATTTTTTTCTGTATGTAATTGTGATATTTAAACGTTCATATGTTTTATATTTTTTAAAATATTAAAAAACTATTTATGCAAGGCTATTTGTGGAATAAAAAGACTTCAATTTAAATTTATTTATTTATTCCAACAAGATTAACGGGGTTTTTATCCCATTTACATAAATATACATAATATATACAATATTATATTAAGATAATTACAGCTTTTTCAATAAGTATTCCCTTGTTTTCTTTTTAAACTGCCCAAACGTATCAGTGCACCAGTTTACCGGTGGTCCATACTCGGACCCAAGCGACAGCAGTCTGTTCATCATGGACGAATCTAAATATTTATTTTC
This sequence comes from Agrilus mali, assembly GCA_029378335.1. Classification (NCBI taxonomy): domain Eukaryota; kingdom Metazoa; phylum Arthropoda; class Insecta; order Coleoptera; family Buprestidae; genus Agrilus; species Agrilus mali. The sequence goes on along the minus strand of CM055657.1, from coordinate 13,911,212 downwards.
ATAAACAAAAATTCGAAACCTAGTACGTAGTTCTCTCCCTGGGTGATACCAGGTTATTTTAGATGCTACCTTCTCAGCATTTATGGATCCCTTTATGACTAAATAGAAATAACGCATCTTGGTACTCGCGGATAGATCGGAGTCTTATTCGCCACAGTACTATAATCATGCGAAATCTTACTCATAGCGCAGCCTGCCTTAAATGATATGAATCTTAAAAATTTACGCCTCACACCCTCCAACCTATCCGATATTCCCTTTAACCTTGGGTTCCATATCACTGAGCCATACATCAAAATAGATGAAACATATGATTCATAAAGTTTTATTAATGTCTTAGTCTCTTTAAATCTCGAACCATTCATCATAATAAAATATAAATTTTTCGACGCTTTATTAATTATAAAGTCTGACTTTTGAAAGATAAGCTCTCATCAAAAATTATCCCTAAGTCTTTTATTTCTGATTTTCTTTCTAATATCACATTGTTAATTCTATACTGGTAGGTAATATTCTTTTTGCTATTTTTAAATTATATGCAAACGCATTTATCTGTATTTACTGAAAATGTATTTGATTCAAACCATCGTACCACTGCATCTACATCTGCTTGTAAAAGGAGTGCATCATTAAAACTATCAACCGCTCTGAATTACTTTCTACATCCGCCACATCATTAATTGCTATCGAAAAGAGGATAAGCCCACTATGTGAACCCTGTGGAACGCCCGTATTTATCACCAACTCCTCTGACTGGACTCCATCAATCACTACACATGCTTTCCTATCCTTTAAGTACGATCCAAACCATTCAAGTAATACTTCATCAATTCCTATTGAAACACGCTAGGTTCGACACCGTGGACCTTCCTGCATAAAATCCATGCTGATTCACCGATATGAATTGACTAGTAGGCTTGACCATTGCCTCCGCTACAATATTATCAAGAATTTTTGAAATAGTACATAACAGTCACTGGTCTATAATTATTAACTTCATTTTTATTCCCATTTTAAAGTATTTGAACTAATTGCCTTTAATATACCCGTAAGGTCTGATGGGAGTCGCGCCTTCCCATCGTGGTTTTCCCCAGAGTTGAGAAGTGCGGTAGTAGATAAGAAAAAATTACATAGAGACTATAAGAGATTTCGTTCTGTTGAGTTATATCAAAAGTTTAAAGAAAAAAGAGTATACTGTAAAAGATTATTGGATGAATTAAAAAATAGATATACGTATAAGTAAAGTTGAAAATATATAGCTAGGAACCGGTGATATTCAATGTCGGGTTTAAAGGCCGTCGTCGATTGGAATTTCTTCCTAACGTTTCACTAGCACGAGTGGCGAGCTTCTTCAGAGGTCCTTCCATCTTCGATGCTGGATGTAGACTGATGATTTCTCCTGCGCAAGTTGTATTTATGCTGGTGGGTAGGGGGCGATGCCTGTTCCGCTTCAGTCGACCGTGTGGAGGCGGTCGGAATTGTTCGAGCGTTCCTGAGAATTGGGTTCCAGATCTGATTCAGCTTTAGCGTTTCCTCCTTTTTATTGAAGTTTTCTGGGTGTTTATGGATTTCAATGGCCTCTCTCACCATCCTGTTGTGGTAACCGTTGACTGAAGACAGTAGCTTGCAGTTCCCGAAGAGTATATTGTGGTCTCCGTTGCTTAGTGCGTGTTCGGCCACAGCAGATTTTTCTGAGTGTCCTAGCCGGCAGTTAGCTTTGTGCTCTCTGAGTCTTGTTCCCATAGATCTCTTGGTGGTTCCTATGTACACTTTTCCGCAGGAACAAGGTATGCGGTAAACTCAACTTGCGCAGGAGAAATCATCAGTCTACATCCAGCATCGAAGATGGAAGGACCTCTGAAGAAGCTCGCCACTCGTGCTAGCGAAACGTTAGGAAGAAATTCCAATCGACGACGGCCTTTAAACCCGACATTGAATATCACCGGTTCATCTACTGGCCGCGAAAGCCTTTACCAATTTGTTAGACGCCTCTACGGGGAGGACACTTGCAAACAGTATCAACGGCTGGACAAACTGAGGAAGCAGAAGGCACACTTACTCGCCACTTTGGCATTTCTGTGCCGCTGCCAGGACACTAACATCGTACCGACATTTCTTAGACAGAAACGAGTCATCCAATCAGCGCAAGCAAACAGGATCTACGCAAGGACGGAAAAAGCCTTTCTCCGAGAACGAATCCACAGCATGCGTCGTGGCCTTGCAAAAACGGATAAAGAACTTTTTGACCTACACCTGGCACTAAACAACAAGATCAAGCAACAGGATTGGGACAGGATGGACGCCATCGCTTATTCCAACATGAGGAACGAATTGGATCGTACCAAGGAGCAGCAGATCAAGAAGTACGAGAAGTTCCAAAAGAAACAGGTTTCGAAGACTGTAAGCCTTGACCCCAGAAAACTCGTGGTCAATCTAACGGATAGGGTACTCACGGAGAACGAGACCAGGATGTTAGCCAAAGGAGGAAACTTCGCTATCACTCCTCGACATATTCCGTTAGAAGACATCATCTCCAACGTGGAAGCAGCCATCAAGCACCGTCCGGACGAAGACGCCGAAGGGATACGGATCGAGACGGCCAATATTCTCAGGAAGGCAAAACCTCCAAAAAGCAACCTGACGAGGAGCGAGACACTGGCTTTACGTAACCTAAACAGGGATGAGGACATCATAATACTCCCAGCCGATAAAGGAAACGCAACCGTTCTTCTAAAAACCGAGGACTACAATGGAAAGATAAAAGAACTTTTGGACCCGAAAAGCTACAAACTCCTCAAGAAAGATCCAACACTCAACTCCAACCTCATGTGGGACAAACTACCAGTTACATCAAGGACTCCGCTGACTTCGTACGCAAGATTCGGGACATCAACCTAAAACCGGAGGATATCCTTGTAAGTTTTGACATCGTTTCACTGTTCACCAAAGTACCTGTAACAGGGTGCCTCGACCTGGTGACTAAGATCTTCCTTGCTGACATCTGAAAACTCTTTGAAGTTTGCCTCACTGGAAGCTACTTCGTGTGGAAAGGGAATTTTTACGAGGAGATAGACGGTGTGGCTATGGGAAGTCCGTTAAGTCCGGTAATAGCCCACTTCTTTATGGAACACTTTGAGAAGAGAGCCATAGAGACCGCGGAATACAAGCCAACAACCTGGTTCAGATACGTTGACGACACCTTCGTGATTTGGAGACACGGTATGGAAAAACTAAACCACTTCCTCCTACACCTGAACAGTCAGCACCAGAGCATCCAGTTCACCATGGAGACCGAGAATGACCGACAGTTAGCCTTCTTGGACGTGCTAGTGAAAAAACATGGCAACAAATTGGGCCACACCGTATACAGGAAACCAACCCATACAGATAGGTACCTACACGCTTCATCCAACCACCACCCGAGTCAGAAGTATGGCATTATCAGAACCCTGACTGAACGAGCACATAGGATCTGCGAACCAGAAAACCTCCAAGTGGAACTCGAACACCTAAAAACCGCCTTCGAGGCGAATGGCTACAACAAGAGGGAGATCGAGAGATCAATGGGCTTGAACAGGCCAAGGGCACCGAAGATCGACCAACAGTGCACTAGCTCTCGAGCGTTTCTACCTTATGTACCTAGGATCACAGACCGGATTGGCAGAATTCTAAAAAGACACGACATCAGTACGATCTTCAAACCAACGAGGAAGATCCAGCAAACCGTCAGAGCAGCAAAGGACAAAAGGGATCCTCTTTCATCGTCAGGAGTTTACCGCATACCTTGTTCCTGCGGAAAAGTGTACATAGGAACCACCAAGAGATCCATGGGAACAAATCTCAAAGAGCACAAAGCTAACTGCCGGCTAGGACACTCAGAAAAGTCTGCTGTGGCCGAACACGCACTAAGCAACGGAGACCACAATATACTCTTCGGGAACTGCAAGCTACTGTCTTCAGTCAACGGTTACCACAACAGGATGGTTAGAGAGGCCATTGAAATCCATAAACACCCAGAAAACTTCAATAAAAAGGAGGAAACGCTAAAGCTGAATCAGATCTGGAACCCAATTCTCAGGAACGCTCGAACAATTCCGACCGCCTCCACACGGTCGACTGAAGCGGAACAGGCATCGCCCCCTACCCACCAGCATAAATACAACTTGCGCAGGAGAAATCATCAGTCTACATCCAGCATCGAAGATGGAAGGACCTCTGAAGAAGCTCGCCACTCGTGCTAGCGAAACGTTAGGAAGAAATTCCAATCGACGACGGCCTTTAAACCCGACATTGAATATCACCGGTTCCTAGCTATATATTTTCAACTTTACTTATACGTATATCTATTTTTTAATTCATCCAATAATCTTTTACAGTATACTCTTTTTTCTTTAAACTTTTGATATAACTCAACAGAACGAAATCTCTTATAGTCTCTATGTAATTTTTTCTTATCTACTACCGCACTTCTCAACTCTGGGGAAAACCATGATGGGAAGGCGCGACTCCCATCAGACCTTACGGGTATATTACAGGCAATTAGTTCAAATACTTTATCATAAAATGCATCTACTTTCAAATAAATTGATTCAATTATATAAAAATAATTTAGCCAGTCAATATCCCGCAAAGAGAGTCGTAACTTACCCTCATAAAGTCAAATTCCCTTCTTTCGCCGTTATGTAGAAATTGCACTGTGGGTCTTGAGAACCAAATTTCCAGCGGTAGATGGTAGGGATCCACTTTTACCAGTGGGTCCATTGATTCTTCACATGTTACCAATTTATCCGAAAAACATAGGTCCAAGTAGTTTCCTGATATATTGCATATTTTACAAAACTGGTCCATATCCAATGAATTCATTAGTTCAGACAACATTTCAACTGCACTTCTAACCTGTATGTTAGCACTCTTCCCCTTTGATATCAATATTCCTTCTTGTTTGAACCATTCATATTCTGATAGATTAAAGTCACCCAACACACACAGCGAACTTTTCTTGTTAGTAAGTCTGAAATGCATCAGTTCCTGCTGGAACTTATTCACTGCCTGTATATATAACGATTTGTCTGTAATTGTTGAAAAAGGTGGCAGATACAGTACATACAACACATTATCTATACACTTGAGCTCCACAGCAATATATTCCAATACATCATTTTATGAGCAGACAAGACTGGATTTTATATCATTTCTAACACACACTAACACACCTCCTCCACCTTTCTTTCCAGTAACCATAAAATCTCTATCCAGCCTGTACAACTTATATCCGTGAACCTCAATGGTCTCATCAGGGATTCCCTCATCTAACCAGGTCTCAACCAACGCTACGCACTGTAAATCATTAGCCACCAACAAATTAGATTTAAGTAGATTTATTTTATTTTTTATACTCCGGACATTTTGATAATACACGTTGATATTTTTATTACATTTACACAGTATTTTGCTTATTGCTCTTTATCACTACCGGTGTGCCACTTCTGCATTTAATCATTAAGTCTTTTTCGCCCATACCTTTCCGTGCTTCTATTTCTTTTATCACATTTTGTAGTGCCTGTCTTTGCATTACTGTTTTATCATTAGAGCACTTAACTTGTTACCTAATTTCCTTTTCCCTGATGTTAACATCTAAATAGCATCATTTTTATTGGGAAGGACTACCTTAAATGGTCTATTACGATCTTCAATTGCTCTACCTATTCTCATCGCCATGATGTTTCACTGCTTTCCCGCAGCACCTCATTACTTTAGATTTTATGGCTTTATCATAGCAGCTAGCATGCATATATTCGCTGCAACCAATGCATTGTCTTGCTGCATTCAGATTTAATGTGTACCTGTTGTCCATACAAAAAGCGCAGTATCTATCGCCCATTTTTCACGTGAGAATACTGTTATTATCTATTATTATATTAAATTTAATTTATAAATTAATAAGAAAAACTAAACGATGAACACTTTTTTGAGGTTACATGATGTTTAATTAATAAACTAAATAATAAAAAAAAAATTGTCAGATACCCAACTGAAATAAACCTTTCTCAAAATAAGGATTCTGTAAAGGTTTAGATTTACTTTCACAAATAGGCATTAATAATATCAATTATAATTTTGTAGACATTCATTTTCATTGTTCCTAAATGAAAAACTCATCAGTTCTGAAATCTGTTGAAAGAGGTTACTAATAAACAAGAGTTTATTGAATATTATCAGATGTAGTATTAAAAACCTTCTTTTTCCTCAAAACTGTGGGAGTTTATAGTACTTAAAATAAACTAAGTTTTCGGAACTAGTTTGGTTATATTTAGTTTTTATCATTTCACATTTGTCCAGGTTTATGTAATAATAATTTTATATTCTCTTTTGCTATATTATGTTTATGGCGGATAACGCTTAAGCTTAAGCTTTCAAACAATACCTTTCCATACCAATAATTGTATATTTTATTGGTACTCTTTTGTATATATATCAAACATTATAATTCTTTTGTATTATATTTCTTTGTGTTGTCATATCTATGTAAATATTCTCTAAAATTCTTTTGTGTTCTATCCATTTACCTTAACTAATTATTATTAATTGTACTTTCCGATAATCCTTAACAGTTCATGTTTCGTATACTAACCGCATGATGCCTGTACCCTTCATTATTTCTTAATTGCACTTTTACAATGGTTTTCTTCGGTGGTTTGGTACTACAATCTATTTATTAGTATTTCTTATCTCTAAAAATTTTCAATTTCGTTACCACCCTATTGGTACCCTACTATCATCTACTTTCCTACTTCATTCTTTTCTAAACTTCTGCAGTTGTCCTAAGCCATTATACCTTTGAGTGTGTATCTGATTTTTGATTCCCGTTTATTTCTTTTAATGTTAAGTTGTAAATATAGTGTTGTTGCTGTTCGTTATTTAGTATTTAATTAAGTAAGCTAGTCCTCCAAGCTGAACCCTAAACAACTAAATGTTTATTTTCTATTCAGTGTGTATACAAATAACAAATATAGTTCGTAAAGGCTTCTGCGGCCAGTTGATGGACTAGTAAAGGTGTAAAGGCCTTCATCGGTTAAAATTGCTTCCTATTGGTTCAGCAGCACAAGTGCCGAGCTTCTGCAGACATCCTTCTATTTGCTATGTTAGATGACGACTTCTCTCGTGTTGTATTTATGCCGGTAAGTAAGAGGCGAGTCCTGTTCCGCCTCTGTCAACATTAGGCCGTCAGTCAGCATCGTTCGGGTGTTGCTGAGGATCGAGTACAGTGTGATTCAGCTTGATGGTCTCCTCTTTCTTGCTTCGGATGTTTGTGGATTTCGACGGCTTCTCTGATCAATCTGTTGTAATAGCGATTGATCGACGCTAGCAATCTACAGTTCTCAAAGAGTATCCTGTGGTTGTCGTTGCTTACTGCATGTTCGGCTACCGCAGACTTCTCCAAGCATATACGCTAGAGCGACAGTAGGGCGTTCTTCGGTCTCCGGTACCCTTGATCTGTTCAAGCATATTGGTCTCTCTCTTGTTGTAACCATTCGTGCGAAGGCGGTCTTGAGGTGTTTGAGTTCCGCCTGGAGATTTTCCGGTTCGCAGATTCTTCTAGGTTGTAGATGATAGTGGGGCAATGGGAACCCCACTAACTCCGGTCATAACCAAACTCTTCATGGAACATCCTAGTATCCAGTTTACCATGGAGACTGAGAATAACCAACAGTTGACGTTCTAGGACTTACTAGCTATTGAGGAAGAAAAGCAACAAATTCGGCCATACGGTATACAGGACACAAACACACGGATGGGTACCTGCACGCTTTATTCAATCACCACCTGAGTCAAAAGTATGTCATCATCAGGACCCTGACTGAATGAGCTAGAAGGATCTAACACCTGTAGACCGTCTTCGAGCAAATGACTAATTGGCAAAATTCTGAAGAAGCACGACATGAGAACTGTCTTTAAAAAAAGGAGGAAGATCCAGTAGACCACCAGATCAGAGAAAGTCAAATGGGACCCTTTTCCAGCCTCAAGAAATTGATGGGAGCGAGAATCACGTCTGCGGTAGTCGAACATGCTCTAAGCAACGAAGACCATAGAATACTCCGTGAGAACTGTAGATTGCTAGACGGCTACCACAACAGATTAGTCATAAGAGCAATCGAAATCCATAAACATCCGAAGAACTTCAGCAGGAAGGAGCAGATCCTAAGCTCAACCATATCTGGAACGAGAACACCCGAACAATGCTGACTGCCGGCCCAATGTTGACAGAGGCGGAACGGTACCCGTCCCCTACTCATAGACATAAATACAATTTGCGCGCGAGAAGTCTTCATCCAACATCGAATATAGAAGGGCCTCTGTAGAAGCTCGCCACTCGTTAGAATTACCACCAACGGCGGCTTTTACACCCAAATGAGGACACCACTAGCCCATCAACTGGCCGCGAAAGCGAAATACGTATACAGTTAATAAAAAGTTAAGTGAAACTTCCATATGTTTTTTTGTTTGTTAATTGATTTCGTATATAGGTAAATGCGGCTATGTCGACATATTTTGATCCGAAGGACCTGTGGTTTCTCCATTTACACGAATTTTGAGGTACCCTGTATATAGATACTACATTGACAATATAATTTTACGGGTCTTTTTAAGTTTTCCGCCTTACAACTTTTTAAAAGCTCTTAGAAAACATGGTTTTATTTGGATTTCCCGTGTTTTAGATTTTGCAAATAATATATACACTTAATAATGCTCCCCGTACTTTAAAGTAGAACCGTTTACATTTGCGTATAATATGTATATGTATATTATATTCCAAATTATAATTACTTTTCCTACTGACTGAACGATATTTTATGTTATATCTCCTTTGCATTTGGTTTAATGTAAAATTCACCTGAGCAGATAACTATTTTCTGCCGTTTGTATTATTCTGTAAAATTCGTTTTTACCTGTTTGGTATTGAGGTAATTTAATATATTTTACGCCTTTCATATTTCATTTCAGTATGTTATTCATGAATGAATAAAGCTTTATTCATTGTAAATATTTTTTACATTAATTAATTTTTTGTTTTTTAGGTTGGAGCAATGCTCAACAGCAGAGTAACTAATAGCGACATTGCATTGGATAAAGAATGGTCATTTCCCAGGGCTTCGTCTCATTTCGATCTAACTTTAGACGACAAATCGGTACTTAGAGCAATAGAGCAGTTGAATTTTATACAAATGAAACGTAAGTATTTTATATATATATATATATATATTCCATTTAAATTAATCAATTTACAACCCCTTAAAATTCTTACTTAAGTAGTATTAATTTTTGGACACCCTGTATAAGATGACGAGTTTATTATAATTGGGATATAAAATACGATCTATTGTTACACTTCATTGTGAATTTCGCTCACATAACTTAAATACTTCTTAAGTAATTGAAACGTGAAAATTAGGTTAGATTTTGATAAAATTCAAATTATTTAAAAAATCCTAGGTGTTATAAATCTTATCAAAAACACTTATTTTGATTGAAGAATCCAAAAATGCAATAATATACAGGGGGTTCCATTTACAAAAACACAACTTTGATACTTTTAGGGCATTTGGAACACCCTGTATAATATGGAAATAATTTTAAAAGGTAACCATATAACCCCTATATAACCCAAAAGTAAAAATTTTGGAAATTTTCATATTTTGGTCATAATTTTCCGTATAATATATATATAGTGACGGACGTGGCGTTTTGAATGAAGTTGACACAGGCCGACTGCGAAAGTTGAGTGAAAGTTACCTGTGACGCGTTCCAGAAGGTTCGAGAAAAGTTGCTAGAAGTTTCGAGAGTCACCTAGAAACGTCCATAATACTATATAAGGAACAGCGTTAGACAGTTTGACAGTTTTTGATAGAAGAGAGTGATAGATGTAAGCGACAAGGGATGCCAAGTACAGAAATTTTCCGTGTCGTATACCGTGAATAACTCTGTATATACATATGTACATGTACTGGTAACTACAACAGATGCTTGTTTAGAATTCATTACGGAAGTGTAGATGTGCATACGATCAAACAACTTTATAACAGTTTTACTTATAAAGTTCTTTAATAGTGAAATTGTTAATGGATACAAACGAATACAAAAATGAATAAAAACCGGTTGTTCGCGTCCACTTATTCGGAATTGTACATTTCAATGTTTTATATGAGCCTCTTCGTTAATTGATCGTAATCGGATAACTCTTCGGGTGACAGGGTGTTCAACACTTCACAAGCACTTCTCCGTAGTGCAACGGTCAGTACAGTAGCTTTTTCCACGACTGTCCAATTTGTTTGCTTTTGCTGCGGCTTCGAATTATTTGTGATACGTGGTCCAAGGTGATTTTCCGTCGAAAGTTGGGTTTTGGGTGGTTTCATTAAAATATAATGATATGTACAGCATCAACTAGGTACATGTAATTCATACACCGTAGTATCAAAAAGACGTGAACAATTAAAATATAATATCAGTCAGGAAGGTGGCTAATCGCTGCTTGGAGACAGAATAATCTCTTATAGTCACAAACTAAACAATGGTTATTTTCGATACTGGTGCACTAAGTGATTCATGTAGGTCGAGTGTATCGAAAAAAAATTTATAGGCACTAGTGAATTAAATAAGATCATTCCGAAATATATGGATTTCCTAGTATATTTTAACTAGAATTTTACATATATAATTGAGAATTAAATAATAAAAAAATTCTCATGAAACGCTTGATAATGGCAACTGTGTTGCCGAAACTATAGTCGCAATCTGTGCAAAATAAAGTGACAGAAAAACAAAGTTAGTATTTTAATTATATTTCTGATTATGATTAACTATCACAAAGTAACTGCCAACTCAACCCAACATCTGAATAAACATTGTGTCTTGTGTCTTGTCTATTGTGATCGCCGACATTTAAAAGGTGAGTTTCTTAATTATTAAAGAAAAAATGAAAAATACTACATTGAAATGTATGAAATAACTAATTTCTATTTCACTTTCCTTATTAAGCAAATTGTAACCAATGGTGATTATTTTGAATTAATAAACAATGATTTTTATCTACAAATCGGGGTATAAATTTTGTTTTGATAGGCACTTTTAAATTATTCTTTTCACTTTCAACAAAACAAATTAAAAAAGTCACTATCACACTAAACATCTATTACCATACCTCAATAACTCATCCCGACCTACTGACTGGGAATCCTAGTCGGAAATTATCGTGATTGTTTGTATAATCAACATATGATCGACATTATTCATATGCATTCCATCTCAAAGGTGCCAGGGGCGGCGTCAAAACCGTCATTATTAAAATATATATATTTTTGCTTCTGAACTCAAAAGTGCTTAGCGTTCAAGTTCCAAATGCAACCAAGAATTTATTATAAGTGCCGCACTGTGTATATTACAGTGAAAACTATAATTGAATTCATCAGGTAATATATTGTGTTATAAAGAGTTTTTATTATAGCAGAAAGTGAAAGAAAACATGCTATTACGAATAAATAGTTTTAGTTTTGATTAAATTAAACGAAATATTTTAATTAACAAAATGTTAATCTGTTAAATTTTTCGTTTTTTATCATGCCAGTATATTTGATCTTTGGTTGCATATACCTGCAATATGTTTGAAGGTCAGAGAAAATGAGAGTCTAAATGATGACCTATTACTTTCGTAGAAATAAAATAATACAAGTTACAAACAACAATTTATTGTACCACAATGTACATTTCGCCACACAGTGGCTTCTTCAGGTAGAAGAAAGAAATACAACTTAAACTAAGTAACAATTCGCTTAAATACTAATTACAAAAGGGGGGGGGGAAGAGAAAATACATATTCTATTAAAAGTTCAACAAAGGAGAATTGTTGGTGTCTAATTGGTAATTAATGATCAAACCTTTTTTATTTAGTTTAAAGATTTCCAAACTTTCATATAAATGAGAGATATTATTAATAAGGTCTAGTGAGTTTTTGATTGAGAAACTAGGTTTAAAATTTATTAAGGTAGTTTCGCCGAAGAAGGCCTGGCTCCTAGGATAGCCCACTTTAAAAAAATTACAATTATGATTACTCGATACATTTGAAATTTCGCGGGTTTATGATACTAGTACCGTAGACAATAGTGCAAGTGTGTTTCATTACCGGCGCGTCGTCATTTTTAAGACAGATGACAGTTTGCTTGGTCATGTCAAGACGATGCACGTTTTATAACCTCCATTATCTAAAATCCTTTTGAAAATTAACTAATTTAAAACAAATCTCTTTTCTCTTAACTGTGAAAATTCATATTTAATCTATTTATCAGCGAATTACAGGTGAGTATTATTATTTAATTTCCTTTTTTGTATTTTTACGTGATTATACTTAACCCGGATGTAATTTCCTATCATGGCCCATAATATAATTCCCAAACATAGCCCGGTCCTTTCTAGGATTATTGAAATGTAGTGTTAGTATATTTTTGTGTTTGTATGTCTGTTTTTTTTTTTAAATTTGACTTGTTGAGATTGAATAAGAAGGTATTAAATTTGAAGTGTACACACTCAATTAAAGACAGTAGTGTCTAATTTGTTTTAATTAAGTAAGTATATTATAATTGATCTCAAAGTTAATTTTCAGTATTCCTTAGATAGCCCACCTATGAATGAGATTAAAAAAAAATTGAGAAAAAAACCGATTAACAGTTATGTTTGATAAGTTACTTCCAAAGCTGATCTCAAAGTAAAATTTTATTTTATTTAGTAGTTTGTTTTTATTTTATAGTTGATTTTCATTTTGATAGATTTAAGATAGCCCACATTTAAATTTTTGGTTGATTTTTTATCTTTTATGAATAATGTTATGAGATGGATGCGTTTTTATGGTAAAACTAAAGAATCGCGGCTCCTCCGAAAATTACAGTTAAATCATTTTTTGGCGAGAAATGGCTTTATTTCAGTATAAATATCAATAAAATGTGGGGGGAAAGTGACATTTTTAATGGTTTATTAATAAAAACGGCAAAAAACTACTAAAAAACGTGACTCAAAACACGTGATTTTAGTAAAAATTCGACGTTGTCTCGTGTAAAAGTTGTGTGCACATTGTAAAACATTATGGTTCCGAAGTGAACAAAGTGTTGGGAAGGTGTAAATCGGTGAATAAACACGAAAAACGTTGGATTTTTTGGGTGTCTTACGAATAATTCATGTTTGGTAAAATTTCGGTTTATTTCTCGTATCGAGCTATTAAGGTGCATGCACCACCAAGAGGGTTTTTGCTTAGGTTAGGTTATGGTGTGAAGTGATCGCTATGATTAAAATGTTTAAAGTGCTATGCACCACTGAAAAGTACTATGCACCACCGAAAAGTGCTGTGCCCAACCAACGGGGTTTTGCTTAGGTTACGGTAAGAGGTGGTTGCTCTGATTAAAATGTTTGAAGTGCAATGCACCACTGAAACGTGCTATGCACCATCAAGGGGGTTTTGCTTAGGTTACGGTAAGAAGTGGTTGCTCTGATTAAAATGTTTGAAGTGCTATGCACCACTAAGGGGTTTTGCTTAGGTTACCGTAAGAAGTGGTTGCTCTGAATCAAATGTTTGAAGTGCTTTGCACCACAGAAAAGTGCTACGCACCACCAAGGGAGTTCTGCTTAGGTTAGGTTATGGTAAGAAATAGTCGCTATGATTTAAATGTTTGAAGTGCTATGCACCACCGAAAAGCGCATATAGCAAACATTTTAATCATAGCGATCACTTCATACCATAACCTAATCTAAGCAAAAACCCTCTTGGTGGTGCATGCACCTTAATAGCTCGATACGAGAAATAAACCGAAACTTTAACCAAACAAGAATTATTCGTGGGACACCCTATATCTATATATTTAGCAACGGTCATCGCTGCGGTTCGGCCACTTACGGATCGTCTCGGGTCTTGATTCCAGTAACCATAGTAACAAGTAACAAACCGAAGCGTGCATTGTGTAGCTAACCTGCAAATTAGTTTATGTTGAAAATCCAAAAAAATCCAACTTTTTTCGTGTTTATTCATCTATTTAAGTAGGGGTAGATGACAGCTTCTGGCCCGGAGGGTGAGAGGGTTTCGATTTGTAACAATTGTGACGTAATTACAATTGATAGAATGTCGTTCATGATTCATATGTCTACTACAGTAGATGGTATATTTATCAACGATTGCGCCTTTTCATGATTCATATGTCTACTACGGTAGGGCCGTTTCACGACCAGAGGATGAGAGGGTTTCGATTTGTGACAATTGTGACGTAATTGCAATTGATAGAATGTCGTTCATGATTCATATGTCTACTATAGTAGATGGTATATTTGTCAACGATCGCGTCGATTTATATGTCTACTACAGTAGAGGGTATATTTTATTAACGGTTGCATCTTTTGTGGGTCATAAATGTTGATTGAAATGTCTACTATAGTAGCGATTGTGTAAACCTACGCAGTCGGGTGACATCTGCTTGAAGACCATTCGATGCTGTGACAACGGTTGTCGAAATAGGTGGAATGGTGCTGTAGAGAGCGAGGAGGTCGGTTAAATAGCAAATATGAATTGCAGACGCAGCATTAGCTCCACGTGACTTTTATTGAATGCGTGGATACCATCACATACACACATACATACATATATACATACTCTGCTTTACCGAACAATAAGCTATCATGTATAAATTCATCATACACAGACAAACATCACTTGTCGTTCAGTACATCTCGACAACTTTACAATTTGCTGATATCGCGCATACATGTCTACATTACACACACACACGTCTTAATTAAACCTGTAACCGTTCCTCTATGTCATATTCACGCGCTTTCCATCTTACTCCGTCTATATCGAGCAAATTGCAGATGCAGCATTAGCTACACGTTACTTTTGTTGTTAATATGTATACATATATATATATATATATAAACACACTACTTTAACTTTTGTTTTCGAGATAACGTACCACAACATTCATACCTACCAATAATTCTGTAAGCTATCATGTGTAAGTTCATCATTCACATACAGACATCACTTGTCGTCGTCGACGGTGAACACCGACAGTTACGCCAACAACTTTACAATTTGCTGATATTGCGCATACATGTCTACATTACACACACACGTCTTAATTAAACCTATATTCGTTCCTCTATGTCTATGTATTCAAATTCATATGATTTGCGTCTTCCATCTTACTCCGTCTACTATATCAAGCAATTATGAATTGCAGACGCAGCATTAGTTGCATATTACTTTTGTTGCTAATATGTATACATATATATAAACATACTACTTTAACTTTTGTTTTCGAGATAATGTACCACAACATTCATTCATAACAATAATTCTGTAAGCTATCATGTGTAAGTTTATCACATACAGACATCACTTGTCGTCGTCGTCGACGGTAAATACCGACAGTTACGCCAACAATTTGCTGATATCGCGCATACATGTCTACTTTTTACATATGTATACATCTGGAACAGAGGTGTGAGGATATTGATTTGTAACGATTGAAAGATGAATTAAGTATGACGTAACAGCTGTGTTATATCCAATAGATTTAAACCTGTACCCGTTCCTCTATGTCATATTCACGCGCTTTCCTTCTTACTCCGTCTACATCGAGCAAATTGCAGACGCAGCATTAGCTCCACGTTACTTTTGTTGCTAATATGTATACATATACACACACACTATTTTAACTTTCGAGATAACCTGCCACAGCATTCATACCTACCAATAATTCTGTAAGCTATCATGTGTAAGTTCATCACATACAGACATTACTTGTCGTCGTCGTCGACGGTGAACACCGACAGTTACGTCAACAACTTTGCAACAATTTGCTGATATCGCGCATACATGTCTACTTTACCTTAAACTTGTACCCATCGTTCCTCATCATCCAATTCGCGCGCTTTACA